>VXBL01001982.1:28994-58634 GCA_013400195.1 Aramus guarauna | reverse complement strand
CTAATTGCGGCCTTCCAGTACCTGAAGGGGCCTACAGGAAAAATGGTGAGGGACTGTTTATAAGGGAGTGTAGTGATAGGACAAGGGGTAATGGGTTTAAGCTGAAGGAGGGTTGATTTAGATTAGATATTAGAAAATCTTCACTGTTAGAGTGGTGAGGCACTGGAACAGGTTGCCCAGAGAGGCTGTCGAGGCCCCATCCCTGGAAGCGTTCAAGGCCAGGTTGGATGTGACTTTGGGTAACCTGGTCTGGTGGAGGGTGTCCCTGCCCATGGCAGCGGGGGTGGAACTAGATGATGCCTGAGGTCCCTTCCAACCCAAACCATTCTATGATTCTAGAATTCTATGATTTTCTGCAGTTTTAAAAGCTCTCCCTTTCCTCAGACTTTAAGTCTTTGCTTTAATTTATAGGAGACAACGTCCTTAGCATCTACCATAATTGGCTCCCGAATGCTTGAAGGTTCTGCTACGGTCACCCTGCAGTGTCTACCAAGGAGCAGGTGATTGTGACCAACAGGAACACAGCAGCAGCAGCAAAACAAATTCCAGGTGGACATGGATAGAGCCAGGAAAGCCAACTGGCTCCTCCTGGAGGGATTAGCAGTGAATGGGATTACCTTTTCCTCCAGCAGTACACAGCACTCCCTCTCTCCATCCTCGGGTGACAGCAGGAACAGCAAGGCCAGTTTTCTTGGGTTCCCCCTGACAGCCAGACCGCAGCCCATGGCTGCTTGGCAAAATCAAATTCTGTCTGTGCTGCGGTGAAGCTTTGTGTTCATAGTCATTTATGAAGTATAAATGTAAGCATTTTGAGAAATTCTGTCTCCTTTCTTCTCCAGTCTTTATTACAATTAACGAGCATTTGCAGCTACTTGCCTGCAAGGTCAGGGTGCCTGCAGCAGCAGCACAATGCAGTTGGGGGAGGAACGCTGTGGGGCACTTTGTGCCTGATGTAAAGTTTTTACATAAGCATGAACTGATTTCCAGTTAAAAGATCTTTTATATCCATACCTTGGCTACACTGTATGGCTGTAGCTTTTGCTACATTGGAGTCCTGTACGTTTTTTTTGGAAAAAAACGGGCCACTGCCTTGCTGCCAGTAGTAATGAGTCACCCACACATTCACATACATGCAAGCACATAAAAAAAACCCTCTAAATGTCACAGTCTTTGTTCTCCTAGTCAAATATTTATTGTTTGGGTTTAATTGTGAAAAGACAATGGAGAGTACTTTGTGTGGTTCCAGTCTGTGTATGTATTTTCACATTCTCTAAAAGAGTAATAAAGCAGTACAGCTGCTGAAGAGTTACAAACGTAAATAACTGAGCAAGACTTTACTTGACACAGAGGACTTCAGTTAGATAATCTCTATATACCCTAGCTTACCTTTTTTTGCTGGCAGGCAAGGAATACACATGCAGGCTTGTTTGAGAAAACAAATTTTATGCAGATAATTTTGGGAAAAAAATGTCATAATGAAATGAGATTATACTTAAAAATTATCAGTTATTTTCTTCAGGTTCTCCTTTTTACAGAATTTAAGTAGATAATTTTTAAACAAAAATCTCTGCCTTAATTTTTAATGCTAGCACTGCTATGTCTTGTTACAGGGACAAACAGATTTTGAAGAAATGCTTATACCCCCTCCTTTACTTTCAGGAAGTAAAAAAGGGAGTTGGAAACTAAGTTCTACCTGTTTAGCTCAAATTTATTTCCATTTTTCAAGTTGGCATTTAACAAAGTGAAAGCTTGTACTTTTCTCAAAATGTTGCTTAGAGGCAAAAATGACAGACTGCTTGCCAGAGCTTGTATGTCACAGAACCCCTTGCAATGTCACAGCAGTTTATGCCATCGCACTGGGTAGCAACTGGTTTTAAAATGAAGTAACAGCCTCAGGGAATCTTGATCCATTGTAATATAACAAATTCTGGCTTTGCCCAAGTTAGGAAAGGAGACAATAGCTTAGAAACTGAGTCATCTACAAAAAGGTCTGCTGCTTATTAAGTTTGTGTTGGTATTGTAGAGGTGTTAGGGTGGAATAGGACGAGTTCTTCTTGGAGACAATAAGGGCAATAACCCAAGAAATAATGAGAATAGTAAGATCAGTTAAAGAGCTGTGAGAAACCCATGAGGAGCGGGACATTCCAGCATGCCTCTCCAACAGGCTCAGAGAAACTGTTGGCACAGACAAACTTCTCAGTGAGTCTTTAGAGGAAAACTAAGAGAAGTCAGAAGTCCTGATGCTAAAGGTGGCAATTCAAGAAACAAAATGGACTTGGACAAAACCCATGTGGGTGCAGTATCCAGGAAAATGAAGAACTGAATGTGTTTATGTGAAGGTTCATCACCCTGCTCAAAAAAGGAGATACTTCAACTGCAATGTGCAGAATGTGTCAACAAGAGATGGAAATCTAAACAGTGGACCTACTGATAGCAGATCAGGGTAACCTGACACTAGCACACAAAATTATTAAACTCAACATACCTTTGTACCATACGGTACGGGTTACTTTATTAATAAATCACACCCATGTTTATATTAGTTAAGACAAAATATAACTTTACTCTGAACATACTCTATGCAATTCATCAAAGCATTACAAACAGATTTTATCTTGTATCTAAAATATACATACAGTTAACTAAAATATTAAAAGCACTGTTCAGAACACTATCTATTCGACTTGCACCAAATCTTTCTTGACTGAGTCCAATGTTTTAACTCTTTTGATCTTTTTTAAGGCTCCTTCACAAACAGAGGACTTTCTAAGAGCAAGGTCTGTAACAGCCAGTGGCCCTCCAATTAATTGAGGAGGTGTACTTTCAACAGTTACTAAGCGACCAGATCCAATCTGGAAAACAAAATAAATGCATTGCTTGACATTCATGTTAGCATTTAAAATGGGAGTTAAATCATGAACTGTCTTTCAAAAATATTCACTGATGGAGATGCATGCTGAGGTTTCCACGGTCCACTCAAACTGTCCTTTATACTGAATTCACAAATTGTTCCCATCAATACACAGGAAAAGACAGAGTGGTTTTTCAGCAGGTACCTTTATGTACTCTGCTTTTCTGCCTTCACGTCTGATCTTATGAATAGAGGAAAAGAAAATCAAGCCTTTATTACAATAGAAGTTTGTTGCGCAATGTTATTTGGATTTGTACATAATACCAGCCACAGTTTTTCACCTCAGAATTTCACTATACATTAACACTTCAAAGAAAAGAAAAAAAACAAACAACAGACCCTGTTTCTCTCAAAATGCAATTGTCTGTAACTATTGCTCCAGGAAAACTCCAAGACTGAGAGAAACATACACTTTCCAGTCTCATCACTACTCTTTACACTGAATAGGTTCACATCTTCGAATAAAAATCCCTGAGTGACACCTCTATCTTCTAACCATGACCTACTAAAACAAACAATGCGACTCTGAGTGCACGTGGCTCACATGTTTGATTACTTGACCTTGACTGGTTTGCAACAACCATCTTAGCTTAATTTTCATCTCTCCCTGCTAAGGGTGTTTGGCAGACAGGAGGGAAGATTTTTCTGTGAAAAAAATTGCCAGCCATATCTGTAATTTGTAATTCTTCTAAACAATGTACCCAAGGAATTTTATCCAATGTTGCTGATGTGTTTGTTTTCTTAATACACTTATTCTGTAAAATGGACTAACATTTTCCTTGTTTTTTGTCTACAGTTGTTGAACTATTGATTATAGAACCATGAAGATATTTTCTTCTTAAATCCTCTCCCTCCAAAGAAATTAATAATCTTGGCTTGAGGTCCAAGTCTTTAAAATAAAATCTAACAATGTATTTCTCTCTACTAACAATTTCCAGAATACTCATATCTAATTTTTTCAGATACTTTCTGCAAAGTATTGCTGATTAACAGTCTCACTGATATATGCAGGTAACTAAATAATTTTTCCAGCCCACTTCATCCTGCCTTCACAGATGTGTCCCTCTGTATCTTTCAGAAGTTTAGAGCAAAGATAATTTCATAAAAATCCTAGTCCAGCACTCTGAGACCATTCCCTTCCTTCCTATTAAGCTCCTCCTTTCTTCATCACATCAAACGTGAACTGCTTCTTTTTTCAGGATGCAGCCACCTTAGTTGTCATTACTCATTCATGTCAGACAGCCCATGATAATATGATCTCTTGTCTTTGTGCAAGTTTGAAAACAGCACCTCATGTTTTTTCATCCTTGTTTCTCCTTACATGTAAGAGTAACTTATAAGCAACCAAGAAGCTATCCCTCCCCCTAAAATCCTCCTGAGCTGTGATGCTTACACAGAAATCATCCAGCTAGCTCAAAAGCAGTTACTGGCTGGAGTGGAGATTCTCCCACATCTTACTCCAGTTTGTCAGAATTCAACACCTAAATAAGCTGTTTCACCCAAATAAGATCTTAACAACAGCTTTTATTTTCTCACACTGCAATTAACTGACAGAAATGAGAAAAAAAAAAATCTCTTCTGCAGATGCAATGAGTGGCTTATCTGCAGACAGTCAGGAACACGTTTAGTGACAAAGGACATCTCTAGTGACATATTAGAGATCGCACAGATTTACTCAACAATAAAGAAAGAAGGTCTTGACCTCAGCAAGGTGTTCATGAAAGGCTGTCCCCCAACAGGTACATGTCAAGTAGCATAGGGACCATCTTGCCCACACTTTTTATGAGTAATTTTCAGATCTGAATCTTATTCTGACCACTTACCTGTTGTCTAAGGATATGTTTGAAGGGAAAGTGGTGCTTTGCAGGAGTAACAGATTCTTTCTCACATACTTGGATCTTGCCAACATAAACATTATTAAAGAAAGAGTAAGCAGCAGTACATATAGAGCCAGAATAAACGGCAAACTACTTACACATTAATGATAATAAACCAGTGTCATTGGAAATTACTTACTGTGGTACTGAGGCCCTTAATATCAGTAGAATGGACTGCTCCATTTTGAGTCTTCAATTTAGATCTGGAAGCCTCTATTGATTTTTCCTGAAGTCTTTTCGCTTTCTAAAGATAGTTAGAAAAAAGGCAAAATTGTCTTCATCAGAATGAATGGTATCATTTCCACTTGTTAGAAAATATACAGACAAAATGACAAAGTAATTGAGGTGATAATTCTATTGGCCTTTAATGGTAAGTACCCTCCCTCTGGTTTGTGACTCTCTTTTGTACTGGGGGCCTGAGAACAGAATAAATGGACATAGCTTCACATGGGCGAGGAGGGAATAATCCCTTGCTCTGACCTGCAGGTTATATTCTTCCTAATGTCGAAACCACATATGCTGTTAGCCTTCATCGCCACAAGAGCACACTGCTGCCTCATGTTCAGCTCGTTGCCGCATATATAGCACATATCTACACAGCCAGTCAGTCCCCAGGCTGTATTGATGAATGACTTTAATACATCCCAGACTTCACATTTTCTTTTCTTGAACTGCATGAGCTTTTGGGCAGCCTATCCCTCCAGCTTGTCAAGGTCCTGCTGAATAGCAACCTAACCAGGACTCTTTTTTTATGTTTGTTTGGAAAAGCACAAATATTGCTAAAAGAAACTATTTTAATTATAAAATATTTCCCATCTTGAAAGATGTCTGCTGTATTAAAAATAGGGAATGAAGTATTGAAAAAATGAAAAAAAGAATGACCAGACTTTTAGTTTCAACAATTTCAGGACAAATATACATATGCCTATACATATACCCCCCCCCCAATTACAAGTCCATAAACAATGTGGATCCCCAATTTGTGACTGTAATCAGAAGAGCAAATCATAGCATCACGGAAGAGGAGAAGAATCAAAGATTGTGTAGCTTTGTCAGCACATCTTATGGTTCATTCTTCTATATCTGTGCAAATATAAAATTTACTGTAACTTCTACTTGAATATCCTCATAATTCATTAAGAAATGCATTTTGGGAACTTCCCCATTATTATAACTACACTGTGAATGTAAATTTTGCTGCATCACTCAGATTTGTTACCTTCAATGCCTCGTAGTTTGATGTTCGAGTCAAGAAATTTTCCCAAGATTTATTTACCATTTCTCTCTGCTTATGGATAGCTTGGATCTGTAATACAAATGAGATTTACAAGATGCAACACAATCCTATTCTCATGAGCTTTCCTGAATTCTTTGCTTGTGCTTTTGGATAGTATGTTCACCTATGGCCCTTTTTTGCTACCTTAGCTCATCCCTCTCACTTGAGAGTGGATGACAATGTTGTAGAAATGTACTTGTCCTTTAAAGACTTCGCTTATGCTCTGCCTTAAAAAAAAAAAAAAAAGGCTTATCTTCTCTGTTGCAAACACATTTTCCCCTCTTCCAACACAGATTTTAGAAGAGCCCCAACTCTTTCAGGAATACCTTCTGTATATTCTCACTCTCAAATGCTGAAGAACAGAGACGGAATCAGTTCTGGTGACAAAAGTGCAGACACCATAATGCATTACAATCCCTCAGTAACACTAGCATGAGATTTTAGACTGGATCAATTGATCTTACTTCTCAGCAGGAGAGGGTAAGACAGCAGATGAGCAAAAATGCCAAATGCTTGCCTTATAACCAAAACTGGAAAATGTCTACACTTGCTCATTCTCAGTGTGCTGGAAAGCACAAAGCCCTACTTTGTGAAGTAACGAAGCTTTGTGAAAATTCAGCCAAGGGAGCTTATAACAGAGGCTTATGTTTCATTTTAAGAAGCAGATGTAGTTGTAATAGGTACTTTAAATTGTTATTTGCTACAGACTAACACAGGTGCAACTTATAGTAACATAATGATCATCTCTCATTACATCATTGCTGATGCATCACTGATGATACTGCTTAATTTTTTCATGTTACTGGCAAAATTATACAAATTGGAAGAACTGAGGTTAACCTGATTTAATTTAAAGTTAAAATTTTACTACTGAGATTAAAATATCTTCAAGCACTGTATGCTTACAGAATTATCAACATTATAAAATAGGAAAATCTTCACATAAGTTGACAAAAAAGCTTTACACAGGCTATACTTGTTTAAATACTCCTTGTCTTACCTTTGTGTATGTTTTTTCCTCCTCTTGGATTTCTTTGTGATGTTGACTTTCAAGCACTTCAGTCTGCAGAGCAGCAACCATTCTTCCAGTATCTTCTGATACCTCTGAAATAACTTTCAAGGCTTCCTCATCCGACCCAATAGGCTTGAATTCTTCTTTTAGTTCTGCACACAGTTCTCTCCAAACTTCTCCAACCTGTGTGGAGAACACACACCATACAATTTGATATTT
Organism: Aramus guarauna; assembly: GCA_013400195.1. Classification (NCBI taxonomy): domain Eukaryota; kingdom Metazoa; phylum Chordata; class Aves; order Gruiformes; family Aramidae; genus Aramus; species Aramus guarauna. The sequence goes on along the minus strand of VXBL01001982.1, from coordinate 51,339 downwards.
ACCTCTTTTTTTGAGTTCCAATTATTCAAAACATAACAGAACCATAATCTCTCTCCTTGTTGTTGTTTCACTTCCCAGAATTTTAATGCAAGGTTAGACTTCAGTAATGCTAAATTCATTCATGATATGCCAAGTTCAAATTGCCAAATTCATTCATGATAATCCTCCCTAAGCCTTCCCAAGCCTAAGCTTGACTCCACAGAGCAGTAACAGGAATGCTGGTAACAACAGAAACTCAGAAGAAATACAGATAGCTACAAGACACCAAATTAGAAGAGTGTTGTGTCCTATGGGCTGCTTAATCTCAAATTGCGCACATTATCAGAGCAAACTGCAAAATGAGACATAAACAAAGCTGGAATTATCAACTAAAGATCAAGTCTTGCTAGTTCCTGAACACTTCAAGCTCTCACACGTTTTTTTCCTAAGCAGAAAATTGGCATAAACTGAAGCATCTTTTGAGCAGGATGGCTCCCACAAAGCTTGTTATCCTGTTCTTTTTTTTCCTATAGGCACATTGTTCTTAGCTTTTAACAGTATGGATGTATACTGCACGTGGGGACAAAGATGGGAAAGCACAGAAAAACCTTTATCAGAAGCTGTATTTAATGTAATTTTTAATAGCAAAGCACTCCCTACCCCTATACTGACCTTACATAAAGAAGGAGTCCTACTCTCCAGACCTTCCCCAATTTCTTACTCCTATCCTGGTGCATTCCTGTTTCTTGAGCTGGCAAATATTTAAAACTATTTTTTTTCTGAGTTATTTTTAACTAGCATTGGTTTTTAGTCTTATTTTCTATGCAGTCACAAACATTTGTAGCAGTACAAAGGAAGAGTCTGGGCTGTGCTGCAATGATGGAGGTGGGACTGTTTCTTTGATGGTAAATACTGGCTTACACTTGCTGTGAAACTATAGGTGACTTGTGACATAGGTGATAGCTTTTGAAGGGTTATTTGTTGTATCCTGAGATATACTTGCTATTTTTGCAAGCACGGACACAGTAATAATATTTTCTTCCACAATACTCACTTTAAAGTCAATATAACGCTGTATGATAGCAAGTGTGACAAAATCCTTAGCAGATAAGCCAGGTAAGTTTTCAAAACCTAAAAGAATATGAATCATGTCAGTATAAACAGCATGATGAATTTATCCTTAAAATAACATTCTAAAAAAAAAAAAAGACACCATCTTGTTTGTCATATAATCACATGCAAAATCTTCACTCACTCTTCTAATCCTGAGTAGGCCTTTGGTGATAAAAAACCTGCTTTCTTCATAATAAATTCACTCTACACTAACTCTTTACTTATGAGTGGCTCCAGTGACCTTCCAATCACTTGGAAAGCCAGGATAGTACTGCATTAGCTACACTTTTGTGGTAAGGGTTTGATCTTCCCTTAGAGCAGACAAACAGTTGAGTCCACAGGTCACAGTTTCTGAAGAAGCAATTCAGCACAAATAGCTGTGAAGTAGCCAACAGAAGAATCATACAACAGGGTGTCCAGTGCTTTGTTTCAAAGCTGTGTAATGAGGGTGTCCTCTCTCTCATAGAGTTGAGCCTCGAGTATAATGCCTTGAGCGTAATGACTCCATATTTTAAAAAATATCTTTACACTATGTGTAAAAGAATAAGGTAGAGAAGCATGGTTGCTAAGATTATGCCTCACTTTTTGCATGTTGAATGTTAATTATACTTGATTTCTTTAAAAAAACATCCTGTATCTACATTGTCTATCAAATCTTATTCTTGACTTCACGATACCATCTGTGTGGTAACTGGGAATGTGGCATCTATCTATTAGAGTATAATTGCATCACGTTTTGAAGTTAAGAAATACCATAAAGATCAATTAACACTGATTTTCTAGATCACCGTGTTACAGGCTGTTATGAAGCATGACTACAGTAAGAGCAAGATGCTGAGAAAAGACTATAGAATTCTTCCCATTTTTTTATTATCTACTTTCATGTCATTTCAGTACTTCACAAAAGACATCACAATGTATATAACTAATGTAAGAGGTACGTCTGAATACAGGAGAAGGCTGAAACAAAATCTCATGCCTTTTTGCTTTAATAAAGAATTTCACTGTGATGCAACATTTAACATAATTAACACTAACAAAAATTAGTAAGAACCTGGGTTACAACAGAGGAAGAACTAGCTATAGTTTACTGGAGAAATTAAGGATGCTTTCAAAGCCGTTGGTTCTCTAGGTTACCCAGGGAAGTGGTTGAAGCAATCTCAGAACAATTATTGATCCTCTTTGAACCTATGGAGGATGGATGTGAAAAAACAAACATAATGCGTATTTTTAAAAGGGGAAAAGGACAAGATGGAGCATACTGGTTCAGTTCAGTTCCTGAAAAAAGACTGAAACAAATAATTAAACAAATAACATTTATGCAGCTAAATGGTAACAGTGAGAACATTTATATCCAACATGAATTAGTAAAACCTAAGACCTAGCTTTTGTCCATAGCCAGACAGGAAATCTTATGGATGTGGAAGAGTTTATCATGTATCTTGATTTCAGCTTAGGTTTTTAGACAAGGGTGTAATGACTATTCATATTCAGTGTGCTAACAACATAGGAGGGACTGCAGCATTTTGAAGAAACAGATTAGAATTCAAATTAATCTTGCCAATCTGAAAAATTATCTAAAACCACAGAATTTAATTCAGTAAGGACAAATAAAAAATTCTAAATGTAGGAAAAGTCATCTGTACAAATCCAGGATGGCAGATAACTGTACAAGATCCTAAGTCAAATAAGCAAACAATACCATGCCACTATGAATACAGCAATTGTATTAATGTCAGAATGGTTATTTACAAGATGAGTAGTGTAATATAGCTCTATTTGGCTGCCAGGCTTCTGCTGGAGTACTGTGCTCAGTTTTGGGACACTACAGATCAAGAAGAATGTGAACCAATTGGAAAGACCCAAGAAAAAAAACCAATGAGAATAATTAGAGATTATGCTAGAAAATGAGAAACGTCTGCAGAAAGTAGTATTTCTTAATCTAGGGAAATAAAATTAAATAGAAAAGTGTTAAAATATGTGAAAGAGATATTGTGCGTGAGAAAACAAATTGCAGAAAATTTCAAGCAAATCTTAGGTTTAATTCTAGGACAACTCTTCCTAATGGTAGAGGCAGCAAAGTACTGGGGAAGTCTTGAAATCCCCTATCAATAGGGACTTTTAAGAACAGGATGAGCAAGCATCTATTAAGTGTTGATGATGCATCTCAGAGTTTCCTTTGACCTTTTTTTTTATAGTGACTTTATTGATTGCCAGTGAACAAGTTCAGTTTTACGATGAATATGACACTGACAAGGCAATTCACTTGTCTTACCTAGCTTGCACAATAATGAATAAAGTTTTGCCCGTATGTTTTCTGAAATTTCCACGATTGCAAAGCTGGGACAGTTGGCAGGCATGGGGATGACCTCTTGCTGTTTCTGGAAGCTGCTAGCAATAGGTCTCTTCATGTCTAATAATTTCAAAACACAAAACCAGGGTCAAAGAATGAAGAGGTAGTATGTTCCAAAGCTATTAAACTGAGAGGAAATTCTATCTATGTAATGAAGTATGAGGATGTTTAGCAGACAGTTACAAACATATTCATTTCTGTGATGCCTCCTCCAAAAGACGACAGTTCCATCTTACTTTGCAGACACTATGTAAATAATTTGAATGGTTTGGCCAGGAATGTGAACGTAATATGGGCTAGGAAATATTAATTAGCACGACTAAAGATTTGTGAGAACATAGTGCCCTCCTTACTTTTTTTTTTTTACAACGTATAATAAAACACAATGCCCTTTGTGGAAGAAATTAAGTAGTTTAATTGTCCAGCATTAGAAAAGCTGTTCAGGATACTAGTCATGGCTCTGTTCATTACCTGTTTTATTCCCAGCTGATGTAGAAAATGCCATCTAGTGGCCAGACTCTAAACGAAACAGATAAAAGGTATTTGGGGTTTGGTAAGAACTACAGTGTAAAGCTATAAATACTGTTGTTTACTTTCATTGGGATTCAGACTGCAAAAGCAAATAGCGTCTGTGGTTTACTTTATTCAGTGGAACTGCTCACAGTTTCACATGCATCATAAAACTTACCAACAATCCTTCCATATTGATCACGTTTGACTCCTAGCTCCAACTCCTCCTGTCTCCATAGCTGTATTAGAAGGTTAGCTGCTGTTTGATCCTTCTCCCCTCGCCAGGTACTGATGTGCGAAGTGGTTTTAGGGTTGTCACAAAATTCAACCAAGATTCCAAGAATTATATTGTACAGGTTCTTTTGCTTTAACTTGGTAAAAGGAAAAGGAAAAAAATGTTTTAAACTGTTCAAAACACAGTGATGTCTACCTTCAAAAAACCAGAGAAAATTGTGTAATATGCAATCAAGTAACTGCAAGCTTTTCATCACAACTATTTGCACAAAACTGTTGTATAAACTTGTAAATCTTTCGAGTTTCTGGAATCCTGCCATGCAAAGTTCCATAAATCAAGGAACATGAGGGGAATGAGTGTAGGATCATGTAAGATGCGCATACCTGTGTGTAGAATTACATATTAGGTTTTGTATACATGCCTCCAGGCTCCCATGTGGGAGAATGTACTACAACTAAGATTTATTTTTGTAAGAAACAGGCTCTGAAGGCAGCGGTTGAGTGGTACCACACAGCACCTGTTCTAGTTTGTGGCCATATCTTTTAGCAGCAGCTAAGAGTAGGGAAGGGTCTGCAGCCTTGCACTGCAAAGGCATCAAAGGCTGACAATAAGACCGGCAAGAATGAGAGGGAATGAAACAAGGAAGGTGCGTCCTTATTTTGTGAGAGGTGAAATGCCTGTGCCAGCTCTATGTCCAAGACCCATAAAAGTACCTGTGCATACATGTACAAAGTAACTTTAAACATCAAAACTTTTAAGGCCATAAAGCGTATACTAACTCTGCTCTTACTAACTTCAAAATGAAGTAAGAACCGAGGTGCTTTTCTAAACAGAGATGTCTTCCAAAATAAGAGCAGAATCTGAGTTTTCCTTTCAAGAGTATGTTTTTGGTAAATTTAAAACTCCCTCTGTTAAATAAAAAAGATACATGGAAAATCTGTCCAATCAGTTCTGAGCAGATATCCCAGTGTGTGACGACTACGTCCCTAACTCAGGGAATTACACAGATTGGTCTTTTTGTCTATTATAATAGCCTTAGGAGATACTGTAACAAAAATAATGCAATTTTCCATGTTGTTTTACTACTCTTTCATTCTGTAACAATAATAAAAATACCTACTGCCAACAAATCCAGAAGGAGAAAAATGCCCTGTTTTTCAAGAAAATAATCCTCTGCAATATAACATCCAATGACACAGGACCTTAAAACAGAAATAATTTCACTGTGTAGAAACATTTTTATGCTTTAGAACATTCTACAAGCATTTTATTTATTTTACTGAATTGCATAAATATATTTGGTATGCAATATGCTTCATACCTTCAGGGACTAGAAAAATCATGTTTCACATGCCTTTTCATTGTCACTGTACAACTAAATACACCCTACTTGACTGCTCTTTCTTCTCTTGCAGATGGCACACCTTCCTTGTAGCAGCCCAAGAAATTTGGCAGGTTCATAATGAATTGGATTAGAATATGGATTTGAACTAAAACTAGCTCAGTAAAAGAGCCTAAAATTTGGCTAGACCATGTCCCTGATCTGGTTTATTGCAGGACTTTGTGACTATTACTGCCAGCAGAATCAGAGGGGTGAGACAAGCAAGACTGGGTTTTTGGCAACAGTGTGTGCTTCTCCCAGCTTAAAATGATCATAAAACCAGCATTCGTGTTGCTATTGCTTCCTGATTTCCTCACATACGGTCATTAACGTAGAAACTGAAGGCATCTCCCACATCAGTCTTTTCTCCAAGAGAAACATATCATTTGGCTTTCAATGTATTTATCAACCCCTGCCTTTAAACAAATTACCTTTTGGTTATCCTCCCATGTAATGGCATTCTCTGATGGCAATCTTTAAAATATTTCTAGCCCAATATAGCCAGTTTACAAACACTTCTTCTCATGCTTACACAGTTTTTAGCTAAGATTGGTCTATTCTTGCCTTCTGCTTACTTCTCTGAAGTTATTTACAGATTCTAACCATACATGTCTCTTAGAAAGTCTTAAGTAACTCTGCATGTCAGGAGGTCACTCCATGTGGGGAGTTAGGCTGTTACACTGAACCCCTATTTAGAAGAGAATACATGAAGAATATTCCATTTATTTTGTATCATTTTTAATTAGTCAAATTGTATGAAGGATTTTTACACATTTTAAATAGAAGAAAGGCCTCTATGCGCAGAGGAAGGCAGACAGTATTGCAGACCTAAAAAATACAAGACTTGACAAGTTTGAAGAATTACTGCTGTTAAAATACTTTACTAACCACAAGCAGTCAAGTGCGCTGAAGAGGAGACAATTGTGGCCTAATCCACTGTATAACTTCTTTGGATCCATCTGAATGAACGGGATAAGTATATCCACTCCTTCATAGCTGAAGAGTTCCTGTTGAAACGTTAATTAAAGCAATATGTTTCTTAAATAATACTTACTAAATAGCTACATATAAGAAAATACAAAGGAAATTGAAAAAAATAAATATTTATATTGTAATAAATTTGGCCTACTTGTTGAAGCAGAATATATTCCTTATGATACACATAAGAAAAAGACGTTTTCAGTTTTTCCAAACTGCTAATCTCATTCGTTAACATGCTTTCATATATTCATTTAAAAATGTAAATTAGCAATTAAATAGGTAAGACACTTCCTAGTGGATTTCTGACTGATTTTGCATTTTAACTGTCACTGTCACAGAAACCAGTTATCAGACCTGTCTTGTTAATGATGAACTAGAGTTGACATCTGGTTTTGCATTTAAAAAAAAAAAAAAAAAGTGGCATCTTTTAAGTGAAAATATATGTTTTGACATTTTCTTCACAGTATGAGGCAGAAAGGTACGTACCTTTCTGTGGAGATCATTTTCGCAGAGAACAGACAAAAGAAATAATATATCAGCTTGGATTTCCAGTAGAATGGCATCTTCTTTCTCTTTAGATTTGTTTGCTGTATACTTTAGGATGTCTATAAATGAATATATTTTATACATGTTAATGTCCTATACACAAGTCAGAATTCTATTACAGCTGCTGATTAAAAAAAAAAAATATCACATTTACATCAAGGAATTTTTAAAGGAATCTACTTACGCTGTTCAGTTTTATCTCCTGTGTTTTATAATAGTTTACAGAAGTGCAGCACTCTGATGCTGTAGTTGCATGGACTTTACTCTTGGTGACAGAGTTAATGAGAGCAGCCTGCACTGACTTTTTCCTTGTTCAGTCTCTGTGCTGCTCCTTGTATTGTGCCAGTGCAATGAATTCAGGGAACTGATCTGAATTAAGGAACTCTTAGAAAAAAAAGCAATGTACTTACTGATTTGCTCTACTGTACAGCCTCACAAACATTTGTACTGATAGTGGAAATGTGGGAGATACACAAAAAAATACTACCACTGCTGAGAAAATCAGCCTTGGAACCACTATGTGAAAGGGGACATTCAGACACAGAACTCCCCCAGAGTAAGAAAATGTACTTGAATCTGTTATGTGAGGTACAGTGTTAATTTTGCTTTCACTAAAATCTGTAAGTTTCCACTGGAGTTCAACCTTCAACTGAGGATACAAAATCTTTTATTTCTAGGCTTTCTGTTAGAACATATTCTTTGAATTCCAAAGGATCTTACCTATTTTATTTTTGCCAGTATGACTCTTTCAGAGTACTGGAAACTTTTTATTACTGTAAGAAAAGAACTTAAACCAGTGTGTATTGGAACTTAAACCCAAATGTAATAGTAGGTATGTGTTATTGAACAAGAAAATGCTCTAAAATTGCAGGAGCAGTGGTTAAGCAGTTATTGTGCTTTTATTCTTCATTATGTTATTCATCTAAAAGTACATTGTTATTAATTTTCTTCTAAACAGTAGTTGTGGAAAGCAATACCATAATAGACTTAGGTAGAACGAGACACATGGCTGGAGTTCCTAGGGGCTCCCACAATGAAAGTAAGATGTAACAAATGCAGTATAATGAAGGGAGAAAGGGCAGCTTTCACTCTGAAACTAAACACCTAGACTTTTACAGCTGTCTGTTTTGCTTAATTTGTTCAAGTCTGTGTGTTAAAAGTGTAACAAAAATCAAAATCAAATCAATTATACCTTGGATTAATTGAGGCTTTTTTTCAACAGTCAAAGGAGTAACACACTAAAATCACAACAGACAAAAAAAGCACATACATTCTTAGTGTAAGCAGAAATGTACTAATTTAAGTACAGGAATACAAATTGTACTTTACCCAATAGCTGGCTAATTGCTCCTTGGTCACACAAATTAAGGTTCACAGCATCATCGTAAAGGGACACAACAGATCTCAGCACTCTCAAGCTGTAACGCATTTGTGCAAGTTTGTTGCCACGACCACCTGTTCCATGGAAACTGTTACCTTGACCAAAGAAAGGATCTGTGGAGCAATCACAGTGAATATTTTTTTTGGCAGACAGTGTATGTTCAGAATAATAATGTGCTCAGGAAAAAAAGTACAGGCTTATCAGTGAAAGCTAAAAACAAACAAACAAAATCCTTCACTGTTAGAAAGCCTTCATATTTAAAACCATCTAGTAATAAGCCTTTCTGTGTAGGGCCATACTTTTTACATTCATAAGAAAGATACGATTTTGGTGAACATTTAAAATTACTAGACCCTTTTTTTTTAACCTTACTAGGTTAATGAGCAGTCTGCAAAACTCAGAATATGTTCTCTAGCATGACATGTAATATCAACCTTTAGATGTCCATTTGACCAAAATGAAAAATTCTTCCTAGGAAAACTTATCAATTTTATGATGAAAGATATCCATCCCCAGAAAATCAGTCCATGAAATTGGGTGCAGTTAGTTACCTTTTTGCTTAGCCCATACTTGTGGCTGATGGCCACAAGCCAGTTGTAGTCTGGAAGCTGTCTTACTGTTCAGCTCTAAGAGTTAACGTGTTCTGCCTCACGGCAGGAATTACTGGTTGGACTTGTTGCCACAGTAAGTGTATCTGACTAGCTTAAAACATGGGCAGAAGAGATGTGCGGCTGCCCACACGACTGAAGGAATACCAAGATAGTGGTAAACAAGGAATGGGGCACCAGCTTATCTTGCAGTAGGAAAAAAAAAATGTCTTTTTTTTTAGAAAAAACTTTTAGAAAAGTTTTTTTTTTTTTTAGAAAGATTAGTTTCCTAAGTGACCTATTGAAAAAGAATCATTCTGACTTCATGCGTTTTACATTTTTGCGTCCTGTCAAGGAAAGTAAGCCCAGCTGAGTTGTGTTTTGAGGTTACTCTGTCTGAAAGCCATGAGCATCTACTGACCTTGGCCTATACACCATTCTAGAAACACAAGGAGAAGAGTATTTGCTTGGCAGGACAGATATTTATCAACTAACAAGGGAGCCACTGAAGCTAAAATAGCAATTGCATGAAGTTGTAATTCTTCATATTGGGCAGCAGACCAGTCATGAAATCCAGGCTTTTGACTGGGTTTTACGTAACAAAGCAAAGCTGGCATCACATCATTTTCACTGAGAAGCTGCAGAGACAAGACAAAGAGAGAGAGAGACAGCTTACAGGTTTCGCATGCAAATAAGAAAAATCTAAAGCAATGAGTCAACTTTATCTGTCCTACACTAACATTAATTTTTATTAAGAAAGTATGTCATGAACGCTACAAGTACAGACAAACTCGGTTTATATTCTGCAGCATTCCCACAGACTGTGGTTTGTTAAACTTTATTATGTTCTTCATGTGTATTTCAATAATGCTTTGCAGTCATTTGTCAGCTAATTTTCCTAGCATGGTCTAAGTTTGTAACTTTCCTAACATAGAAACTATATACTGCTTTCAAACAGCAGGACTTGGTCTGAAGTTATGTACGAATTCTTGATTTGGAGAACAGCTGATTTCAGTCTACTGGACTATGCCAGATGGACAGCTAAATAATATACCTGTGATTCTTTTTTTTTTTTTTTTCTTACTGCATCTTCTGTTCTGTTACAACTTACCTGTACAGCACATGGGTCTTTAGATAAGACTCCTATTAAATTAAACAGTAACTTCTTCATCTCGAAGTCCTCATAAGAGTAGGTAAGTTTAAGACCTTTTACCAAGGGATTGGGAATTTTAACTATGAAGGAAATTGTAGATAAGTTACAAAAAAATCATCATTAAAAGTAAAAAAGAGTGTAATTATGCAGTATGAAATCTCTTACCTTCAGATAATGTTGCAAGTACTATTAACAGCTTTGTAAATCCACTTTCCTAATAGGCATTCAAAAAACATACATTAATTAAATTAAATTGCAGTGAAATTAAGACTTATGATTTAATTTTAGTTTTGCTTTTTTTCTTCAGAACACAGAGTTTAATGTATGCTATGGCAGAATAAACAGAATTTTATCAGAGAATAGATCAACCATTTGGACACTGTACAATAATAACTAACTACAGTCCTAAGGGTACAATTAGTTAAACCCATGTCTCATTCAGTACAAGACTGAATTTGTATGGGGAAGTCCCAAACACATGTATTCACCACTGTAATCTACCACACAAGAAAACTGTATTCTCAGTACTGTTAAAGTTGGGTTTTTTTAAAGTGCATTTCTGCACATGTAAGTTTATACATCAGGGTCATCAGTACATACAATTTTGTGCTTTCAGTTGTGTGTACTAATACACTTACATTCAACTTCAGTGCATTTACAAGTAAGCACATGAAAACTGCATGTATAAGCAACATGAATGTACAAATATTACATGTTAAAAACTCAGAAAATAAAATCTTTTAATTCACAGCTCCTAGAGAGCTAATGGACAATTATGTCTAACATAACTACGGATAAGACCAAGGCTAGGAGGTGTCTATGCAGCACACTAGAGGCAAAAGAGCTTTGTTTCTGAGACGATTAGAAGCCATGGTTACCAGGACATTGCTCTTCTCAGGCAATTAAATACATTAGCTTGGCCTCAGCAAAGCCACCACAGAACTTTCCACCAGCTCCCAAGAGGGGCAGAGCTCACAGAACACTACACAGACATCCCCACACAATCAAGTGGTTCTATTAGTTTTGCGGCAGCTTTTTAGATGCATCTCCAGAAATCTGTGCCCAGATTTGTTCAGCCTAGTTCTGGAAGTTAGCATACACACACATGATTTTAACAACCAGAAAAATATTGCAAAAGTACTTTTAAATATTGAAGTACACACTATATTGCCTATCAGCTTTTGTCTCTATGGTATCTATATTCTCTGCATAAAGCCATGGCAAAGTGGTTAAATAAAAAAACAACATTAAAACTTCTTAATGTTTTCTCCTTGCTGATTAATGCAGTACTAAATTCTGATGGGAACCAGTAAGCAATTACCAAACAGATAGTTTTGTTCCAACACAGAGATAATCATAATTAATATCATTACAAGCTTTACTTTACATATATTTTCCAGTTTACTTGTGGTGAGAAAATTATTTTCCTTTTCAAAGGCTCAGATTCTCGTGCTGATTTCTGAATTACATTAAATACAAGACTGAGTTTTCTGAAGTTGCTTGGATACTATATTAAGAAAAACAGAACATTCTGATGAAAATGTCTCTGGTATTATCTACAAGACAGGATTCAATGGTAATGTTGATGTTTTTGTCTACGTGATATTCACACTTTGTACCTTATCTCCACAAGCGAAGTAAACTCTCTAGGCAGGCTGAGAATAGAGAACCTAAATTAAAATGTTTTCATTTTTTCCTTGTATTGAAACAATTTTTCTTCCTTGTAATGTAAGGAATTAAAATAATGTGTCCTGGTTATTTATCTTGTAGGAAAAAACTGCCCTGTTTCTACAGCCAGATAAACAATTTGAATGTTGTAGACATCAAATATGTTGCTGCAGTAGTATAATAGACATTTCATAATGGTTAGTGATACAATGGAAAGCTTGAATGAAAAATCTGTAATCTTCATTACAGACTATAAAATCTATTTAGTAATACAGTCGATTGGGAAACTTCTACTCAAGTTGAGAAATGAATTCCCTGAAAGCAATCCATTCCTGAATAGCTGATAGACTACATAAGCAGGAATTTGATTCAGTATGTATGTCACAACTTCATTTAAAGTTCTAAATCTCAACTGTAAAACAAGAGAGTAAAACAATATTAACAACTAGAAAAAGTTAACTTCCACGGAGTTTCCTCATAAAAATTCTGGAACATTACAGGAGAATGAGTCATCTACTTTTTTAGGCAAGTCATGATAGTGCATTCTACACTGAGGTGACCTAGTCTTAGAAAGAATGTATGTACCTCTTATTAACTAGATCTAAGTAATTATTTTCTCAGCATCTTATTCAGAGCTTCTGAGCTGATTTTTGGAGGAACTTTCTTGTTTTCCTTGTTATAAGGCACAGATACTTGAGTTCAATTTGGGCTGCCTGAATACAGCCTGCACCCCTACATCTTCAAACAACCAATGAGATTTAGTGCAAAACTCACTGTAACAGAATGGCACATCTGAGAATCTGTACAGGAGTAGAGGAGTTAACTTTTGCACATGAATAGCATCAGCTCAATTTTCTAAGTATCAAAGAAGGCTGATGCCAGGACTCCAGGCTGATGACCTACAGATTTGAAGTCTCTTTGATGTAAAGGGAATTGCAGAAAGAAAAATGGTTTCTTGCTCCACAAATCTAAGCAAGAGGAAAGCACTGGAGACAGAGTAGAACAAATTTTAGAACCCTAATGGGGAAAATACTGAGTATATAATAGCAAAGGAGAAGTTATTAGTCTCTGGAATGTAACTATAAATACTTACAATCATAGGTGCTGCAGGGTTTTCAGCTAGTAATGTGGCAATCACCAAGAGGTCATTCCGTAGCTGACGATCATAATGCCGGAAACCATGCATGAGAAGGTCTACAAATACTTCTTTCAAAGCACTTAAAAGAAAGTGAAATGGATTTTACCTTTTCCTTTCATATTCTCATTTTAGACAGCTCTAGGTATATGAATCCTCCTCATTCAGCATCATACTTTTCAAAGCCTTGGGGTTTAACGGCAAGAGAAATCACTTAAAACTTCATTATGAAATGGATTTTTATGTGTACCACTAGACATCCAATTTAACATATACGCAACATGCTTGTATTACAAACTGCATCTTCCACTGTGTTATAATTAATTTATAGAAAGATATAGTATTTACTCAAGCATGTAACTGGATGTTGTTGAATGATTATTGAGAAGAAATAATCTAATTCTAAACAGCTAAAACAATGTAACTCACTAAGGGAGAACCTCTTATTTACTCTAGCAGAGGATCTAGAACTAAGCCTCGTGTATCATAGCATAGAATTTCCTACTAAGTTTATAGCATAAGCATTTCAACAGTGCAGAAATACTGCCCTACCAAGCCTAACGTGTGAGGCTGAAAATGGTGCCGTTAAGTTTTTCATCATACAAAGCAGTCACCAGGGCTATACCTCCTGCACTATGCAGCAGAGCACCTTGATCTCCCTCTTGCCCTGTAACTGAAACAACTGGTGGTGGACTGCTGTGTTCATGAAATAGAGAGGCTTGACAATGAAATAGTTTTGGAGTTGAATGGATGTGCTTTTAGCTGGACCCTGGCCACCGAGTTTGTAAGCTACCTGGCAGGTACCTCTCGTATCCTATATAATTTTCTGGCGTCTCACAGCCCACAGTGCTATCTAACTTGCTGAAACAGAAACAGATGCCTGAGGGGTCTAAATCATGGGCTGCTTGGCTCTGAGGTCTGATGCGGTAGTGCTTCCATTCTGGAGAATCAGGTGTGTTAATACTGAAAACTTAATGAAGACTTAATGAGAGGCCTCTATTCCCCTTTTGTATTTTCTCTCAATTCATTTCAAACAAAATGCTACACAATAGCAATGCTTTAGATGTCTCCAAAATTACAGTATTAATTCATAAATTGCTCCCCTGTACTTACTGTACACATTCCAAGCTACTGAGCTGATTAACAACTTCTTCTTTTGAGGTGTTTTCTAACAGGTTCCATAGGATTTCTGAGGAGCGGAACACCAGCTGTCCTGATGGATCAACACCATTTAGATACAAACAGAGTCTGCTGGCTGCTTGGGCCTTCATCATAAGTCTGCAATTTACTCCTGAAATTATGAAAATCTGAATAATTAATTCCCTGTAGGTCAGTAATTGTTTTAGGCATGTTCAGAGAACAAATGATCTAAGAACAGAGGTAATGAGATTGTTGAAAGAACAGTTTGTACTAACCAGAGCCGGAGAGATGCTGGAGAGCTTTAAGTACCCACAACTTCTCAGTAAGTTGATTTTCAACCAATGCCAGTGACAAAACAAGAGTTTCTGCTAATCCTCCTAATTCAGCCATCTGAATTTTATAGTTTGCACTTGTTGGCTGGTAACCTGCATATAAATAGCTTTAGTTATAATGCAGTAAATAGTCAGAATTTTGGTTACTTAATAAAATATTCATCCTTTCTCATTAAAGGACTGAGAACCAAGTATCATATTTCCTTTGTCCTAAAACCAATTGAGAAGAAAAAATCCAATAAACAACAAGAGCTGCTTTTCTTATATCTGAGTATTAATAGTGCCTAAAGCATATCCAACAGACTTACCCTCAAGAAGACTAAAATGCTATATAAACAAATTAATTGCTTCCTAGAATTTACAGAATGAAATAACAAGCAGAAGAAACACCTTCAGGTCACACAAGAAGTTGCTGGTGCAGGATCTAGTTCTCTTCTATAGCCTATTCACTACAGAATTAATGCCTTCTATTATTATATTACTTAAAATATGTCAATCCAACCTTTGATTTATAAACTTGACTTTCTAATGTGTCCCTGTCTCTACTTTTATCCATGCATATGCAAATTCGTATTTCATGACTGAATTATGGGGGAAGGGAAAGCACTGAGAAAAGAAATTTATATTTATATATGCTAACTCATGAAAGTAAAGTTTATCTTAAATAGCTTATATATATATATATCAAATGACATGAAATGCAGGATTGGTAAATGCAGATAATGCATGTGGCAAATGGAGTTTTAGCATGTTCAGCATAAACTCTGATAGGGTCTGAATTGGTATGACTTTATAGGTAAGAGAACTCTGCAGGATCAAACTTTGGATTCTGATGACAGTTTGCATACCTATCTGTAACACCAGAGTATCATGCCTGAGCTCATATGCAGGCATGATTAGCCTCTTTCTGCAAAGACAAGTCACACAATTTATTCAAAGCCTATGCCTATGCTCAAACGCGTCCATATAATATGAACTCAAACTTAGATAGGCTCAGATCTATCCCTCACAAGCACCACAAGTGAAACCAGAGCTGCTTCTCTCCAGGCTGCATATACAAAGTTGAAAATTACATTTTTCTTCTTGTAATTCTGAACCTTACTACTCTTCCGCCATTATCCACATTTCAGAGAACTCGTGACCACTTCACATTTTCTGGACACTATTTAATCCTAATCCCATAAGTGTAATAATTAATTCATTGTGCATTGATGAACTAATTTCAGATTTTTAGCATGCATTTCTATAAAAACATGTTAACTGCACATTTGCCAATGTTATATATTTAATATATGAGATACAGTAACTATAGTTATAAAGAAAAATTAATCCAGACATTTGAAAATATTGTGCTTTACCTGAAGGTAGTTTCCTCGGTAGCTCCATATTATAAAAGCTAACAACACACTTACAGATTTGAATTCTAACTTGAGAACTTGGCACCCTCATCAAATAACCTGTCACAAACAGAATAAAAATGTAATTTACAAAGTTTGTATTTTTTTTTTTAGAAAGTAATCTTAACACTTCTACTTACAGTACTTAGTGTTTCCTTTGGTCATACCCCCTACAAAACTGTCATTTCATACAAAGTTTGATTATAAAATACCGAAGAGGTCAAAGGGGTCTTGGAGGAGTAGCATAATGTTACCAGAAAGTGACTTCCTCTGCTTTATGGCTACAGACCCTTGTAAAAGACTGGATGTTATTCCAGAAGTTGTGGAATTCAGAAGAAAGCTACTATACTAGGCTGTTGTCATGATTACCATGTCAGAAACTCTTCTTCTAGCAGACATGATATGACATAAAGGGAACACAGAAAGAGATCCTTTTCCACAAGGTAAAGAGAATTCCATTGAGAGCTACCAGTGCCTAACATGGATAATATAAACAATCTTTTAGATTTTAGTGTCTTTTTGGACATCCTACTCTGAAGCTAGTCTGGAACTATCTGAAACCAGGAGGCTATTCTGCTGTCTACTTGGATCTGTGAAAATAAAAACTTCTAAAAATATTTTTTTTCTCACCCATTTCAAGGATAATCTTCTTTTCACGTGTGACAGGCTGATTGTGCTACCTCCTTACAATTTAAATCTTACCATTAAGTGAGCTGATATATCACTCCAGCTTTATTCTGAAACATTTCTGACCTACAGTGCTTGCCGTATTTTCTTTGAAAATCATAAATGTGACATGCAAAGTCATAAAAAGCTATTTTGGTACTAAGAGGTCCAGTGACATTAAGACACGCCTTTGACACCTTTTCCTCAACAGCTCTGTTAAAACAGATTTCTGAAAGATAGAAGCTCATGGCTCAAATGCAGCAGGAGGCTGAAGTCAGAAAGCGTTACTCCTAGAAAGGCCTGGCACTAAACTGACTTGTATCTTGCCTTTGTAGGTGACAGGTCTCAGGCTTTTGGGTTCTGAAGGTTTGAGCTGGGATTCAGGAGTTCCTCTTTCTCACTTGTTTCTTCCATTTAATTTCAAAAAAGCAGGAAAGATACGTGTTCCCCTTATCCCAGGCTTCAACGTCTGTAGTAATAGACCAGTTTCTTGGAGCGAAATGAAATGAAACAGGCTGTAGACACGTTTAGTTCTTCAGCTGTACTGACAAAGTTACCTCACGTAGCTTCTGACATTGGCAAATGGGTAATTCTGCTAGCTAATCTGCAGGTTAGCTGCACAGCAAAATAAGAATAGTTTCTAATACTAAAAAGCACAGGGGACTGACTGAATAATTGAAAGAAATTACTTTCATTTACTAAGGAGGTAACAAGCGATTAAAATTGTGCTAATAATACAGTTAATTTTATTATGGCATAATAATAATTTTATTGTGGCATATCAGTTTACACTCACCCAGTTGTGCAATACATTTTGAAACTGCCACGGAATAGCTTACTTCATCAGATAATTTCTTTTTTTGAAATGGTAATCTGCAAAATGAAATATCAGAGCTGTGCTTAAAATGCTGCAGAAGAACAATTTAATCAAGTCACCAGAAAAGCTCGTTAGCTTTTCTCTTCTTCCTTGACAATTTTTGCAAATAAGGACACTTTTCCCAGGACAAATACATTCTTTGCAATGCTGATTCTACACTGAAAGTTCCAGTTCTGTAACCTGGCAATTGCATTTTGGGCAATTAGTGGTACATATTCATAGATCACATTTTCATAATTTATATTTGGTGCAATACAAAATACTGAATAAACAAATGTCATTTAAATGTGGAAGATTAAATCCAAGAACCTAGGCACCATCAGGCTACTGCAGAGCTAGACTATGCATAGACACGTGCAGGGGTGGAAAAAAAAGGATCATATCCCTGGGCAAGATTCTTGAAATGTATAAAATATAAAACAAATAAACTGACTCCAAATAGCCCAACGACAAATTTATTTTTAAAAACAGGATATTAAGAAATATTCAATAACATTAGCAAAATACTCAGGTATGACAGAAACATCTAAGTGCTAAAAATTCTTTAACAGTAAACATTAAAATATTATGCTGAGGTCTCTGCAGTTCATAGTGTAGAAGCAGCTTTCCGGTAGGTTTACCTCTGTAAACATAGCCAGAGAAAAAGAAATGAGAGAGCAAATAATGGAATAAATGGGGAAAAGGAAACAGACATTGAAAAAAAAAAAAAGTGTGAAGAAAACAGGTAAACAGAAGCCGTTATGAAAGAGTGGAAAATTTTACCAGAGGAGTTCTAGTACCCAGAAGGAAATTTTAAATAACAGCCTCTCCCTCTAGTTATAGGCTTCTCTTTGTCACATGAAGTAATAGTGAACTGTGGGGGAATTTCCATAATACAGAAACTAAAGCAAAACTCAAGGGTGCAGTCTTCCAAAATATACTCATTGTAGAAACCACAATTATTGTTGAACTGCTGTAAGAGACAAAAAGT
This sequence comes from Aramus guarauna, assembly GCA_013400195.1. NCBI lineage: Eukaryota > Metazoa > Chordata > Aves > Gruiformes > Aramidae > Aramus > Aramus guarauna. The sequence continues at coordinate 32,935 of VXBL01001982.1, read as the reverse complement.
CTTACTCACAACTACATTTTCTCAACTTTATACACTCATTCTGTTTTGCCACGCTTCTGCCAAACATTGAAGAAAATGAAACTTCATGGTGTACTTTCTCATTGTCCACTGTGTGGCAGCCGAGGAAAGCAGTAGAACTGATGGTGCTCAGGGAACTAAGAGATTTCAGCTGCTACGTTCTATGTTTATTAAACCTAACAGCTGAGAGGAAGCTATGTAAAAACCTATCTGAATATCTGCTTTACTATATGACTATTTTGTCTGGCATAATTTTACTCTTCCTTACCATCTCCAATTATAATTAAATACAGGCATAACTGCAGCTACAAGCATTCTGTAAGTAGCTTAAATTATTGAGGAGGAGAAAAACTACTGACAAGTGTGGATAACACCTAAATTCTATTCTACAAATAATTTAAGGTACAGTATAACAATGAAGATGCCCAAAAGTTAATGCAATATGTTTTTAAAGTAATTATAAATCCCAAATCCTCCAATTGTTGTGGTTCTTTCTCTTCTGCAATATGGCTTGTCATTTCATAAAGCTTACCTTCAGATATTAAAGTCTCTTTGTGTCACTTCAGGTTTTATAAACTCACTTAGAGAACTTGTTTGAAACAGCAAAACATAGCTCAGCAAGATTTAGCTGCCGAGTCTTTTGAGGCCAGCAGTCCCAGAACAACTTGGGCAATAAGACACCATGGGGAATCTTGCTTCCAAGCAAGCTGGGGCCAATTACAATACAGTTTTGAAAGATGTAACAGGTAACTCCACAGATACTGCACGGCTAAAATCCCTCCTTCATGCCAGCAAAAACTGGACTCAAAAAAACCACAGTTAATGAAAAGGAAGGGTGATCTAATAGATGCCTTGCAGATATAGATGCCTTGTGGATAGATGCTGTGTGGGTATGTCAGTTGCCTTAGAAAATGTATGAACATGTTAATAACCAGTGTTTAAATCTCTAAAAGAAGGGCTGAAGTACTTACCCACATAATTTAATAAGTTCACATAAAGGCTCAGTGAAAGCTTCTTGTTCATTCATTTTTTCTGCACACAGGTTAAGAATTTCAGCTATTTGTGCTAAATCCTTAAGGGGCTTTTAATTTAAAGTTAAGGAAATCAGACTGCTTGTACTGCTATGAATCAGAAGAAAAAGTTGAAAACTGTATTCATCATACTTCAGAGACACGACCAAGAAAAAACAAGGCCAATGCTTTCAAAGTTAAACGTCTAAAATGAAGCATGTGTCAATACTTAGGCTTTTTGAAGTAGCCTTACTTTTATAGAAGTAGAACTCTGGCAAATCCGATTTAGCTTCCTTATCAGCTGAACTCACTGGAAGTTCAGCACTGAATATCTAAAAATACAAGATGAAAAGTTTTTACATCACCGTGTCAGATTTACCCATCTAAATTCTGAGACAACCTTGAGGTATTTAAATTTTTTCCTACCCTAGTCCCAACTGACTAACTAAGTTTGAAAATCTGGACCCAAACACATATTGAGATTATTTAATTTCGGGTAGAGACACAAGATCAAAACTAAACAGATTACTGAGACTGAGCAGTTACTACCAATCCACTGACTCATGGAAACTGCCTGTAAGTGCTTAGCCACAACTCAGTTGTGAAGTAATCTGATAGCTTAAATCACTGTGGCAATTAGCTGAACTGTACTAAATTAATCACATTTTTCCATATGCCTATCCCCTCTGTAGTACTTCTGATTATTGGAAGCCTTTCAATTTGTATTGTAAATATGAAAAAAAGTTTCAGATAGTCTGACTTCATTCTTTAAAATGTCTCCTCACTGGAAGCCATTGCTATTTTATCTGCTGCTTCTTAAGCAGTGACAATTAGGTTAGACATTAGGAAAAACAGGTTAGACATTAGGAAAAATTTCTTCACAGAAAGGGTTGTCAGGCTCTGGAATGGGCTGCCCAGGGAGTTGAGTCCCCGTCCCTGGAGGTATTTAAAAGAAGGATAGATGAGGTACTTAAGGACATGGTTTAGTGGTGGGATGGCAAGGTTAGGTTAGCAGTTGGACTTGATGATCTTAAAGGTCTTTTCCAACCTAGATGATTCTATAATTCTATGAATTATTATGCTTGTCTATTCTGAGTTCAAAGTATACCAATTACCTTTTGAACACTTTCAACCACTGTACAGGTAAGATTCCTCTACTGAATTTTGTAGCAAATGAATCTAGCATCCAAGAATCTTGCTAACCTACCAACCTTGCCTACGTGTGCACAAGGCCAATGATGAGAATGTATGTGGACCATCACCATTTTCCATGTGGAAGCACAACACATTGCAAAATGCTTTGCTGAAAAGTCAGAGTACTATCATACATAAAACACCATGATTTTAGAATTCTACAGTAGCAAAAGGATACAAGCCCATTTTCAAAACGCTTGATTACCTTCTTGAGAATTTTCAGCTGCTCTTTTTCCAAATCTTTCTTAAGTGAAAGAATGAAAAGCAGGTTTTAATTGCAGTTTGCCTTAGAATATTAAATTATTATATTTATCCCCTTTTAAGTTTAAATGAAAGTGGAAACCAGATTAAAAAAAATCACAAGACACAATGAAATTCTGAAAGTGCTTTGCAGCAGGATTAGCTCCTTAATCAAGCCTCATTTCTAAGTATGGAGTCTGCGCTCTTGTAACTGAAGAGGCTTTAAAAAACTCTATCTTTTGTTCAAACGTTTGGGCTCTTAAATTCTTTGGGAATCTGTGAAAGACAACTAAGAAAACCAAACCTATGTCACCCGTGACATAAATGTAGAAAAACATCGATCTAAGTGGCTTCTAGAGTGGAGCTCTGCCACCACTAGGAAACAGTCTGCAAATTCAAAGTTGCAAACACCTGAAGTGAGGCTATGTCAGGGAGTGTGAGTGATACGCAGCATTCATTCCAGCTCTTCTGAGCACCTCTACACTGGGCAAGAGCACTGCAGCTTGAGGCAGACCAGAAAGTTGTTTCAGGAATATACAAGCCCAGAATCCTAAGGGCATTTTATCATATTTTTGATACTCTCTAGAGAAGCAGCAAACAACATAATCCAGCACATTTTTCTTCAGTTAGTAAGTTAATTCTATCAGCTGTGTATCAAAAAGGGGAAAAAAAAGGACGTGAACTACTTCACTGTGGGGCATTAATTTAAAATGTGGTATGTTTAATTGAGTTCTTGTTTTAATAATATAAATTATTAGATTTTCAGATCAAACATAACCGAAGGCTTAGTGAATTTAGCCTGTCAAATCTTCTTGTGGAGACCAAAAACAACCTATGGAAGTCCATGAAATTGTGCGCTCCCATGTGCCTAGGTAGTCACATTTGTTCCTCAACACTGAACTCTGTATATTTCTCCTTCCTTTAAAAATCACCTCCCTGGAGAAATGTTAGCAGTTAACTTGGGCAATTACATAAATTCCTGACATACTTCTAGGAACTCTGTACGTGTTTGTTTCTCAGCTGTAAGTTTCAGCACTCAAAAACTCCCAGATGAGCTAGGAATTTTGCACATCTAGTTTATAAACGCACATGCTTTTGTCTTTTTTTTGAAACGTGCCTGTGTGTGGACATACTGGGTCATATATATTTTTTTAATATAAAAACATCATTGACACCATTCTCTATTACAATGACCACCTTTAGAAGTATTCAAATACCAGAACAAATACTTCAGCTTTGTGCTCTGTAGTCCCCCTTACCAGTGCCATCCGGGTACTGAAGGAATTGGATAAAACGTTTTTCTAAGCCCCGTTACTACCTGTGTAACCGAAATAGCGAGGTATCAGGCTTACTTACTGAGTCTGAATCTTCGAGTAGTTTGATGACGTTATTCAGATCCACTGATCTTAACTGTGTATCCTGGAAAAGTCACACGTTTAACTTTTTTTTTTTTTTTTTTTTTTTTTTTTTTTTTTTAAA
>VXBL01001982.1:5122-28983 GCA_013400195.1 Aramus guarauna | reverse complement strand
TTTTTGTAGATTGTGCTTAAAAAGTGCTTAAACCTTAAAATGTAAAAGTGCCACGTTGAACCACACTGAATCTACCCACTAACAGGTAAATCCGGGCGGTGTGTGGAGCACAACCCAGGGCTTGTTCTCAGCCCGACAGTGTGCAGGCCAGGCCAGGCCAGCCCAGGCCAGGGACGGCAGGGCAGACGGGGCAGGGCCTCCCGGCCGGCGGCAGCTGCAGGCAGCGGGGCTGGCGGGTGACTCCTGCCCGCGGGGGAGCTCACCTGGACGGCGCCGAGGTCCGCGCCGGCGTCCGAGGCGATCCTGCGNCCGCCCGCCATGGCCTGCAGCCCCCCGCCCTGCCCTTCGCGGCTCATCCCGGCGCTACGTCTCTGCAGCTCTGCCGCGACAACGGTGTTTTATACCCTCCTCCACCCGAGCAGCAATGCCGTTTCATGCCCCGCTACAAAACGCTTCCTCAGTGAGAAATCCGTTTCCCCACCCCTGTGCAGCACTGAGGCTGGGCTTTTCCCACTTGCTGGGGAGCTGGAGGGAATCAGATTTACAGAATGGCAGAGGTTGGAAGGGACTCTGGAGATGATCTAGCCCACCCCCCCTGCTAAAGCAGGATCACCTAGAGCAGGTAAAGAGGCTGGTCAATCCCTAACTTCTGATCATGAAAAAGTCCACCAGGAGAGACCACCGTGATAAACCCTAGCACAGATGTGACTGCCCGGTCTGGGGTAGCCTGGCTGTTGAGGGGGAAAGGAGCCTTTTCTCTGTGTAGACCGATCCAAAACAGATGGCTAATGCCTGGAATGTAATAAAGGCAGGGACAGAAGCATAAGAGGATTTGGATCTTTTCTACTGCTCACGTTTTTNCCGCCGCAGCGGGGGGGGCGGGGGGCCGGGGATAGCGGGGGGGAGCGGGCCGGGGAGCGAGAGGGCGCCCGTGATGCGGGGGGCTCGGCCAGGGAGGACATGGTGCCGCCCGGCCAGCCACCGCCCGCGGCACCAGCGCGGCCTCACGCCGTTGCCNAAGCAGGATCACCTAGAGCAGGTAAAGAGGCTGGTCAATCCCTAACTTCTGATCATGAAAAAGTCCACCAGGAGAGACCACCGTGATAAACCCTAGCACAGATGTGACTGCCCGGTCTGGGGTAGCCTGGCTGTTGAGGGGGAAAGGAGCCTTTTCTCTGTGTAGACCGATCCAAAACAGATGGCTAATGCCTGGAATGTAATAAAGGCAGGGACAGAAGCATAAGAGGATTTGGATCTTTTCTACTGCTCACGTTTTTCATCCCTAGGTCTCTCACCTGTGAGCACAGCTGCTCCTGTGGATACACGAACACCTAATGGCCATGCAGTCGCGTTCCAAAACGCCGTCTCCAGGCTGGGACTATGGCTGAGCCCGCCAACGCCAAACTGCCCAGGAGCACCAGGCCCGTTGCTGGGTTTACTGTGCTGGGTGGCCAGGCCTGGAGGAAGAGAGCTGGGATTCCAGCAGTGGCCGCAGCAAGACATGACACCTCATGGCTGCTCACTCCACCTGCCCTTCAGAGGGTTTGGATACACTTTGGACAAGTTGCACCTGTGCAGCTTTGGACACCCACACATCCCAAGTCTTTGACTGCGGGCACTGCTGATACCAACCTCCGTTTTCATTAACAAGTAATTTTTAACTCCTGTGGCTCCAAATAAAATTTTAATACATGAATAAATTTATTAAATGCTAGGATAGCTGTTTGAATCTCCAGACAGCTTGTATAGGACAGTGACTGATAACAGAAACAAGAAAGAAACCTTTATGGCTCCAACTATAACCAACACGGTTCTTTTTTTTCAGTCTTCCCAGCTTGCATGCTATACCCCTCCCAATTCATACCTGCCTTCTTCAGAAATAGGGAAGATGTATATCATGTTTAGTACCCACATATGCCACACAGTTCTCCATCAAAGGGGAAATATGCAATACCACATATACCCATCCACACTCTGCATTTTATACAAGTTCATCCTGTATACAACTCCACGGTGACAGCAAAAATACAGTCTAGCATAGAATGGGACACCAGTTTGGTAAATGCAATGACCACTTTGACATCCTTAACCTCCTGAGTTGCATTCGTAGGAACACAGGCTGTACAATGGCAGGACCTGTAAGACATTATAGTGCATTCACCTACTGTGACAATACAGCTGCTGGTCTTGCAGCTACCGTTTGACACTTTTCATTCATCCATCTACACACCTCTCCCTTAAACATTTGTTTCTGTGAACATATTCTCATCAGTGGTCTTGTATCTGGGTCTACACTAACTTTTTATGAAGTATTTGAGGTGAATTGTGATGACAATGCTTACAGGTCTGTAAGCAGTTAGTGTTGAACAAACTCGATCATACAGTTTTTTGCTTGGTGCCCAGATACTTACTGAAGTTGTATGCATTCAAAGTTTTTAAGCTTATGAAAAAAAAGCACTCAGATTTTCTTTTATTGTGGCTTAAGTGGTTTTAAGTTCTATTCCTTGTGTTTTGAATGACAAATGTATGGAGAACTATACCATACAGGCTAAATTGGGTAACTTAGTCTGTAAATTATAAGCTCAGGTCACGTGCCATTTGTTGGCTGACTGTTCCAAAGATCATATTGCAAAGCTCCATTTGTTCACTGCGCACCTTCTTCATAAATGAAGCTTTTAAAAAATTGGGATGAAAGCCACACTGTGCAAGTTTGACTACCGGGATTCTGCTGCCCTTGGCAAACGGCAGATGGCGATCCTCAAAAACCTGCAATCAACTGTGAAAATATTTACTTACCAGTTTTCTGCCCCAAATGGGCTTATATTGTTTTTTTATCACATCTATCTCTCTAAATAACATTTGAGACATCAAGGCTGAGAGTATTAATTCACAAGTATTAAATGTTAAGTCTTGCAAATGCTAAGAAATATGTTTAAAAAGTAGACTTGATGTAGACAATTTCTATTTTGACTGAGGACAAACTCTTTTGGAGTGAAGAGACATTTCAGCAAACTCTGTTCTTAAGGTAAAGTTAAATTTCATAAAACTGCAGGACTGCGTAGTTGAATGTGTAGGACATAGCGGTGCGTTAGGAGATCAGAGTTCCATATCTAGGTCTGCCATTAATCTCCAGATGACTTTGCAGAGTGAATTATTTCCTCTATCACTCTGTATTTGCTGTCTTACAAATGAGGTTGCAAGCAAAGGTTGCAAGGTTTGAAGGACTATTATTCAGTACAGGACACACCTTTCATGTGCTGCAATGAGGGGCTTCAGCCCCAGCCAAATGATGCCCTTTCCTTGGCTGCATGGAAACTGTAGACTTTTTCCAAAGCCATCTGCATTGTTTGTCAAATATGACACTGAGCTTTTTATCGTACAGAAATCAGTCTTTGTAAGAATCAGTCTGTTGACTCCTTGTTTTCCTTTTCATTCTTGTTTCTTTTTTTGGTGAGTAGGAAGGGGAAGAAGAAGGGGGGACACAGGAACAGGAAAGTGTAGAACTGTCCTGCCAGACATCCTATGTTTGATAACCACAGAAAAAAGAAAAGACCTGTAAAGTGGCTGGCAGCAGACTCAACCTTAAACCCTTAGGGTCAACAGAGCTTCCAGCATCTGGATTTCCCTGCCAATACTATTAAAATTCAGTGTTGGGGTCATTGGGTGGTATGGATTTGAGGGGGACTTTCACAATGCTCTTTATTACTGTAAAGGAATGCAGTAAGTCACAGTGGACAGAACTTCCACTTTTATACTGTACGAGGTACAGATGGACAAAGGTGTAAGTTTGGGGCCCCAGCTGTCAACATAGTACCAACGCTCAGTAAAACAAGCACTCTGATATAGACAAACAGGGTGAGATTTAAAAAAAAAAAAGCTAAGAAAAGAGACTTCAAGGACCGTAACGTTACTGTTAAGTCAGGCATGGCACGAATAGATATTAAATATTTTTAATTTTAAAAAGACATCTAGGAAGGCTATATAAATGTGAAAACAATGTGAATGCTGCCAGCTTCAATGACTCATGCATCTTGACTTCTCTGAACAGTTTATGCTGCTGACCTCTAGTTAAGCAGGATTTTACTTTATTCATATATTCTTTTCCTCTTTCCTCTTATGTTGGCATAAGCCTCTTTGGAAAAAAGTTCTGTATTTTCAAATGAAGGATTGCAAGGTGTTTCACCTGTTTTTCTCATTTAAACAGTAATGCTTTCTCACACACACAACCAAACAGGAAGAGTGTCTCCATCTGGCAAACTTAGTTGTGCCTAGCAGTCTCACTTTTGCCAAACCTTTTGTTTGTTGAATGAAAAGTGGACTGAATATATGCTGATAGTACTGCAGTGTTTACTCTGAAAACATGGAGAATACCTTACAGTTGGATATGGGATATAGCTTTCCATTGCGTGTGAAATACCTGTTATCCAGCCATTGCAAAAGAAACAAGTTGTCCTTTAGAATTTTTTTTAAATTAACTCACATTCAAGTTCTACCTCTCAAAGAAAATGTTGATCAGAGCACAAATGTATTATAAAGAAAAGCACACTAAAATTTATTATGCATAAGCACAGAAGAAAAAGACAAATACCTGATACTGATTTTTTATTGATTTTTGTGTAAAACACAGTCTATGGAAAAATAGATAAAAGCATTACTAATAATTTGTAATAGCCCTGTTCAGAAAGACAGCACAAACAAATTGACAAACACAACTACAAAGAGAATATTGCACATGGGAGACGTACTATGCTCACCGCAAGACATTGCCAGAAAGGCATGAGAAACAATATATAAAGATAGAGATCATTGTTCAAGTCAGTTCAATGTGTCACTTACTTTAAAGGCTGTAATCTAATTAATTCAATCAAGCAGTATCATATAATGATACAATATCAGTACTGCAACATTACTCATTATATTGATAGAAAATACTACAGGAACCAAGAAATCAAAAACTTGTGTATTAGGAGACACACTGTCTGAAAGGAACTATGCTTATGCAGCCATTACCACTGCATATATGAAAATACTATACTGAAAAACTATCTAATTTTTATGCACCTGATATATCTAACCTTCAGAGGCAATCTTCACATTCAGAGGAAAGCTGTTTCCTAACTATATTCATACCTGTCAAATTCATAGCCACTTGGGAACTCATAGCCTTACATTAATTAATAATTTCCCTTAGTGCTAGTTGGGCAGCATGTATAGCTAATAACATATAGACACACACACAGAGACACACTATTTTATAGGCAATTAATGCCAAATAAAAATACACATCTACTTTTTCATGTTGGCACATCATATAATGCACAATGTTGGAACAAAAAGTTAAACGTGGCACCAATTCACAGTAACCATTACCACAAGCTAGATATGCAAAGAACTTGCAAAACAATTACAAAATAATTAATCTCTAAATAGTTCGAGAACATGGGTACTTAATTAACTTGTACATAGTTGCCACAGTTAATAGAATTGTGAGATAAAATTAAAGACACATGGAACCTGTAATAGAACTGTATTTTAGACAACGCTAAGAAAAAATACCTTAATGTCCATAGAAAACAAGTAACTTGTTGCTAAATACATAGAGGTCTCCATTTTCTAATATGATTTGTAGCTCTGTATTACGTATTAAGCACTTTTGTTTTTACTGAACAGTAATGAAGTTTATTTCATTATTTGTTTTTCACTAGGCAGTAAGCAATTTAAAAAAATCTACACAAAAGTATTTTTATAGCAGGCTATTCCTCAAAAATACGTATTTATTCTCCCAAGTAACTAAGATGTCTAAATGAATTTAGTTGTTTATATTTAGGCATTCCAAACTAAACTTTTAGCCTCAGGTCTTTTTCCAATGAGAAGTTCTAATGTAAGTTGGTCTATAGAAATCAATGTGTTTGATCACATGAATAAAGATTCCTTAAGTGACTAAACATACGCATGATATGATACATAATGTGTAGTAAATGCATGAGTGTCATTTTATTTCAGACTTAACAGTGTCTTGTTAGAGTGAATTGGTCCTTAAAGAACACTACAAACTATTAAATTAGAAGTCAACTTGTTATTCCAATTAGAAGTAAATACATGGCCTAACGAGAAACCATACGTCATTCTGTAGCACAAATATCTCACAAAATGTCTTCATATATTTGATCTAAAAATATCATCTATTTATTAATATTTCAATATTTCAACCTTTCAAGTAACTCATAAAATCAAAACACATTTTTAATTTTCTACATGCACAGTCTGAAAAAAGGAACAACACATCATTATTCTCTCCAGAAACCTTTGGCAGTTCAAAATTTAACAGTTTAAACATTCTTGAAGAAATTTAATGATGAAATAACTTTTTTGTGTAAGAAAAAGGGCCAATACATTTCTGTATATACTGTCAGTGGTGGCATTACAGCACAATATATATGGACTTTGACAGTAATTTTTGATTAGTACAGTATCTTAGTTCTGAAACATTATTGCAATTGCATCAAACAAATTAGATAACTGTAGGTAACATGAATGTTAATTACCTATTCTGCAGAAGTGTAGGATTACTATAAAATCAACGCAGTAAATTTAATTTTGGAATGTAATCAGATTGTCAATGGTAACGCTTTCTGCCCTATATTTGTTCAGAGGTATGAAATTCTGCTCTCAGTTACACCATCAGTTATACCATCCCATTCTGGTGCTTTCAGTCAGGTTTCATGCACAGAACTGGGGTAGAATGTATCATGGGTTTTATCCCATTAAAATTCTCCAAGACTTTGTGTATGCTAAGATTTTTAAATTAATTTTATTTAAAGGATTGACGCACAAATGCGTAAGCTTTGTGTGGTTTCCCTCTGCAATATGGAATAGGAAACCAGCCAGGAAATTCAGTTACATATAATTCTGCAAGCCTTTCAAGAAATATACAGCTTTCTGTATTGGAAAGTAAGCAAAGTAAGTTAGAAGTTGTACTTGTCACTTGTTCTTCATTTTTATGTGAAAATCTCATTCGTACTAGTTTAGGCTCCTGTCTAATCTCCAACAATGACAGGTTTTTCACTTAATGTCTACAATGTTTGATAAAATAGTATTTCGCTTGTGTATCACCACAAGTATCCCTGAAATAGCTGCATACTGGAGGAGGGACAATAAAATTAGTACCTTGAACCTAACTGATTTGTTTTTGGAAAAAAGAAAGAATGCACACTTTTAAAATTAATTTGATAGATTGATTAATTTTGTTTTTAGTTTTCCAACTAATTGAAATTTAAAATTTGTGAACTGAAAAAAACCCCTTCTTAAATTTCTGTTGACACACATGAAATATAGTTCAATTTTTTTTCCAAAAAATGTTTTCACAAATTTCCATTTTCACAAATAATTCACTGACCTCTCATTCGATACAAAACACATTTAAAGACTTATAAAAAGGCTTTAATCTGGAAAAAACAACAGAAATATTTTATTTTTCATCTCTAGATTTGAACATGCTTAAAATGAAAGAAAGTTCAACTGTCTTTTGATTTGCAACAAACCCAGAATACACACAGGCTTGACGTGTAAGTCTGGGGAATATGGATACTACAATGAAAATAACATTGTTGTATATTTTTTCAATTTGAAATTAAATTAAGAACAACTAACGTGAACTCTTTACATTTAGGTTGGTGTAACTGGGGGCAGAGTTTGCTTCTCGATTCTTCTTGTTCTGTGGGGCTGTTAGTTTCATTACAGAGATAATGAGATTTACAGGACTAGTGATGTTTAAGGATAAATTCAAGCTTAAAGTACTGTATATTTCTGATGTGTCATACTGATGACAAATTCTTGCAAAGTAATGAATAACAAGTGAAGGTTCAGCTAAGAAAGTCAGAGATCCTAAACAGTGAAAATATAGATAAGAAAAATATAATTTCATACAAGTAAAGAAAATTAGGACCAAATACATATTCTGATTAACTGAAATAAAGGTTTTGCTAATTAGGCAGGAGTAGCCTGAAGGTATGAGGTGAGTTTGGCTATTTTGTTAGAGAAGAGTAGAACCTGACAAAGCAGTAGTAATAAGTAATTGTGACAGTTCTTTTGAATCCCAAAGGAAATGCAGATGTCAAGTTTTAGAGATAAATTCATTTTTAAGTATAAGAATAATAATTTTGTTTCTCAAAAATTCAGCCATACCCCAGATACACTTGTTGTAAAAGTAAGACTTTTATATAAAAATAGAAGATTGGATTTGCACAAGAAGATACTAAGAATTTAAGACAGACTCTGGGAAATTAATATATAATAACTGAAACTCCAGTGCAGAAACATATAGAACATGAGTATTGTGATGCTTCCCTGTTGTACTAACATATTGGAAGTTTCACAGTGAAAATGGATTTTTATTGTTGCAGATTTCTCAGCTTTTTTTTTTTTTAAAGTATTTCCTGATACTTTGAATCATTCTAAAATCAAAAAATAGTTGCTTGCACACATATCTGCAAATCTTTCTACATATGTATAACACTGTTGAATTTTCATTATATGATGTATGGAAATAAAGAGATGCCAAAGGTCTAAAATCCTGTGTGATACTGTGAAGAAAAGAACCCTGTTAGTACAATACCATTTGCTTACAAGATGTACAATAATACCATAATTGAAACTGGTTTTGCATATTCAAATCATGAAATAGTGTAAAACCACAAATAAATACACTGTACATGTGCAATACATCATTACAAATTAATTTGTTTCAAAACCTGATTATTTCCTAAGTTATTAACTCTATTAGTCTATATTCTGAACTCACCAACCCAGAAGTGTGGTTTTAATAAAAGAAACACTTTTTAATAAAAGAAACATACCCAGAAAATGTGGTATTAATAAACAGCACTCTGACAAATATGCTTTAAGTCAAAGAAATATCTGGAAAGCATGGTGATAATAAAGTACTGTTGTGCAAAGGAGCATTAGATTTTTTTTATTTCATAATCATCTGCCCTCTGTAATTCAAAACAAAAATATTTTTGTAGTTATCTGAAGTAGTTGTTTTCTAGTTATAAATTTCTCATAGTTTGGTTGAGAGCTTGTACTATATGCCAAGCAAGTCCACAGTGACTTAACTCAAACTTTAACTAAACTCCTAAAAATACCAGTTTATGACAAAAAAAACCCCAACAAACATCTACAACAGTGCTAACAAATATTAGTCTATGATCACATCACAGTTATCCTTTCCGGGGAGAGGTGTGGAACAGACCCACTTGCTTCTTCTATAACATGTCTTTTCTCCCATCCTCTTCGAATTCTCCTCAGTTTCCTACTTACACATGGCAAAAGTAAAATGATCTTACCTAGAATTACAATGGAAGGCAAAACAAGGGCAAGAACAAAATTTGGTGGTGTATAAAATCTGTAATACTCTTCTTCGAAAGCTCTTTTCCATCCGTAGATCAGTACATGGAAAGTACTTATGAGCAGAGCAACGTATCCAAGTGTAGACTGTGAAAAAAGAGAAAACAGCAAAAGAAGAAGAGATAATAATACTTCATCCTTCATCCAACAGCTCTAACGCATTATTTTAACATTTCTATTAGACCTCATGTTAAAATCTCTTACCTATACACTATTTTAAACTAGCAATATGTGGGTTTAAGTTGACATGTTCTGAAAACTATTGACTGAACTGCACACTGATTAATAACGTATCTCTGCTAGCATCTATAGGTCTTAGCCAATGCTGAAATGAAGAGGATGTTTGCCCAGATTCTAAGTAATGGAAGTCAACCTTAGGACATGCATGCAAATAAGGAACAATCCCAGTGAAGTTACTGGAACAACATCAGTTGTGATTGGAAATTAAGTTCCCTGTTTCTTAACTATGAAGGTAGATCACTTCCAAGATTCATGGTTATGGAACAATGTAATTCTGCTGGAAGGGATTCGGGCCTAACTCTCCAGATTTTTATCATTCTCAGAGGTGTGGTTTGCTTCTTCCTCACAACAGCCTACATTCACTTGTCTGAAGCTAGCATAAACCATTCCTAACCTTTCTCCATCAGCTGTTGCCTACCGGTTAAAGGGAATATCTGGTCTGCAGGACTTGGGCATAATGGCACAAGGCAACAATGCAGTTTATCATAAAGTGCTGATGAAACGTGAAATATAAGGTTCCCACAGCACCCTGCAGCAGATCTCTTATGTACTGTAGAGCACGCCACAGAAGGTATTGCTGATAGAGGTCATTCACCATTCAAATGAATCTGCCATTTTAGGAACCCTGTAGTTGTATTGCTCTGCAGACTTGAGTTAAATATATTGACCCTGACTTTCCCAAACCATGGTAGAAAAAGACTACTATGCTTTGAATTCTGATGGTGATCAAGTGAAGAAAAAGTCTTTTTGGCCAAAACTGATGTAATGACTAACTTGGTTGGGAAACATTTGTAGCAAATCATCGAAACTGAGAATGAATATTAAGAAAGGTAACTGGCTACCAAGGTTTGGTTTAATTCCAGTAAACAGAGAGGCAAAGAAAAATGCAGCCTAAGGGTCTGTAACAGTTAGTGAAAGAATTAATTCTTTCTACGTCAAGATTAACCAGTTTCTAGGGAAAGGAGAATGTCTGAGCTCATACCATTTGCACGGATTCACAGATATAATGGTATAAAAAGGAAAACACTTTTGTTAATTTCTAGAGATTGGTACCATGGTTTTTGACTTGCTAATATTCATGCATTTTTTTGCCAATGGTTTCAGAGCCATGTTGGTGCATTTTAGATATGCTGCATCCTTGTTTAAAAAAGAACAATTTGCTCCCAAAATATTCCATAAGAAACAGAACAATCAGACAACCACTTGTGGATATCAAAACGGCATATGCAGTATCTGAATGGAAGTTCTGGTAAGAAATTTAGACAGCAAACAATACTATCAAACCTGATGTTTGAATATGTTATTGCAGATGTTTGCTGGTATGACTGTTCTGAATTCATTGCCATTGTATCACTGCCAGCAGGGAAAGGGCATAAGTGAATCATATCCCTCATTTCTTCATCAGGCTTACTGATGAGAACTATAACTACTCTTGAAAAAGAAACAGGAGGAAAATGTTATACAGACTCTTCCCAAATTAAAAAAAGAAAAAAAAAGTTACTGCTTCTTTAAATTCTATCTGCAAACTACAGTTTTGAGACATCTATGTATGCCTTTCTATCTAATGGTCAAAATGGAAGCTAAGAACTACCTCAGTGCATTTATCAGTACATTTTGAACTAACAGCATGAGGACAAGAAAAATGTCTGATGCACCTCTATTAAGTTTTCTTTTTTCCCTGTGGAAAGTTGCCATATGCTTCTTTGAAGTGTTGGTAGGGCATGTGCTAGTACATACCAGACCATTTCAACCACTCATCTAAAAACCTGACAACAAAGACACTCCTATAGGAGCTTCTGTCAGCTACTGATGGTATTTTCTTCTACCAGGCCCTTAATTGCCCTATTTCCATTCTGTATTTTTGACAGTAATAACACCGCTTAGCTAGAAAGAGGACGTCCTCCACACAACTTGGCATTCTGCAGTCTTTGGTTTGTTTAGTCAGGGTAGATCTGCACTAGAAAGTTCCATTAAGAGCATTTATCCCAGCTTGCAGCTACTGACAATGACTTTTCCAGAAGGACAAGCGAGACTGGCTGTCTTTGCTACTTAAGTAAAAAACCCCACTGCAGGAGGCTGTGCCATTACAAAACTTCTATGTTTGTTATAAAGACTGGAATTTTTCTGTATCTCCAAATGTTCAAAGGCTACAGCAATGGCTGTACAGTAGTAAAACAAGGAAACTCAGAACTGACTAAAGCAGGCTTGGACAAAAAGACATCAGCTAGTGCGGGAAAAGGCACTGTTGGGCAGCTGAACAGTCAAAACAACATCAGTTGGTAGCAATGGATCATACTACAAACCTTGGCCAGCAGTAATGTCAAAAGCTATATTCCAAAGCTGACCATCCCTATGGATGCTAACATGAAAGATGTTTCAATTATTGAGAAATAAATTATGATTATGCTGTAGGAGTTATTAATTGCTAGAAAGCAATCTGTTTAATACCAGAAAGGTGAGAGAGCTGCTATCATTCAGGTATAAAAGGTTATTTTCTTCTGCACAAGTTTACGACCGGACAATGTGAAGGAGAGCATAGAGGGATTAAAGGCAATGGATTTCCTGAAATACAGTTGTGCTTTGGATGGAATACACACATTGCATTTCTGCAATTCCTTCAGGAATTTCTTCCTTCACAATGGTCAAGTAGTTCCAAGCAATTTATATATACAAAAGGTATTTTCCAGAGCCTACATTTATGCAAGGTACACTTCAGATTTCCCAGTAACAGGATATTGCTAAACTTATAAATAAGCTGTAGCAATTCTGACTGGAATCTTACCCATAAACTTGCTAAATACTCAGGCCTCATTCTTTTTTACTCTGGGGGAAAAGTATCCTATTCTTGTCAGAGTACAAAGGCAGGGCAGCCCTTCCTCAAAATGAGTGTGCAAGAAAAGTTTTAGTAATGCTGTCTCCAAAAAGCATTAGGATTGTGCTAGTAGACAAAAGGAATGTTTACAAAAAGATCAGCTTCCTGCTATGCAAATGGCAGATTTGTGCTGATTTTTCCTAAGAAACATAAAGCTCAGCTTTCAAAGCCAGTCTGCTCTACTCTATCCATTGCCAATTTGAGTGATGTGCTTTGGACTTAACTCTTAGACTGGAAAACAAAAGCAGTAGTCATTTATGTATTTATGTATTTAGTCATTATGTATTTATGGTTTAACTTCCTTCAGAAGACTAAGGACCCAGTGCAGCACTGCTTGCAGACAACATTCTCCATTTCCATGTATTTTATGAACAGTCAAGGACTGGTGGCAATAAATGCCTTTTTCTGTTTGCAGTGTGTTGGTTTAGGCTAGTTATTCTGCCTGCTCTGACAAAGTATGAATTCTTTTTTATTTCTTGCATATGTCTATCTTTATTCCTTATCCAAATATGTTTAGAAGAGAAAAAGAAGAGTACTGAAGTGGTGTTTAAGAAAACTGATGCATTGGTTTAACAGCCCCAGTTTCTTCACTGCTTCTTTCTTCAGTAAGCTCCAACTCACGTTAAGACACCTGCAAAGTTTCATGCTAAGTTTCTATCATCTGGGATCTCCTACTGAACAAACTCTTCATCACTGTCGGGTTCTGTGGTTCCTCCATCTGGATCTTTCTCTCTGAATCATGATGAAGTAATCAGATATTTGTTTTGTACAGTGATCCGCTCTGTACTGCAGCAAGTCCCAAGTTTTCTGCTGGTCTCAGCTGACACAGTAACTTCATTTTACATCACTATTCAGCCATCTCTGATCTCACTTTGTTCACAGTCATACTCTGAGGGAATGAGTGGAGCCTGCACTGCTTCTCCTCTCAAAGTCCTTTTCCCTTGATCAAGCAGTCCGGAGTTTTTGGGACTGCTGACACCTCTGTTGTGAAACCAAGCTAAGTGAGATGGAGGCATCTCCAAAGTAACTGGGGATATCAAAGGCAGCAATGATTTCTGGGCAAAAACATTCACAACTGGGGTTTCTTTACAGTATTAGGAAGACTGTGGTGGAGGTCTCTTTGAACCACTGTAGGTAGGGGAGATCTTGCTAAAGGTTTGTACTACTGGAGCAAGGCTAGAAAACAGTCTATATTGTATATGTTAATAATTTGTTAATCCTAAACTCAGATTTTCCTAGTAGGACTCAAGACTGAGTATGTTTTAGTGGTAAAACTCTTTAGAGGAGGCCAGACCCTTGTTTTGATGAAACTGTTATTTACTAAGATGAGCAAGCAACAGTATGTTGTTCTCAGTGGAAAGTGCTGAGGTGAGAAACTGGCTGAGTGTGCTGACTGATAGAGTCTTTATCTATCCGATGCAAAACAAGTTCAGCAATTACTGTGTGAAATCACCTGAGATTCAGGACTAAAGCTAGAGACATACTGCTTTTCCCAGTTAAAAAAAAGCAGCACTGAGATGATGGGCTCCTAGTTCCACTGTTTGTCCCCCTGACTTAAAGGAAATGGAGAAAATTAAGTTCAAATTCACTTCATTACATTGCACTTCAGCAGAAGAAAAATATAAGAGACAGTAAGTATTATGATGTTTTACCTGTTCTATTTGCATACTGGGTAATGAGCTTGTGCAAAAATGCAGAATCCTTTTACTTTAGTGAGAGATCGCTGAAAGTCTGTTTTCTGACTGAATAAAGCAAGAGGACTTTTTTGAAGGACAAGTAACTAAATGAAGAACAACTTACATCCTGAAAAGTAATTAATGACAAAGTAAAGTACCCTTAATGATCATAAACTTTAAGGAAATTTTTAGTAGTTCAGCATTTTTTGAGAGTAAAAATTGCAAATGATCATAATTACCAATATCAGTTCTCTTCAGCACGTAACGCAGTATCAACTTGTTCCCAAATTCCTCAAAATACCAACAGATGATCCATTAAAGTTCATAATTTTTTAAAGTTGGAACTATTTTGACTTTATTTACAGTGGAAATAACTGCAGTAAAAACGACACAATAAGAAATGCCCTTGTAGACACATCGTTATGTGATTATTGTATGGATTTTGACTCAGTCACACAAGCCTGAAATTTAGAACTTTGAAAAATAAGACCCAATTGCTGGGTTTGTAGCTGGAAGTCATAATTGGATAAAGGCATCACCTCCCTCACAAGTTAATACATATTATTGCCCTTTGCCCTAATGTTTTACATCCCCCAATGGCAGTACTATTGGCCCCACGCAGAGAACTCTGGATGGCAAGGATGTTGTAACAATACAAAATAAGTATTTACTCCCTCTGAAAGCTCAAAACCATGAGCGAGAATAAACAGTTCTGTCATGGGAACTCTAATTTAAAAAAAAATTTCAGCAAACTTTTTGTAGGCCTACCTGGAGTGTTCCACCAATGGAAAACGTAGGGGCAGGGAAGACATTACTTTACAGACAGAAGATCTCTGATAACTACAGTCAAAGAAGTGTTCTCCATCACTCCCTGTAAAATGTCTGTAAATTATGAAGTACAACTGAAGCCCTGAACAGTAAAGTCAGTGCCTGTGTTCTGAAGGTAGGAATGTATAAACAATGACAGGACTAAGAATTAGTTAGTATTATTACAGTGGCTATGTTGAAAAAATGTTAATCAGAAAAGACTGAGTTAAGACTAGAGTACTGAATCCAAAGTCAGAGAACAAAACAAAACACAACAAAACCCAAAACTGTGTGTATACTCTTAGGAAATTTATCACAAGACCAAATCCTAATAAAATTTCTTATCACTGACTGCTACCTAAAACTAATGGCAATTTTGTTTGGAAGCAAACATTAAGCTGTTTATTAAAGCCTATATTTCTCAGTATTTTATTCTGGTTAGGTCTGCCTATAGTAGATATTTATCTGAGGAAGGAGGGCAGCAGAAGGCATGCCAGGACCTGGAAAAGCCTCTGCTTTTAATAAACAAAGCTTCATATTTTACTAATAGGTATTTTCAGCTAATGGGAATAATGCGGTTGAGAGTTGTATTAATTCTCACAAAGTGGAGGCGAAGCAAAACTGAATCAATTACACCATCGCTGTCAGAGGGCTGTGCAATAAAAATCCTGTGGGACAAATTAAGTTTTCAATTTTAACAGTTGTGTGCATATACATATAGTAATACCTCATCAGTATCATTGCCTTTAGCAAGTTTGTCCAAATTTATCTAATTTCAATTTAGCAAGAAAATCTAACAATGGAAAGGAATAGATTAGTGCTTATTTGGTCTTAGCTATGTTGGTTATTTAAGACCAAGAAGTGTAAAATGCAAATTACTATTCTAACACTCACGAAATGCTTAATGTGCCTCCATGGTAATATATCTGCTGAGTAAGGATATGTTCTTTTTATTAACTTACTAGAGACAGGGGGAAAAAGAAAGCTCTCATCATGTTGCAAAGGACTTTTCTTCATCATCATAATCATTATCATCATAACCATCATCAAGGAATTCTTATTAACAACAAACCCCGCCTTATTAAAAAGTAACACACCTGAATGAAACTGAACTCCCTCCAGTTTAAGGCAGTGTTTACTGAAGGGATGGAAGTTACTGCCAGCAAAGAAAGCAATCCAAGACTCATTATTCCAAAAGAGATATACATTTCAATTCGCCACACTTCTTCCTCATTCCAAGAATTTTCAACATTTGCATGAACCTGATGAAAGAGCAGAAAGGAAGCACTTTATTCTACAGAATATCAAAAATATCAACATCAGTTATTTTGCTGAGTAAAAGTCTACAGTCACAGGACAACTATAAAATGAGGTCAAATATTTCAGAGGTTTCCTCATGTCTTGGAGAAAAACAACTATTTCCTTACTGCTGGTATTGGCTCTTGTTAGGTTAAAATATGTTAAACATGGAAACTTAGATGAGTTGTTAAAAGAAAATGTAACATTATACACTATTTATAACAATTATGTTATAAAACCAGATAAAACTGCACATTCCTATATACTGTAGAAAACTAGCTGTGTTCTTCAGACCCTTGAAAGTTAAATTCTGTAACATAAATTGGGTAAACCTGTAATTTGCTTTTACTTTGTTACATTTAGAGATAGTTCAGCATTATTTCCTGGTTTTGCTTCAGCTCCCTATGCTGAGTCCAAGTTATTTTGCCTCTTTCACTGTTGGTATCAGATACATTCAAGATTGTTCTCGTTGGAGAGCTTTACTACAAAAAAGAAACAGCTCAGCTCCTTAACAATTAAGAGGCCTGGATATTTAATTATTTTTCCACTTTCAGGTGAACTGTTGTGATATGGCATGTCTAGAAAGCGGTTCACTAGGGATATTAGCAAGTTTGAGTTTTACAATATTACTAAAACAAAGATAATTTCTTAGTCCTTTACTAAGTGTGAACAATTACAGTTTCTTGCTGCCTTTTACAGTTTTGCTCTTCCTGCCTTTCTCTGAAGTTCAGTTTTTCATGCTAGTCCTTTTAGAATTTGTGGACCAAATCCCCGTTAATTTGTTCCATTTGATTTGTTTTTCTTAGTTCGCTTTTCTTTCTGTTCCTTCACATCCTTCCTGCAGATTTTATATGCTTAACAGCAATGCTGCTTTTCTGGCAATGCTGGTTTTCTGACACTTTAAAGGTGACAATAAGCTACCTTACTGACAGAGGCATCAGACCCTCTTCTAAAGGATGACAGATTTGTCAGAGATTGTTTCAGGGTTATGCAAGACCAACTGCTTCTGGGAAGTGTGAGTCAATTTCTATTGCCTGTAATAGGTGATGTTTACAGAATTTTTAATGAATAAAGTATTTTTACCTCTGGTCCAAAAGGTTACAAAGTAACAGCATTTTTATTTTGTAAACATAGAAGTCTCTGTAAGCATTATTACAGTATCTACCCTTACACTTTTTTTTACACTTGTAAATGCACTTACGATATACCTACTTCCCCCATACATTAAGTATACATAGAGAGAAACATATCTTAGAAACTCACAAGTTTCCTGCTGTTGATCTTACCTTGTCTATCCTACTTTCTCCTTGTGTATATTACTATTAGGGATTCAAGCAGGACACATCCTGGATTCCCCCTACCACACAAACTTGACTGCAACTTGACCCATGATGTGAGCACAATGCCCAGATGTTTCTTTTAGTCTCCCTTCCTACTCAGCACTAGCTATACATAAGATAACGTAACAACATTCTCCGCTGAAAACAGTGGAACAGATTAAGAAAACGTATATATTTTATTCATGAGCCACATGCGCACAGCCAGGGCATTTTTGGTTTACTGAAGTAAAGATTGCCTTACCTGTTGATATGCCATATTGAGGAACAAGTATCGCTCCGATCTCCTCATAGGTAAGCAGAGGCTGTATGCCACATGCACTGTTGCAAAGAAAAAACTGAGCAGTCCCAGCTGCTTTCGACACTGGAGCCAGTTGTCCAGCCAAGGTGGAAATCGCCTATACTTGGTACCATAGTAAAGCTGATAAGCAGCTGCAATAAGTCCTGACAAATACACTAGAGAAAGTAAAGTGATAGCAACAACTGGTAGAGTCTTGTTCACGATCTCAATGGGGATCTTGTAAAAGTCACTCTGCTGATTTCTCACATATGGATGGATTACATCTCTGACGAAGGAATAGATGAAGAAAAATGTTGCCAGGCCAATGGCAATCACTACAGGCCCCTTCCACAGTGTGAACAGTCGCAGAGGTAAGTTTTCAATCTCCCTTGAAGATGACAATGCCCCCAAATCAATAGGAATAAAACTGAGCTGACGGGCAAGCTCAATAACTTGATGGCGAGCCTGAACATTGTTACTGCATATATAGACCTGTTGGGAAAGTCAAGTGAATTGTCTGTAGTCAGAGAAACACACTCAAAGGTTAAAAAAACCAAACAAGCCACCACAAAAAATCCTTAAGGGTCTCCAGGACAAAATCACAGCACTATTGCTAAAACTGTACACTGTTATCCCAGCTTGTATCACCTAGATGAGAATGAAACCATATACAAATCCACAAAGTAAAAATATGCACACTGATTTAGCAACAGAGTGACCAAAAGAAAATTGGCTTTTTCTTGGAGTTAATAAGATGCCCTGGTAATCTGCACACTGAAACCCCCCACACCCAGCTGTCTGCAGGACTGGACTGAGTGAAACAATGGCTAAAATAATTTCAGAAAATCGCAAGTCTCTCAAAAATACAGGAATCTTGAATGATGACCCTAAACCAGCTGTAGCATAAAGAAAATGCAAAGCAGAGAACAGTGCAATCTCTCCATGTATAACAATTTTATCTTAATTTCACAATCCAGATTTCCACAAAAATTGAATGTTTAAAAGAAAAGACAAATCTAGCAGCCAAACAAGAACTCCTTCTAAAGACCAGTTTATTACATAGTGAAAGAAATACACTGCTACAAAGCACTTTAATGTTCCATTAAAATTTACAGTGGGCTATAGTTTGCCCAACATTGCTGATCCTCTGCATTAGAGCAAACCTGATCCATTGTGACAGAACTTAATTACATATAGCGCAGTGCTATTCTAAAAAGGGATAAAAATAGTATGGTGAGATTATTTTTAAAATTATGCTAATTCTGTATCAATCGCATTCCATTTAAAATCTACCTGAAGTGCTGCCAGAAAACTCATTTTAGTCTCCAGCAGTCACATTACACCAGTCATTTCTCATGCATTTCTCAGAGTCCATAAAGCTGTGAAGGACTGGGTTCTTGCATAGGCTAAAATCCTTTGTATCACTTCAGCAAAGCATGAAAAACATAAAGCTGCCTCTTCTATAACGAGGATGGATTTAAGGAACATACTGGGAAGAAATTTGAACATGATGTTCCCAAGCAGTCCTGGATCAAATGAACGATCACTTAAAAACATATGTGCTTCCTTCTGTTTCCTCAGATTTATGATCTTGGGGCATTCTAAAAGCTAGGTAATTTCTTTCATTCACTTTGCTGTTATGCTGAATGCAAACACTTTTAGAAGAGCTGACTCCTGAGCTCTGGGATCAGGACTTCAGATTTCTGTGCATCTCTTTCAATAGTTCACCACATGTAAACCAATGCCAAAACTAAAATACACTGGGAAAGACTGCCTCTATCCTTGTATAGAGCATAAGGAGAAAAATTAACATATTTCCTACAAAAGACATTAAGACCCAATTCCTCTTCTCTGTCTGTAGTCATCTAAAGGTCAGCTGTCAAAGCTGTCAGCTATCAACTGATACTAGTCGAAGCCAGAATCCACATTTTCTTTGCAATTTTAAAGATAAACAGGTATCCTGGGGGACAATTTGGACCGCTTACTATGTATGTCTTACAGTGGATGAACTAGACTCTGAATGTTTTACTGGCTACTAAAGGCCCAACATTTTAGGTACATTAAGTAAGGCAGGATGAATCCAATGAGTTCTGGCTGCTTACATTCAGTTCCTGCCATTTTCATCTTACAAGCAAGTTTAATTAATACAAATATAACATTTACCTGTCTGCTGGCATCCTTTGGTCCTAACTGCAGTGACCACGCTGAAACAACATTGAATCCTTTGACAATGAGGGAATCTGGGAAAAGTGATGCCAAATACTCTGCATTGGAGTCCGGATATTGGTCTACTCTTGTATTATTGCTAACATCAATCAGAATTTTACCAGCGAGTAAGTGTTTGAGGTCCCACAAAGAGGCATAATGTTCTCTGTGTATGGCTACAAAAATGATGTTTGTTTTTGCTACTGCATCTTCATGGTGAGTGACATCAACCACATGGGGAAAGACCTCAGCAGCAAGTTTAGGGTTTCTGCTTCCTACAACCACGTGGTACCCACATCTGATAAGCCTAATTGTCAATGACTTAGCAAAGTCTCCACTTCCAATGATGCCTATTGTGATCTTACTGGCATCCTTGATGCCATTGGCAGCATTTGGTAAAAAAGTTTCATTGAGGTTCTTAGGACTTCCCATCATAGAGATTGATTCCATACTTCCGAGACACCAAACCTATAACGATTTCTTCTGAAAAAAAAAAAAAAAAGAAAAAAAAAAGGAGAAAGCAACAGAACAGAAAATGCAGCATCATACAATTTCTCAAGACGTCACAATCCACAAACATCTATGGGAGCAAAATAGTGGTTCTAAGTTTTATGTTATATTTTCTCCTTAATAAAATATGTGCTAATAAACTTTGTCTTGCAATGTGTCACTAATACAAGGAGAAACATAAAATACTTAAAGCACTTTAATAATACAATTACAGAAGTAAATGATATTTTTCCCATCTTCTACTCCCTATCTTCCACTGCCTGGCATATTGGACCACAAGATACCTTTGTGCTCCTGAAACTAATGGTCAATGGAATAATGAGAAGAAACATGTAAGAAAAACTAGGTAATTATGGAAAATATTAGAAGGTAGAGATAGCTGGCCTGAGGCTGGCATAAGAACAGTGAGTTCATGGAAGCTGAATTCCATTAAAAGCCTATGCAGGTTATTATTGTGGTATCCTATATTGTCAGACTGGTAGGTCTGACTGTGGATGTATGAAGATTAACTGTGGGTACAAGGGTAAAGAATTCAAGGCCATGGAGCACAAATATGCCTAACAGATTTCTTTCTCACCAGGCAGAGAAGGTAACTCCTGGAGACAAACACATGCGACAGCATTCCACGAAAAGCTAATGGCAGGAAGAGATAGATTTTATGCAACAATAAAAGGGAAGAGAGTTTTAGGACCCAAATTCAGTGCAGTAAGGGAGGCTTTGAAGAAGAACAGAGGCTAAGGCTCATAGAAAATTAAAAGAAATACTGCTATAGCTTTGGAGAGAAGAGGTCACAGAACTGCAGCAAAGCTCTAACAAAGACAAAAAGACATAAAAAAAGAACAAAACAACCCCCAGGAGGGAAGAGTTCACATGCAACCACAATTATGACATAAGTGGTTGTGCACTGGAGAACTGGAATGAGTTCTGAAAATGAAGGAAGCAATGAGGAAAGGCAGGCTAAGAAGGAGAAAGAGAAACCACTGCTGTCTTGGAAGCAATCAACAACAGACGCCATAGAAATGAGGAGCTGAATGAACCTCTTCTGAGCCACCATCCAAGAGCTGATATGATGGTAAGTCATCACAAGTGGGGACTTTACCCAGCCATCTGCTAGGAATAAAGTATGTGTGGTGAACAACCTCCCACAATTAAAAGTAGCTTTGTTTCAGAAATAGGAGGAGGTTACCAGAAGAATGGGCACTTTTCATTTCGACTTTGAGTAGAAGGGAAGAACTTACTGAAACTGGAGTGAGACTCTGAAGACACAAAGCAATATGTCAAAGTGACTGCAAAATTAGTATTCTAAGAAAAGATTCTAACAGTGAATCTTTCTGGCAGAGGCAGACCATCTAGATTTTTATGCATGCACTGTAAAAACATTGACTTCTTTCTTACCACATGACTTACAATGTATCTAACACATGACCAAAATACCAGTATTTCCTGTACCATGATGGGTTCTCATCCGGGAACATAATGAGAATAGCTGTATTTTGATCAGATAAGAGATATACATCAACTGGATATGACAGAACACATATGCATTCACCATGTGACTACAGAGGCCCATCTCAGTTCATGCCATGTGACGTGAAGGTGTTCCAAACTTTGGGATAGAAAAGGAACCACCATGAGGAAATGAGCTACCAATACCATATAACCATACTGCAGCCTACTTCCAGTTTTGTCCAAAGGTTCCTTAGGAGAGTGGGTATCAAGGATTTGGACATGCTGAATTGCTCTGGTGAGCCGACTTTGGCCCACTGGCCAAAGTTTCTCACTGCCTGTCCTAAGGAAATTGGAGTGTAAGGAACAGAATAAAACTAACAGGCTTCATAAAAAAACCTCAGGGAACAGGCAGATATGACTCTTGGGCAAATAATCTAAGATGTGGAAGAGATCAGAGAGCTGGCAGTTACTGAAAGGGACTATATTAAATGGACAACTGCAATTCAGAGGAAAGAGAGTGTACATGAATCTTTTAACTGGAGAGCTTTAATGACCTGAAAAATCACACAAAAAGTAAAAAAAAAAAGGGGGGAGGTTATGCATGGCTAAGGAACAGTATAAAGAGAGTGCTATCATGTAGGGATAACATCAGAACAGCAATGGTACAGAAATTATTTAGTAGTGAAGGATATAAAGGGTAACAAGTAAAGGTTCCATAAATACAATAAAAGACAGGAGGTAAGATTTATAACTTAAGAGGAAAAAGAACAAATTATAGGTGACATAAATTAGGACAAAGTGTTAAATGTCTTC
Organism: Aramus guarauna; assembly: GCA_013400195.1. Classification (NCBI taxonomy): domain Eukaryota; kingdom Metazoa; phylum Chordata; class Aves; order Gruiformes; family Aramidae; genus Aramus; species Aramus guarauna. Next base: position 6,090 of record VXBL01001982.1, on the reverse strand, counting down.
TTTATTTCAGCCCTCAGCAGAAAGGTTAATTGTGAATAGCTATTTAATGAAATTCCTTTTACAGGGAGACAGAAGGTAAGGTCAAAGTGGAAAAAGGTAAGTTAAGAGTAAAGGATAAAGTTAAGATAAAGATTTTCAAGTCAGCAGACACTTATGAAATCCGCCCTTGATGCTTAAAACGCTGATTGAAGTGACATCTTGAGAACTCAAGAGAGGACAAGCGGGGCAGACTAGCACATACCTCTAACAGAGGGGAGCAGGAGGACTGAGGAAAGCAAAGACTTGTTAGCCTAACTTCAGCCTCTGGACAGATTTTACATCAAGTTATTGAGCAATCCATCTGTAAATAGATGGGAAGCAGATGATAAGAAGTAGATAAGGTGGGTTGTTCAGGAACAGACTGCAACTAAACCAACCTTCTTTTACAAAATATCTGGCTTCACTGATATAAAAAATAGTAGGAGCGATATAAATTTGACATTTGCCCTCAGATAAGCTAAGAAAACACTACAGAGCTATGTCAGCCAGAAGGTGACACAGATGTGAAAAACTGCTCTTGGAAAAATAACTACTGGAGGAGAAACACGACCACACAGAAAGGCCAGAAAGCCGGGCAGTCACTGAATTTGTGACCACTCACTCGGGTGGGAACTTACGGGGTGAGAGCTGAGGCGCGGGGCTGCCCGGACGCCGGGTGCAGGCCGGTGCCCCCTCGGCAGGCTGGCAGGCGGCAGCGCGATGCGGGTATCTACCCCGGCGGAGCTCGGCGGGGCCCTGGTGCTGCCCGGCATCTCCAGCTGCAACGACAACATCGCCGCTGACAAGAGCTGCCACCCCACTGCCTGGCCGGTCGCCCACTCGGCCGCCTCCGTCCCCCCGGGTACAGCTGGGGCAGCGCTGCCAGGCCCGGCCGCCGCGAGGCGGAGCCCCCCCCCCCCGCCCCCCCCCCCCCCCCCGCCCCCCGGCCC
>VXBL01001981.1:257391-267949 GCA_013400195.1 Aramus guarauna | reverse complement strand
GGGGAGCGGGGTCAGGGGGTCCCGGGGGGGGGCACCCCGATGTCCCCCCACCCCAGGGCTCACCCGGTGGTTCTGATAAGCCGTCACCGCCATGAACTGGGTCTCGGGGAAGCTGAAGGACTTGAAGTTCTGGTGGGCGAAGCGCTCGCTGTCCCGGCGCGGGTCCACGAAGACCACGTGGAAGCGGGGCTGGTAGCGGTGCATGGAGTTGAGGATGATCTGGGGCAAGGGAGAGGGGACGTGGGCAGGACCCCCCCCCATGCTGGGGTGCATCGTGCGTGTGTCCCCCACCACGACCCCATCGCCCACCACGGGTCCTCACGTGGCCGTTGTCGTCCAGGAGGTTGTTGGTCAGCTTGAGCTTGTCGAAGGAGACGATCTGCCGCATCCACTGGGCCCCCTTGGCCGGGGAGTCGGGGTGGAAGTGGACGCGGCCGGGGGCCGCGGGGTCGGCCCGTCCTGCCGCCAGCCAGGAGGAGCTGTGGAAGGCGTACCTGTGGTGCGGGGTGTGCGTGGGGGTGCTCAGCACCGCCAGGATCTGCTCCCCCTCCTCCCCAGCATCCCCATCGCCCCGTCCCCACCTGTATCTCTTGTCGTCCAGCGGGATGAAGTCCATGAGCAGGACGTAGTCGGCCAGCGGGTCCAGCCCAGATAACTTCACCTGGAAGGTGGGGAACATCCTCCTGTGGGGAGGGGGGGGTAGGAAGGGGGTGTCCCCCACCCGGGCAAGCCCCCCTGCCCCTGTCGGGTACCGACCTGCCCGCCTTGGTGACGATCATCTCAGTGCCCAGGCGGTTGAACTCCTCCCAGAGGCTGCCCATCTCCAGCCGCGCTGCGGCGTGGCACACGCGCCGGTTCTTGCCGCTGGTCCCCAGCGCCTCGCCTGCCCACCCGAGGCCGGTGCTGCAGGGGGGTCCCTCGTCTGGCCCCCCCAGGAAGGCTGCGAAGGGATCAGAAGGTGTTGGGGGTGATCCTGCACCCCACGTGTGGGAGCAGAGCCCGTGCACCACCAGCCACCCCATCGCGTCCTCCCTCCGTGGGGTGACCCGCTGCACCCCGAAAACACCAGCGGACCCCATCGCTGGGTACAGGGGAGCGTTGCCGCGGGTGGGTTTTACCTGCCATGGGTGCAGTGGGTGGGCAGGAGGCGTCCGTGGCTCCGTCCCCCGGCACGGTGACAGCAGGGACCCCAACAAAGCCCCCTCCTAGCGCAGCACCAGCTCCGGACTGTCCCCCGCAGCCTGCCGGGGGTTTTATGCCCCAGCTCGGGGGTGGAGACGCGGGGGCTGGAGCACAGCCCCCCTTCCCCGACCTGCCTTCGCGCCTTGACGTGATGATGATGGACGGGAGGTGAGCGGTGGCCCTGGGACTGCTGGGACCACCGCTGGTCCCCAGCCAGATCTCGGGGTACGCTGGGCTGGGGAGGGACAGTTCTCTTGGGGTGTCCTCGCCCCCTTCGTGTCGCACACCTGAGCGGGGGGAGACGGGGGCTGCTCCGACCCTCTCCCCTGGGCAAAGCCCCTCTCGGCACGCGGCAGCCGCCCGTGCACCATCGGCTCGACCGACAGCCCGCCGTCAACACCCGCTATTAAAAAGCACGGCGAGGTGTTGAGGCACCCGCAACGTGCCGGCTGCTCGTGCAAAGCCTCTGCGGCTCGGGCTGGGGGGGGGAAAGAAGAAAGCGCTCTCCCCCCTCCCCTGCGCCCATCCCAAATGCCGGTCCCGTCTCTGCCCTGGTAGCCGGGACCCCCCAGTCCTGCCCCGGGACTGAGCACCCTCCACCCCACCCTTCCCAGTGCCGTGCTGGATACTGGCCTGACAGCGGGAGATGGACGGGGACGGGCTGGTGGCGCGGGGACGAGGGACGTGTGATGGGAGGTGACCGACACCGGGGCTGTGGGGAGGTGTGGGGGGGAAGCAGAGGGGCTACCCTGGAGCCCCCCGCTTCCCCCCGAGCTGCAGCGGGGCCGTAGACACCATCTCATTGCACAGCGTTCAGGGGGGATGAGGGATGCTGGGGCTCAGGGGACAGGTCCGAGGAACAGGGGACATCCCTGTAGGGATGCTGATGGCTTTCTGTCCCTGGCAGTACCCAGGTGATGGTGGCACTCGGCAAGGGCTGAAATCCCTCCCCGTCGGGGGCTTCGCACAGAGCCGGCTGTTTTCTCCAAACTGGGACTCAGCCTTCGCTTCTGCTTTAGGGTTGGTGCTTAAATCCTTCCCGCGGCCGTCGTAACGGTGAGAAAACCCTTTGGTCCCCATACGCTGCAGGGCAGCCAAGGGGGCTGCGTGGGCAGCGCTGGATTTTGGGACTGGGACTGATGCAAAGCAGGGAGAGACCATCTCCCCAAGCCCCCCGCATCCCTCCCATCCCCAGACGCGCCCCGTGCCCTGCGGTGCCGGCTCAGCCCCATTCATCTCCCGCTGTCAGCCGGGCCGTGGCCGCAGGGCCGGTATCGAGCGGGGAGATGAGGAGGTGCGAGATGCAGTGCTGACAGCGAGGAGGAGGAGGATGGAGGGGACTCAGCCCCGGGCAGGATCAAGGCATCGCACCGCGCTCTGCAGCTCCTGCAGCTTATTTTTCTGCTGGAGAGAAAAGAAAAGGGGAGGATGCAGCTCTGGAAGGGGTTCAAACCCCAACCGCTGCCCAGATCGTGGGGGTTTGCTCCCAGCGGTGCGCTGTCAGGGAAGGGCAGCCTCTGGCTCCGAGCCTGTAAAACACCGATTCTCAATGTCCGAGGTGACGTCTAACCCGACCCCGCTTTGAACGGTGTGACGTTTACTTTCGTGTTTGGCTCTGGGAGGTTTCAGCCTGCTGCCCCACTCGGTGCTCGGCCAAGGGTGTGGGTCAGGGCTTTCCGTGTCTAATTCCCATCCTGCAAACCACGTCTGACCTTATCCCGCAGCGGTTTCTGCTGCCCCTGGCACTCACCTCTTCTGGCTGTGAAAAGGCTGTAGAAAGAGATACCCCACATCTCCCATTGGGCTTGGGAACCTCCGTCAGAGCCACCAGAGACAGGGCCACTCCTAGAGCTTTCCTTCATCCCTCCAGAAAGGCCCTTTTCCTCTCTTGCTATCCCTTTCAACCCTTTATCACACTCCTCATCTGATCCTTCCCATCACCTTCCCTCTAGTTTTGGGCACCTCTCCCTCAGGCTGTCATTTTTCCACTACGGCTGCTGCGTTTCCAGCGTGATGGGTGGAAGAAGGTGACTATCATCAGCAAGAAGGAGGACACAAGGACTGCGGGCTGCATCAATCCCCAGTGGGATTAAGAAGCAAATCCCCCTGGAAGCCCTCTCCAGGCAAAGGAAGGACAGGAGGGTGACTGTGGGTAGCCAGCATGGGTGCACTAAGGATAAGTCATGCCTGACCGACATGAGTGCCTTGGGTGATGAGAGGATTGATGGCTGCGTGGACGAGAAGAAGAACAAAGTGACTGTAGCAAGGTCACCATGACCTTCTGTTGCCTCCTTGCAGCCAAACTTTGAGTATAAGGAATTTAAGACAGTTAGAAGGTTCATTGTCTGCGGTGCCCTGGCTCAGCTCTTGTGGGATAGTGCCCCATAGGTGAGGTCCTCCTCAGCTCCCTGGAGTGGTAATGTCAAACACGGCACTTATGGAGCTGTAACTGTCTCCAAAATGCTCAAAAAGTGGACGTGAAAGATGGGGCGTTGTTCCATGGTTTGCTCTGAAGAGAGCCCAAAGCCCTGTTGCTCACTCAAGCTGAGGTCATCTCCTCTGGGTACACTTCTCCAAACTAAGAAGCGCAGAGAAAAGATAATGACCTGCTTTGGGCTTTGTCACTCTCCCAGGGCTCAAACAGATTCACAGTCCCCAAATCCCCAAATTATGTGAAATAGTAAGGGTGTTTGCTGACGGGGGATTATTTTCAAGCTCCCCTGCAGAGCTTCAGGCAGATGCGTCTTCACATCCATCTCCAAGAGCATCAGGAGGGAAGTGGAGACAGTGCTGAGATGTGAGGGACATCGTGTTTCAGCCCAAGCTGGAGCTCCTGTACCAGATCCACGAGCAAGAACAGCGTGTGCTGAGCCAGCCACCTCCTGTAGCTTTCTCTTGCAAAAAGAAACAGCTCCTGTCTTCATCTCGTGCCCTACCTGCAGGGTGCCAGGCTTCAGTTCTTCATGATACTCTGGATTTTCCACCAAAACCAGGCAGCTGGATGTCCTGTGACCTCACCACAGAACTGCTGAGAAGGCAGGTCTGGAGATCACCCTGGTGGAGGGCACACTCGGGAGGCTTCCCCTCCTCATTGACCATAAAGGGCTCCTGGATGAGAACCAGAAGCCTTCCTGTAAAGAACATTTAGGGAATTTACTGTAGCTGAGATGAGGCAGGTCCAAAAGATGATTTTTTTCCCTCAAAATATTTTCAAGGAGAGATTGCTCAGCTTTGGGGGATGCCCATTTCCATTCGAAGATTCTAGGAACAGGCTGAAGACGCAGGAAAAGCTTTTATAGCTAAAACGGTGTATCAGGAGGGAGGGGAAACCAATATAAACCTCCGTGTAAGGTCTCACGGTTAGGAAGGAGTCCCGGCAAAGAGGGGAGAAGCAAGTGGTTGGCAAATGCCAACGAGAGGATGAATAATCAACTCTGTGCTGTAAAAGTACCGCGTTTCTCTGTGTTTCAGGTTGAGGTTGAGCTGGATGATCTCAAAGTCCCAGGCTGAACGCTAACACGGGGGACGAAATGCAGCACCAAGGTAAAGCTACCCAGGTGTGTAACCTCCCTACAGCTCCTCACGAAGGTCATTGATGAACGTCCAGAAGTGATCCAGAGGACCACGCTGTGCCGCGGCATTTTACAGCTTGAGCAAACCTTTGCTTCTGCAGCATCCTGTTTGCTTTGGCTGCATTGTGATATGACTTTTGGCAAGCTGTTTCTAATCGATCTGTGCCTAAACTCTTCCTTTAAATCTTGTATGATTGTCTCCGAGCGGGTCCCACTGGAGAGAGGGTTTTCCACCTGGGAGATACCTGTCTGTTGTAGAAGAAACCTCCAGCAAGGAGTTCACACAGAAAACACGCGTCCAACTAATGGCAGAAAGCAATTGCACCCAAACGACTGAGTTCAGCTTAACAGAGTTCACAGACAACACAGTGGCTCAAGTCACTCTCTTCCTGATGTTTCTTGTCACCGTCCTGGGGAACCTTGGGATGATCGCATTAATCAGGGTCAGCCCTCAGCTCCACTCCCCCATGTATTATTTCCTGGGAAACCTGGCTTTTGTAGACCTCTGTTCTTCCACCATCATCACCCCCAAGATGTTGGTTGACTTTATATCAGAGAAGAAGGGCATTACTTACGCTGGGTGCGTGGCTCAGGTGTTCATTTTTGATCTTTTTGGGATGACCGAATGCTTCCTGCTGGCTATGATGGCGTATGACCGTTACATGGCCATTTGCCATCCCCTGGTGTATCCCCTTGTCATGTCCCCAAAATGCTGTTTCCAGCTGGTGACTGGGTCATATCTCGTGGGGTTGACCAATGGCATGGGACAGACTATCGGCATGTCCAATTTATCCTTCTGCGGCTCCAGCGTCATCGACCTGTTCTTCTGTGACATTTCCCCTCTGATATCACTCTCAACCTCCGACACCACCCTCAGCCACATTATCCTAAGAACTTCAGCATCTTTATTTGGTGTGTCCAGCAGCCTGGTTGTCCTGGTCTCCTACGTGGCCATCATCTCCACCATCCTGAACATCAGCTCAGCTGAGGGCAAGCGCAAAGCCTTCTCCACCTGCGCCTCCCACCTTACCGCTGTGAGCATCTTCTACGGGACATCGCTTTTTATGTACTTAAAGCCCAGCTCAGACAGCTCAAGAAAAGGAGATAAATGGACTGCGGTGTTCTACACTGTGGTGACTCCCATGCTGAACCCCTTGATCTACAGCCTGAGGAATAAGGAGGTAAAGGAGGCTTTGAGGAGACTCACACAGGGAAAGTGATCGTGAATGTATGTAAATTGTAAATGTACGGCCAGATAGAATGGAGATGTGGGTGGTACGCTCAGCTTTTTGGTAAATATCTCAGATTGACAACATTTTGCAATTCTGCATTTTGACTTACCTGACGCGTTGGCTGATTCAATATTACCCGCTGAGAATACTAATAATTTCACTCAGTTCTCCAAATGTCGATAGTAATATTTAATAGTGAATTTAACCTAATGAAGACACAGGTAGAGAACTACAAGCACGCACTTCTCATTTTCAATTTTGCCCTTTACCATTTATTCAGTCCTATGTATCACGGCTAATTAAACCAGGAGAATATTGCAAAAATTTCTACAATTGCCTGGACTTGAATTATGAACTCTGCCATGTGTTGCTCTCCCTTTTGCTTAGCAAATTGGAATAAACGGGGAGGGAATTCTAGTGTCCCACTAACTCAAATTCCGTTTTAAGACAGCATTGTAAAGGCATTAAGGGCCCTAATAACGGGCCTCAGGACACCAACACCTTTAGCAAAATAGAGATGACAGCAAATACCAGGCACGCTATGCAGGAAATGGTTTTTATTTTTCACATTCAAAGGTCTTTAAATGGTTAACAGTGCCATACATATCATTTAATTTTAGACAGCTAAAAATTTAAGTTAAATACGGTATTTGTGTGACCTCTATTGTGAATGAAGGCACTTTGAAAGCATTTTAAGATGCGGTGGTGATGAAAAGCCATGATCTCCATGCTACCCTGACCAGACCAGATCATCAGAGCTCTGGTGTTGCTCAGCAGCTTTCTCCTTCAGACCCGATATTTTGCAGCCCACGCCAGCCCGGATCGATGCCATCGCCTGCCTTGATGTCTCTCCTGCCGCCTTCCTGCAGAGAGAGACCTGCCAGGTGGTCCCCAAATGTTACATACACGAAAAAAAGGAAAAATACTCCCATTTGTGTATTACTTCAGCCCGTGCAGCCTCTGTCGGGACCGTGGTGAAACCTGGAGCCCTGTTTAACCTTAGTGCTACCCTAGAGACATGCAATGCCTTGGGCTGGAGGGAGAAGCTGCACGGTTGGATTAAATCAAGCCAGGATCAAAGCGGTTTGCTGATTTATTAATGACACGCAACTAACGGGCACCCAGGGTCAATCAGCTGAATCCTTCTTTGTTCCCAAAGCTTCCTGAGAGCTCCCTGGTTATTATTTAATCCGGCCAACGGTCGGCCGCCTGGCTGGCACTGTCAGCTGGGGACAAACGTCCTCCCGGGCTGTTTGCACTCCTGTTCCTCTCTTATCAGTTGTGTTGCCGTCAGGGCCACCCTGCCCAGGAGGGGCTGTGCTGGCCCCCCCACCACAGCACGGACCCCGGGAGGTCTCTGGTACAGCCACCCATGCCAACCAGGGCCAATGCAGACCCCGTTGTCCCGCTGAGCCTTGGGGACCGCCCAGGGCTGAGGTTTCACACCATCCCTGGCCCCTATTTCAGTGTCTGACCACCCTTACAGTGATTCCCCGCCCTCCCTTAGTTTCTACCTGGAACTTCCCACGTTACAAATTCATGACAAAAAGTCTCAGATTTACCCTCCTCTGCAATACGAAGCACACGGAGCACTGGTGGCACCAAGTCAAAAAGAATACGACATTATTAATTCTTTCATGTAGCCTTTTTTTATCCCCAAAATGGGTTACAAACCTGCACTTAGCCATAGATGTTTCACACTACAGGCAGACTACCCATTTCATGATGATGCAGCCCTAGCGAGGAAGGCTCCCCTCTCTTCCTCATCTCACGTCTCCAGATGTGTTCAGCAGGACCTCCTGAACTGGGACCTCTGTTCCTGCTGTTCTCCCACACTTCTGCTCCTCTGTGACTGTCACCCTCAGGATGTTGTTTAATTTAAGTGCAGGGAAGATCGACGCTTTTTTTCTTTAAATAAAAGATTCAAGCGTATTTTTAAAGTTTTATTTACAGTCCCAGGGCATCTCTTCTTGCTGCGGTGACCTACAGCCATTATTTGTATGTAAAATACAACAATATTCAATGACTTTGTGTCCAGCTGGTCTTGCCTTCACCATCACCTGGTGTTTAAATGGGAACATGAGCTCTTAGTGTCTTAAAAACCCAAGTCTGTGGCTACAGCGCTGTTGCTCTGCTCGTTGTAGCTTCCTGCTGGAGCTGCTGCTCTCAAAACCGAAAGCGTTTTGGTCAATGTGCAAGCAGCACGCGCTGTATTTGGGGAAACCAGCGGTTAGCTGCATCTAATGAGCATCTGACCATGAGAGCAGTGGGAAATACCATGTGTGGTTCTAGGAGGAGAGTTACAGAGGGGAGAAGGAGCATCCAGCCTTGCAACCCACCTTTCCTGTTGGGTCATGATGAACGGGCAATGATGTGGCTTGCATCTCATTTTGCATTCGTGCTGATTAGCTGCCAATTGCTTTGGGGTCCTCTCCTCCGAAGGTGCTCTGCTTTTAGGCGGAGCTGCCTTTGTTCTAGTGAAATCTGTTTTAAACAGAAAGCTGAGCAAATACTGGTATTGCAGGGGTAGGAGCCACCTCCCCTTGTTTAGATACATAGTGATTAGAGTTGGGAACCACCTCAAATGTCTTTAGGGGAAGGACTTACCTCCTTAACTTTAAATAAACACCATGTCACCTCTATGTATTGAGTGGGCACATCAGCTCCCTTTATGGCCAAGGAAGACTTGGTCAAGTAGGTCGGTGGCAAGACACCCCAGGGAAAGGGATGCTTCTGTGGGCGATAAAATTGGATATTTGTGGTGGGATGGATGATGTTTTACACTGTACAGACTGGCGGTGGCACTGGGAATGGCTGGTTTGGATGCTGTTAGATGTGACGTGTGTTTTAAACGTCTGTGCTCAGTTACACATACACCGTCCGAGGTGAAGGAAATCAATGAGGATGAGGAGATGGCCATCCAACGTGGGAGATGTTAGTAATGGGAAACAGCAGCCACCTCCTTCCCACTGCCCAGGGTGGCTGCGAACAACTGCCGTTGGATCTCCTGAACACACTGAAAGCCATTAAAGTGATTTAGCATAACCCTGTCCGCAATCAGCTGCTATTTTCTACAAGTCACACTACTGGTTTCCTTTCCTGCTTTCACGAGCACCCAGCGTCTCACTTCCCAATGCTCTCGGCAGCAGCATTCACCAGAGGGTTATAGTGAAACAGCCACACAATTTTTCTGAAAAGGAGCAAAGAACAAAGCTGGCATCGTTTTTTTCTTTAGTAACAAAATACAGGCAGATTAATTCTAAATATTTGTTGGACTGCTCTTAAGCTTAGTCACCTTTGTTAATCATGGGTAGAATAGGTGTTAAAAATAAATGCATAAATAAAAGAGCATTTCCTCTGACAATTTATCTCACATCTCATGGCTTCCAATTCCTCATGATTGAATAAATGAGGGAAGTTTTGTAGCAGCAGCGGTATGGAATGCTATGGGAGGAGCTCTGCACAATGATCACCTTGAAAGAGCAATGCACTTCCTTGGATTTAAACCTCTGGATGGGGCAGGATAAAGTTGTCTTGGTGATGGAAAGCAGCAGGAGCAGTTCTTCGGTTTTATTCTGTATTTAGTACTTTCATTTCTCTTCCTCCGAAACTGGAAACATACGTTAATGCGGGGTTCATCCACATTTTGGTACCTTCCTTTTCTTCCAGACTTGATAGCAGCTTCTAGATTGATAAGGTACGTCATGAGGAACACCACAAGGAGGAGGACCTGCAGCTCTGGGCGGTGGGTGAACCCCACAAGAGTGAACTCCATCACCATGGAGTGACGCCTCTGAACCATCGTCTGGGGAGGAAACAAAGGTGGAAAATGGCTAAAACGGGTTTGGCTGTCCCACAGGTACATCATCAGAAAGAAAGGTTGGAGCCTCACAAGTACAAGACTTTTTTTGCCTCCCCTTTGGGCACAAAACATTACAGATTTGGGAATTACACATCTGATGCAGCAGAAAACTGACTTCCATCCCCAGCTGTTGTGGCTGTAAATGTTCTGCTTTCCATCCTGCACCCATCTGTCCTGGGGATATTTTAAGTTTGAAGCACACGATGCAAAGCGGCTTTTCAAAGGGAGATTTTTTTTGTCCAAAACGGACAGATGGGAATCACACAAACTTCGCAAAGGGAAAACACTGAGTCCTGGCCATGGGGTAGAATTGTCCCAGGCACCAGGACAGGCTGGAGAGCAGCTCGGCAGAGAAACACTTGGAAGTTGTGATGGCCACAAGTTGAAGATGATCCACCAATGTGTCTTTGCAGCAAAGACATCTGCCAGCAGCGCGGGAAGAGCGTTGGCAGCGGGTCAGGGGACTTTCTGCAATGAACCTCTGACCGACAGCCGGGGGAATAGGGAAGTAAAAGATGGTTTGAGAAGGGAGAAGAGAAATTGTCCTGAAGAAACGGTCATCTTGCTTTGCTAGAAAACAGACAGCAAGGCTGATGGAAAGAGGGAAGTGAGAGGGGAATAAATAGTGATACTCATTTCTCAAACAGGCAATACGCATATTTTAAGGTCATCTCTAGTGGATAACACAAGAAGCAGTCTTTCTTTTTTTT
>VXBL01001981.1:236925-257367 GCA_013400195.1 Aramus guarauna | reverse complement strand
TTTTTTTTTTTTAAACTGTGAAGAAGAACAGAGGAAGAAAAATATCCCAGGTAAAATCATAGTGATACTAAACACTAGCAGATGGGTAGCAGGGGGGAAAAAAACCCCAAAACCCCAAAAAAACCAAAGTACTGATTGAAATTCATGCACCTAATTGCAAATGTCTAGAGGAGAGCCACCTGAGTCCGAGTTCACTGTCCTGACACGCGTATGGAGACAGGCTTTCAGGGAGCTACATCCACGGCAATGCTCCTCATAGGACCTGCTCTGAGGGTCTGCCTCCCGGGGAGGAATGGTGTAAGAACATATTGAAATGGAAAATGGCAAGTTTATCTTGAAAAAAGAAAACGACAACAGAATGGCAAATTGATATCTGCATTTCGATCCACTTTTTCTTTAATATTTCCTCATCTGCTTTATGGAAATATGTAGTGCAAAAGGAAATAAATCTAACTGATCATTGCAAGTACATAGCAATAATTTCCTTAAATTTTCCTTTACTTAGAGTTAGCTTTTTTTTTTCCCCTCCCATGCTCCTGGAGAATAAAAAAAATGAAATCTTTCAAATTCAAGTCTTCAGCAAAAAATGCATTACCTTGTGTTTCACTGCTCATTACAATGTTCTGTACACGAGTCAAAGTGCTCAAGTTCTGCAGGCATCATTTCTGATGTGCCTTGAGGATCCCCCCCCTAAAACCTCAGAGAGAAATCTCGGTGTTTACCCCAGGCTCTTCGGGGAAGGTTCCCTCTGTTTTCGGGTGCCCCAGAGCCCCTTCGGTAATTTGTCCTGTGGGACTGGGGTAAGAAATCTTCAAGCCACGTTGGAGGCTGCAGTAGGGAAACCTTCCTGGTTTCGGAAAGACCGACGGAGCTGGTGTTTTAACTTCAGCTCAAGTGAGTATCTGTCTGAGAATGACTCGAGATGCCATTGACTGGAGAGAGGGTGAAATTTTGAGAGGCTGAGATAATTTTTTACAGGACGGGGAAGGGCTTGCTTAACTGCAGGAACCCTTCCATGAAACGATACTGAATTAAAGTCCCTCCTAAAGGAAAAATTGCATACGCCAGTACGTCTGAATCCTAATTCCTAACTCAAATTCTGGATGAAAATTCCTGATACTAGCAGACTCAAGAGGTGTAAGGAAGATGACGTGCAAGTATAATTCAGGTTAGAAGGGGGTGATTTTCCCTTGAATGAAACTGCAATCAGGTAGTCTTATTAGTCTTATTTTAATTGATCCAAAGATATCACTATGGAGTCAGAAAATCACTCCAACATAATCTGTTATCTATTTAATGCAACACTAATTAATGTGGCAAATCAAGGAACAATACTATTGTATCTACTTGTCCCTAAATAAGAACAGTCCCACAACAAAGGGAAAGAAATCCTCCCAAACATGCATTCATATTGTAAAGAATTTGATGCTCATGAGAAGACATAATTTGCAAGGTATTTTTGCAAGACCAATTATTTCCGTAATGAGCCAGCCATATCTTTAAGATTTATACTTTAAGATTTTTTTCCATATTATGTTCTATTGGCTATTATTTTGTCAATATATTATTTTTCAATATATTATTTTGGATCTTCGACCTGCCCACTGGCTATTGTATTTTTTTCTCCAAATAAGTGGGTGTATTGATCCAGGAGACACCAAATCCTGCGTTACCCTCAGGCACTACATAATCCTGTGAGCTGGGAGAAATTATTTCACCTTTCCCCCATGTTTCTTTGTCTTGGTGCCAGGAGAATGACTGGGGGGAACCACTCAAGTGTGACTGAATTTGTCCTCCTGGGCTTCACCGACCTGCAGGAGCTGCTCTTTGTGATATTTTTACTCATCTACATCACTACGCTGGTGGGGAACCTGGGGATGATCATCCTCATCAGAACCAACTCTCAGCTTCACGTGCCCATGTACTTCTTCCTCAGCCACCTCTCTTTCCTGGACATCTGCAATTCTTCATCCATCATGCCAAAGTTCCTGTTGGGCCTCCTTGCTGAGAGAAATGTCATTTCTTTCAAGGGCTGCATCACACAGTTTTTCTTCTTTGCGGTATTTGGCACCACAGAAGCCATCCTTCTGGCTGTCATGGCATACGATCGCTATGCAGCCATCCGTGAGCCTCTGCACTACTTGGCTGCCATGTCCCATGGGGTCTGTGTCCAGCTGGTGGTGGGCTCCTACGCTGCTGGGAGCCTGAACGCCCTCGTGCACACCAGCGCTCTCCTCCGACTCTCTTTCTGTGGTCCAAATGTTGTCAATCATTTCTACTGTGAAATCCCACCGCTCCTGCTACTCTCATGCTCCAACACCTGGCTCAATGAGATGGTGATGGCCACATGCATTGGCTTCATCATAACAACCTCAGTCTTGGCCATCATTGTCTCCTACGCTTGCATCCTGCTCACCATCTGGAGCATCCGTTCTGTAGAGGGCAGGCACAAAGCCTTCTCCACCTGCACTTCCCACCTCATGGCTGTCGCCCTCTTCTATGGTTCTGCGGCTTTCTTGTATTTCCATCCCTTTTCCAAACACACAGATCAAGGGAAAACAGCCTCCGTCTTCTACACCATGGTGACCCCCATGCTCAACCCTTTCATCTACAGCCTGAGGAACAAGGAGGTGAGGAGCACCCTAAGAAAAGCTACAAACAACCTTCTCTCTTGCACGTATTTCCACAGGTCCTGCTCTAACCAAACCAAAGTAGATATCACCTGCCACGGCGGAGCGAGCAGAAGAAATAAGGCTGACACCTGACAGAAGAAGGGCACTACATTTCTGTGCATCTGCTGAGATGTACATGCGCTACCTCGTGGTGAATGCTGCAGAATTTGAATTATTAATTAATTCCATGTTGGGGGCCCCATGAAAAATATATTACATGTAATTACAATGTGTGAAAGAACACAGGAAAGACAGGCAATCCTAAACATACGTATATTGTCAGCGAAACTTTTAGAGTAAATGAACTTACAAGCAGCTCTAGAACACGCACTGTTGATAGTTTTTACCAGAGAGGATTTACTCAATGTTACAACATTAAATTCGGTGGCCTGAAAGAGGTGGCTCAGAGAAGAAGGGGACCAGCTAAATAGAGGGACAATCTCTTTCATAACTTTGTTTTCACATTTTCGAAGTAGTTGCCTAAGATTTTGCTTTAGTACCATAAACCTGATTTATTATTTTCTCTGGTTCGTCCAAAGATAGTCTTTATGGGGAATAGCATGTCCCTATACTTCATATATATATATATATATAATGCAGACCACCTGTGCTGGGCATCTTGCTTTGCTGGATGGGTCTGCCCCATGGACATCTACTAGCCCAGAGCCACCACAATGACATGCTCCTTTGCCTAGGAGCAGGGTGGAGTTTTTTCCCCTGTGACAAGGAGTCACTCAGCTTGGCCAGAAACAGTCTTTCACGACATTTTCTGAGCAGTCCTGGCTTTTCCCAGGATGTCCTCTGCTGTTGACAACACAGAAAGCCTCCACACTTCTGGCCATATGTTGTGTTCAGACATGCCCAACTCATTTGATGACTCCAAGACTCTCAACATTGGCCAAAACTCCCCCACCATCTCCGCTCCTACTTATGTGTCTCCATCCAGGCAAAGTTTATTTTCCATTCCGGGAAATATTAATTTCTTGTTTATAATGACTGCTTCCACATTTCAGAGGTTGAGTCATCTCGGTCCAGGAGTCATCCTATCTAATTGTAGGCTTCCACATCTGAATTAGTCACCATCGGTTCCTCTTATGGAGACAACTAGGCATTCGGGGGCTTTGATTCATTTGGTCTATTTTAAACACCCACATCAGGGTGAGATGAATTTTTCTGGAAAAAATTGCATGGTTTTCTCCACTTGCTGCTTGGCAGCAAAGGGCTGACGCGGCTACACGGCAAATGTGCATTTTGCACAGAGCAGTCAGACTCAGGGCATATTCTGAGGAGTTGGTTTAAACATAACTTTACGTAAATTAACTAATTAATAGATTAATTAAATTAAGCATATTCTAATCTATAGGGGGAAAGCTTCAGCTCACCATGCTGATGTTTTGGAGTCCTTCAAAAACCCCACTCAAGAGTGAGAAGCTGAAACCAGCTTTTAATCAATAATTTATAATTCAGCTGAGCACGGCTGCGCAGCATCCAGAAAATGATTTTGGGAAAGAACAGGAAAGCAAAATGGATGGAGGCAGTGTCAGAGCTGTGCTTTTGCTTTGACATAAAGGTCACTAATACCAGACATTAACTTCCTGAAAAAAATGTTTGTATTTTCCATGGATGGATAGGAAATAATTCCTTAGATCTGGTTACAGACACTAATACCATTTTATTCTTTCAAGAGCAATAAAAAAGAAAATTTTCTCCATAAACCCGGCTGCGACTCTCACAGATGCCTGGATTCAACTCTCTGGGTTTTTGAACAACAGGATATCCCAGATATCGTTAAAACTAATTGCAGCAGCAAAGTTCCTGAATAGTTTTCCCTCCCTCCCTCCCCAATAGCATTTGAAACACTTCTCCAAATCCTGAGCTGTGTCCTAATCCTTGATTCTCTGTTTCCATTTAATTCTATGTGATGCNCAATTCTTTATATATAGATTCTTTATATAGAATTTTAAACAGATATATATATAAAGAAGTGGGAAAAGATATTCAAGCTTACATTTAACTTGCTGAAACTAATTGTGTTTATTTATCCGTGCGCGTCTCCTCCTTACGGGGCTGTTTCCAAAGTCATCAGCTCCCAAGAGAAGTTTCCTGCGTAACACACCCGAGAGGGCAGCAGCAAAACCCTCCGTCTTTTAATGAAAGAATCCTATAAACAGCGGCATTTCTTGGTCAGGTATCGATGCCCTTCATGACTGGCAAATCATTCTTGCTTTTCACACCAATACTGGGAGAAATTGGGGCTAATCTCTCGGATAAGATTGTGGTCTAGGAGATATTAATCTCTGATAAACCAAAAAGGGCCCCGAGATGTGAGCAAACAGGTGAGTTTTAGACTAAATAACGCTACAAAGAGTTGATCCGTTGCAAGGAGAGGACTTTAGGCAGGAGCCTGCTTTCACACAAAATAATCACCCAAGGTCAGGACTTCTCATTGAAAACCCAGGCATTTATGAGTTGCTCTTCCAAATTTGAGGCAGCCGCTTCATACCTGCGGCTATGAGTAAAGCCAACCGAGATACCCGAGCACTGCCAGAGGTCAGCAGCCCCTCGGTCTCAGCTGGTTATTTTAATTAACATCACTGGGATTCGTAATTATTGCCCAGCAGCTGGAGAGGGCAGTAGCTTGGACAAGTGATGAAGTGGCTCCACAAAGCGTTGGTGGTCTCAGGCATGTCATCAGGCTGGCAGAAAAAACCTTGTTGTCCTTGAGTTCTGGTTTGTCTCGGACCTTCGACATGAAGCAGATAGGAGGACTGTCGGTGCATGGTCTCCTCTTTGCTCTGCTGTGAAGATCACGGCATAGAAGCACTAGCTGGGTTATTTGGCGAACTTCAAATCGTTTTAGAGGGGCGTGAAAGTTTCTGCAACTGACTTAATGCTGGAATGAAATACGAAAGTTTGTTTGACTAAATCCAGATTTAAGGGAGCCTCCCGTCTAAGTCAAGGTAGGACACGTGTGTTGAACTTTCTTCATGCAGAAGGGTCCTTTCCAATGGTATAATTTGGTATCTTGTTTAACAGTTCAAAAACCCTCAGTGAACAATTTCTGTGACTATTCCTAACTTCCGTTTTAAGAAGACATGAACTTAATTTTATCTCCTTTAAAAAAAAACAAACAATCCAAACCGCAAACCCCCACCCTGCATTATCAGCATCTCACACCCCCCCCCAATTATAACTGCACCGTAGTATTTTTGGGGTTTCCACCGGTACAGACCTTTATAAATTCTTTCTGTGGTCTTTCTCAACTTAGTGGCATCACAAGAATGACACGAACATCGCCATATTTAAAGGGGGGTGGGGTTAATACTTGCACTAAATCGCCTGTTTCAAACAATTCCAGAGTTTTGTAGGAAGGAAGGGAAGAAATTAGAGTTTTATTTTAATTTGTTCTGTAACTCCTAAAGGAAATTCTCTTAAAAAATGTCTCTACCTCTCACCAGTGTTTTTTCTCTTTCTGTTTTCTGAGCAGTTTGCGGGTTTTTTTATTATTCTTTTAAATGCAGACTTTGATTTCTAATGTTAGAATAAATTGCTGTGGTTATCTGTTTAGATCTGATGAGTAACAAACTACTTAACTTCTTCAGGAGGCAGAATAATGCTTCCTGTTTACAAAGTGACTTTATCAGACCAATAAAACCCTAGAAATAAATTCCATCATGGACTTTGCTTGCTTTAAAACATGTTTGGAGACAAACATTGAATATGTTGTTCAGCAGTTTCTGCCTCTGAGGTTTGTATTTCCCAATAAAGATAAACACATCTTTAACATCTGTTTGTGGGGAAATCGGGAACGTGCTGACTCTGCGTTTCCGTGCATCTCTGCTTTTCTACAGCAACTGCGTTACGATGATGGCCAAAGGAAATCACACTCCCAGTGCTGAATTTGTCCTCTTGGGGTTTTCAGAGCAGGGGGGTGTCCAGACTGTCCTCTTCATAGTCTTCTTGGTGATCTACGTCATCACTCTGCTGGGAAACCTGGGGATGCTCGCGTTAATCAGGCTGGATGCCCAGCTTCACACCCCCATGTACTTCTTCCTGAGCAGCCTGTCCTTCCTAGACATCTGCTATTCCTCCTCAATCACCCCCAGACTGCTCTTGGACCTCCTAGCAGAAAGGAAGGCCATTTCTTACTCTGCGTGCCTTGCACAGTTTTATTTCTACGCGGTCTTCGCCACCACCGAGTGCTACCTCTTGGCTGTGATGGCGTACGACCGCTACGTTGCCATCTGCAGCCCACTGCTCTATGCCATCTCCATGTCCAGCAGAGTTTGCACGCTGCTGGTAGCTGGCTCCTACCTTGCTGGGATCATGAATGCCACCATCCACACAGGGTTTGCCCTTCGACTGTCCTTCTGTGGTCCCAACATCATCAATCACTTTTACTGTGAGGGGCCTCCACTTTACGCCATCTCTTGCACGGATCCCACCATCAATGAGATTATGATGTTCATTGTGGTTGGCTTCAACTTGTTTGTCACCAACCTGACCATCCTCATCTCCTACACCTACATCCTGGCCACCATCCTGAGGATGCGCTCGGCCGCGGGCAAACACAAAGCTTTCTCCACGTGCGCGTCCCACCTGACTGCCGTGACCCTCTTCTACGGATCTGCTGCATCCATGTACTCACGGCCCAGCTCCAGGCACTCCCAGGACCTCGACAAAGTGGCCTCTGTGTTTTACACTGTGGTCACCCCCATGCTGAACCCCCTCATCTACAGCCTGAGGAACAGGGAGGTGAAGGATGCGCTGGGGAGAGTGATGGAGAGGAAACGTCGGTCTGAAAAATAGTTTTCCCTAGTGCTTCAGAAAAGTTGGGATGTTTTCTCAGAAACATTTATACTTTCCATTTCTGTGCTGCTATGGTATAAAAGAAGCAGTGCTCTCCTGTGAGCTACTGGGGACAAACATATTGGGAAACCTCTGTCTTGCTCCTAAATACGGGGTCATTAACTCCTCTTGGATGAGGCCATTCACTGACCTGTCTCAGGGATGCGTTAGCTGCTTTTATTTGTGCTTACAGGCTGATATTATTTAAATTTCAGGAATTTAAGCCCCTCTGACCCTTTGTAGTTTAAGAAGGCACTAGCACTGTTGTCTTGAGCAACGACAACAAATAACACCTATTGCTTTCAGCGTGACACTAATGACCAGAGCTCTCTTTGTATCAGATAATGGGCACATTTCTGACGAACGTAAGACTCAGGTAATTTTGAGTTCCCAGTACTAGCAATAGACACTGGGCTTCATAACAACAATTCACTGCAACAAGGCTCATCAGGCCTTTTCTGCAACTTATGTTAGCTCAGCTGTATTTTCAAACGTATCTGAGAAACCTCTGCAGTGCCTGCAACTTGCTCAAGGACCAGAAAGCTATCATCTCCATCTGCCATGACTAATGGTAAAAAATGCTGCCTACCCTGGTGTTTTCAGGTTATTTGGGTTACATTATTATTAACTGCTTTGTGCTTAGTTTTGAGCAATTGCGTGCTTTTTTTCCCTCTAAAATAAATGACAAGATACAGGGGAACGACTAACAACTTTTAGCAATTATAGCATAGCTAACCCCATAGGCCAACTGGAGAGAAAAGAGTGCTGACGAGGCACAAATACGGGGTAAAAACACTCAGAAGTGATCCTGAGCAGACCCAAGACCAGGATGGAAGAAGTTCCCACCACAACCAGTGGTCCCACCAAGCACAACACCATAACTCCTCAGGAAGGAGCTCAAGGGGCTGCTGGGTCACTGCATCATCCCACCAAGGAAGAAGGATCTCACTCTGCAGGTGGGAATTTAACCTCAGGGATGAGGGGCAGGTACTTTAATTGGATAAATGTGGAGGAGCATTGCTCTCCATCCATCCGAGCACACAACTGTCCTTAATACAGCCACATGCCAACACACTGACCCTCCAACTCATCAGCTTTGGGGCCTGGACTAGCTCTGACAAGCAAGGTAGCTGTAGAAGTGCATTTTGTCGTTAACAAGGAAGAAAGTTTCTTTCTTGTTACCCCCTGCTAATTAGTCTCTCATGACTTGTTAAGAAGAATGAGGTAAGTTGACTACAAGCCCTCTGAGAAGCCTTCAGAGTGATTAGGAAACTTTCTTGGTAAACCCCAGAAGGTCTTGTTAAGCTGATGATTCCTGGAAGAGTGGTTGGTCCCCAAGGAGCACTTCTTGCTCTGGGAAGGGGAGTAACATCACTTGTGATGGAAATAGCCGTAAGCACCTGTATGGAGAGAGCCTGGAGCTCAGGCCTGCTGGAGGGCTCTCTGCGCTGGTACAAGCTTGGTCATACACTCTCATTAAAGAAAGGGACATCCTTGTCTTCATGACGTGTGCAGATAATGTAGTTCCCTTCGTTCTCACTAATGGGGTGATTTGTCCCTGCCTGCTTTTGACCTCGTAGCAGAAGGAGCTGAGGAAGTTCATTGCATTTCTCCTCACCTTTGGACCTCCTCAAGGACACCTCACACCTTGAATTTCTTGTCATTAGTTACCTTTGGATAGATTTGCTTGTTGTTGGGGTTTTTTTTGTCTGTTTGGGTTTTTTTTTTAATTCTTAAACTGATCTTCAAACTTAAACTTTTAAGCGGCACTCTTTGTCTGAAAAAAAACTAGAAAAATTGGGGTATGAGCTGATGAGGGTGATGTTGCCCATGAGACACCAGCTAAGAGAAGGGCTTCCATGTTGCTGGCATTCCTCTGCACCAGAACACTGCATTTGTGCACTGTGCGTGGTGCTATGCATATGGGTATGAACACAGCAGTTTCTATATATTGCATATAATGCATTAAATTCTTAATAAAATATATTCAGGAAACAGGATATGAAAATATGGGTGGGTATATACATGTACATATGTATACACATATATCCGTAGGTATTTGCTGACTGTGCATTCCCTGACTTTTGTGAATGTGAAATCTCAATCTCAGCGTTGCATTAAATTACTCGTACATGGAGACTCCTTAATTCGAAGTACATATGGAGGAACAGGAGACACACATTGAAGACAAATGCATGCAGATTTGCCATCTGGTACAAACCAAACCAGTTTCATTAAATTCATTTTCAAGAGCCACACCAGTAAAAGCACTGTCTCATTAAGTTTTCAGTTTTGCATGAGCAAACATTGAATGGTTGGATGTACACCCTAATAGTCATAATTACAACTGTGCGTATCTGGAAAGATCTCTATTTTTTGGCACATTACTGAAAGCCGCAGTCATGCCGGGTGCGCATGTGTTTGCACACCTGAGTATAGGCACACTTGCACCTACAGAAGTTGGAATTCATCTCACCTGATGTTGTCAGTCTAAAAACTAATTATTTAAACTCTTTCATAGCCAATGAAAGTGATAGACTCTTCCACAGGGAGACCACAACATGAGTTGTGTCCTGCTGCTTCCTTGCAACTTCCCCCGTGCTCCAGCTGGGTTTGTGAAGACCCTCTCCAGGTGTCCCTGGTGCTGGCTGCTTCTCAGAGGTGCTACGGTCGGCTCGATGATTTTCTCATCTGGCCTCGTATGTTGATTCTAATGTTTCTCACCAGGTAACACAAGGGATGGGCAGAGAGGAAGAGACAAAGAAAGGGAAAAAAAAAAAATCCCCTTCAAGATTTATCTTCTTGGCTACCCATGACACAGTATCCCTTGTTGGCCTTTTTTGCCCAGAAATACTTACTCATGGTCTTTGTTCTGCATTTCCTTAAGGTCCCCAAAGTGTGTAATTCAGCTATTCATCATGTCCTTTGCACTGAAGAAAATGTTGCTGCACAGCGGTGCATCCCCCAGAAATCTCCCGAATTACTCCCTGCATCCCAGAAAGAGATTTTTTCAGAGCTTTCCATGGTTTTCCATGTTACATGAACTTTTGAGTCCCTGTGCTCATTATTTTTATCACTATACCTGCAGAACAAAGATGAAATCTCAAGAACGTCCAAGTTATTTGCATTTAGTTGATTATATCTTATTACCAGTCTGAATCCAGGAGGAAACAAGAACTCTTCCTAGGAGTCTCCCTAGAGCATCCTTCATCTCCGTGTTCCTCAGGCTGTGGGTCAGGGATCTCAGCATGGGGATCACCAGGGTGCAGACAACAGACACCACTTTTTCCTGGTCCAGGAAGGAACTTGAACTCTGCAGTCAATGAGGAGAAGCGGGAACTTATAGGCAATATTCAGATAAGCTATTTAGGATGTTTATTTTGGAGCAAGGTTAATTGTCCTAGAGTACTTGGCAAGAGGGTGGAGAGTGGTCAGATGAAGAAGTCTACACCTGTAGATGACAACATTCAGCTAAATCACACTCAGATTCAAAAGCCGGCATGTAAAATGAAAGCACTGAGGTAGCTATAAATAATCTGGAAAAGAAAAAAACCCAACAGTACAACCCCATAATTAACTTTTCATTTCTCAAAAAATGTTGTTTCCAATTTCATTTTGATATTTCTTTCTGGAGTCCTGCAGGCTGGGATGCACAATGAGAAATCCCACGCCGATCCAGGGGACTGGCTGTGACAACTAGCACCAGACCCTGCACCATGTGCCAATGAGTGATTCATTTTGCGCCTTTTTTTTTTCTTTTTTTTTTTCCTTTTGAGCAATTCAGTGCTCATCAAGTCAGTGTCGAAATTGTACAGATTTTGGTGAAATGAAATTAAACTTCAAGCACAGCTTATGAGCGAATTTGGAAGGAGCTGCACACCGCGGTTAACCCATGCGGACCAGCTGGTTTCCAAACGTGAAAGATCTGCCCCAGCCAAGCATAAAATCCGCTTACGAATTTATCTGGGTGTCTTCTCTCATTCTCAGGATAAATTTTTGGCAGCTGGAGTCCAAAACCTGACAAGTATGTTAGGGAAAGAAGTCACACAACCCTCACTACCTTACTTTTGGTTGTTGTTGTAGGTTTTGCTTTCTGCATTCCTTTAAATGAAAATTCATTAGAGGATTTTTGGCATTGTTGCACACTTGAGCACAGATTGCATTTTTATCTATTTTCTGAGTCACTAAGATTTAACGGACAGAATAAGGACAGGGAGTAAAAACAATAATACAGACACAGTCTGGCAGACTTCTTAATATTTCAAGCTGATGATACTTTTCCTACTTCTGAAACTACCTTAGACACCTGCCAGAAAATGCTAGCCTAGGCTTAAATTCTGCTGAAAAGCTGAGCGCCCGGTGGCATTTAGGTAAGTTGTGAATATGAGATCAAGTAAGTCTTTGTTGAGTTTGCTGCTATATAAAGGCAGAGTGACTTCAGAAGGGGAAATTACAAGCTGGTCGTGTTCAACTGGTCCTAAATGCTGCCTGTATCCCAGAGGGATGCAATGGCTGGAGTGGCCGTACACAGCCTGCTAAGGGGTTTGGCCCCAAAAAATAATATTGAAGAAAAAAGTCCGTCGTGGAAGTTAATAGAGGACCTACTTGTGAGAAAAGTTATCATAACATTTTGAAAATAATTGGTGCCTTTCTTTATATGTTCATGTATTTTACTAGATGAAGGCATCCCTCTTAGCCACGGAGCCATCGGCAGCAGTTGTGAAGTGATGGTGGCGGTGAGAGAAAATCACCAGGCAGTCCAAGTACGTGCAGAGTTTGGCTGAGGGGGGTTATAACACCTCTGAATTCTCACTGTCAAAACAAATACATATCTGGACAGACAATATAATCCCCCCTAATAACGGCAGGAATAAGTGGTCTCTGAAATGCAGCTGCTGGACGTTCTGAAAGTAGTAACCTACTCCAACAAATACAGAGAGACCACCAGCTCGGTAAACTAAATCTCTTGGAGAAAGCAGACAGGAAAGTGTTTCGTGAATCCATACATCAAGACCACAGTATTGTACATAATACATGTCACGGCACTTGGACCCAGTGGACAGATATCAGTGAAAAGAGTTTTGTTTAGGTAAGACTGCGGTTCTGCTGTTGATTTGAGTCATACATACCTAGACATACATATACACATACATACATCTTTATGTATAACAAAAGAATATAAAAATAATTGCATGTCTCCCAAAGGAAGTTTGCAAAACACTTCTTAACAAAAGCACCTCAGAAGTCTCAGTGGATTAGAGACAAGAGTGTTCAAAAGCAATTAAACCAGACAAGCTGGATGGACTGAACGTATAAGTGTCCTCGCAGTCTGTCACGAATTAACGTGAAGTAAGAAAGAAGTAAGAAACGAGACCCTGGCTGGTAAGGAAAAGTGGACATCCTGATTTCTTTTATAGTTGAAACTTTAAGGGGATATCCAATATCCTTGCAGAATATGCCATATAATCCCTTGCAGGAAGCAAGAGGGAAGGAGAACGTCTTCCTCCTTCAGAGATGAGGTCTGTGAAGATGAATTCGATCGTTCTCGGTTGTATCTTTATTAGACAAACCAAGACGAGCCGTTCTCGTCATGCAAGAGCAGGAGAGCAAGAGAAGGAGGAAAATCACGCGGCACACGAGCGTTTTGGAGGTTATAATACCAGTTAGCAGATAAAATACCCGTTGCAACATGTCTTTCTCCCTGCAATGCTGGGGAATTCCATCTTGAGTAATTTTGTGATTCTACGGGGTTTTTCTGCCGTGGTTTTGACCCCTGTAGCTGTGCCAATAAATGGTTGAGTTTTCTGACGTACAGCCAAATCCCATGCACTTCTATCACCTCGGTACGTAGTTTATTTAATTCTTCCATTATGGATACAAACCAGACTCATTAATGCCAGTTTTACACTGATTTACCTGCTGATTTTCCCGATGGGAAAGAAGTTCTCATTCCACTAAAGAGACTTAGTCCCAGTGGCAGGAACCCTACGAGCAGCATAGTATTTTCCATGACCCTAGACTAAAAGTGGGCTGGTTTACCCAACAATTTTCTTGGCTGTTTCTTGGTTTGTTTTAAATATATATATTTATGTTACAGTGGCTGCTTCTGGACCACTGCAGAGGGCTGCCGTGTATTTCTCACTGATTTCTGTGAGATACACCAGGATGCGCTGGTGTATTTCCCTCTATTTAAAACTCCAAAGTATAAATTTTAGAATGAGAAGGTGTAAAGAAAGACGTTATAAAGGCAAAAGTTTATGGTGCTTTTTTTTTTTTTTTTTTAATGGTTTCTTTCCTTCCAAATGATGGCACCGCGCCACTGGGCTTTTCTTTCCCTGCGTGGACTTCACCTGATGAATTCACTGCTGTTTGAGAGACTTGGTCCCAGCCGGAGCTTGTCGTTACGCTGTTGTTAGACTCGGTGTTGTTTTAGAAAATGACCGTTTTCTAAATTTTCTCTAAGAGTTGCAGATGCGGAAGGATGTATCAGAAATCCTATTTGCTCTCGTGATGCTGATGCTGCGTGTCAGGATGCTGTACATAGAGGTTTTATTCTAGTTCAAACTCTATGAAAAGTCTGTTTTCATTCTCGATATAACTAATTTGTTAGGTACTAATCACTGAACCCTTTCTTAGGAGGGTTACACTGAAACGTGATATATTCTATGAGTGTACAATAGATAAAAATATATATGTATCAGAATGAATGAGAAATTGAACACTTGGAAGAATAACTGATACCAAAATAAAATTTCCACTGTCTTGCCAAATTGGGTTTTTTTGATGAATGTTGATTTAAAATTAAACAAATGTCTGATAACGAGAGCATTAGCCAGTACAGGTACTGGGGATTGCTGGGGGGTTTAGGTGCTGAGTCTCTCCATTAATTTATTATTTTTATTACAGCTCTATGAACACAAGTTGCAGTGCTTTTGGAGAAGATGGCCGCAGAAAATCAAACTGAGCAAGTTACGGAGTTGACTCTTGTGGGACTGACCGACAACCGACGACTACAAGTGCCTCTGTTTGTCCTGTTCCTCCTCATTTACTTCATCACGCTGGCAGGGAACCTGGGCATGGTTGTGCTGATCAGGAGCAGCAGTCAACTTCAATCACCCATGTACTTTTTCCTCAGGCATTTATCTCTTCTAGATGCTTGCTACTCATCGGTGGTGGCACCAAGGACATTAATGAACTTTCTGATGGAGAAGAAAACAATCTCTCTAGCCGGCTGCGCCACCCAGCTTTTTTTTTTCATAGGTTTTGGGACTACCGAGTGCTTCCTTCTGGCTGCGATGGCATACGACCGCTACACCGCCATCTGCAACCCTTTGCTTTACCCGGCCGTCATGTCGCACACGGTCTGCATCCTGCTGGTGGCCGGTTCGTACGTGCTTGGCCTGCTGCACTCTTTGGTGCACACGGGCTTCACCTTCAGCCAGCCTCTCTGCCGGCTGAAGGTTGACCATTTCTACTGCGAAATCATACCTCTTCTAGCGCTCTCCTGCTCTGACACCCACATCAACAGATGTCTGATATTTGGCCTTGCGGGACTGGTGGAGATGGTGACCATCTTGGCCGTCCTGGTCTCCTACGCCTTCATCCTTGCTGCCATCTCAAAGATCAGCTCTGCTGAGAGTCGGCACAAAGCCTTCTCCACTTGCACCGCTCACCTGGCTGGAGTCACCATCTTCCATGGGTCTATCCTTGCCCTGAATTTCCAACCAAGGTCCAGCAGCACCCTGAGCACGGACAAGATCTTTTCTGTGTTTTACTCGCTGGTGGTGCCCATGCTGAACCCCTTGATCTACAGCCTCAGGAACAGGGAGGTGAAGAACGCCCTGAGGGAGTTTGTCATGTGGAAGTAGCTTCCGCACGATATTTATCTGCTGGGTTTTGTGATAGAGGATGCCGTAGCTTCACTTGACGCCAAGGATTTTTTTTTCCCCACCCTATTACTTAGACTTCCGGATTTGGTTTGGAAACATTTCCAAGCCTTGCTTGCTTTCTACTGCTGGCTTGTGCCAATCACCAGATACCATAGACAGTCTGATTCATTGTCTGTATTTTATTGCATGCAGCTTTTTCTTCCTCTCTCCTGGTCTTTTCAGACACGCACTGGACATTAGCTCCAGGCTCCTTGGTAGCCCTGTCAAAATGTTCTTCCACAGCCAGCAGTATCTCCCAGCTTACAGCTTAAAACCCGCCTTATGACCTCTTTTTATTTTCAGGGCCTCGCTCCCTCATCGTTAAAGGGCAATGAATCTTTCCCGTACAAGTACAGGAAATTTAATGAAATTAGTTAATGAAATACTTTTTTTTTACAGGGAAAAAAACGCCATTTCTCTCACCTATGTTAGGCACTGCTCTGAGATATCTGCCCTCTCTATTATCTAAAGGATAAAGCTAGATAAGGTATCTAAATCTAAAGATTTGGTAATTAATTTTTAGATAGGTAAGGCTAGGTTATATGCATACAATCTTAAATGCTCAGGTCAATATGGGACAGGTTTTGCATGGTCTACAGAGCATCTGATTTTCTCTTTCCAAAATGTTCAGGCTGATCTAACTGCACCTGAAGCAGAGGGCAAAGAGGCACACTTGGCTCTGCCTGCCAAGAAGTTGCTTGCTTTTTGAGGTGTCAGAACCGCTTACGGAGAGGATCTCTGTTATGTATTTAATGCAGGAAGTTTGTGTCTACAGGCGTGGGTTTTTACATTTGGTAGATCCCTTCTCTGCAAAGATCGAAGCAAAATAATGCAATGATGCTCTTAGTGGAAAAAGTATCTCCAAAAACCCAAGTTTGTTGTATTGCGGGAGTTTACAATTCTGCCTCCCTTGCACTTTAGACTGAAGTTCCTCTTGAAGTTCACTGAGCTGGATCCACCACACACAAGACGATGGCAATCCAGATCTCTTTTAGGAACATAACACCAATTCTGGGTAAACATTTGAGCATTTTAGTTTTCTCTGCTTTGGAAACTTAATTAAAAACAAGAGTAAATAAGGACACCCCGAGTAGGGTAATTCATCAAGCAGCAACAAGTGCTACATATTACATTTCTCATCTAGGCTCCCTTTCTCAAGAAAGGTTGGACCAGATGATCTTTCGAGGTCCAGCCTGGGCTGTCTATGGTTCTATGTTTCTCTAGGTATACTACAAGCAAAAATATCCAACAAGCTAGAAGGAAGGATAACAAGGTATGGTGAAGGTCTTAAAAGAAAGTAACTATCTGATATCAAAAGTCTCTGTCTTGCCAAGCTCTTTAGCTTTTAGTTCTATCGATTCCAGCTCCTTCATTCAGCTGCAGGTGGAAACCACTTTCCCCCCAGACCTAAGACAACATCTCCTCTCCTGCTGCTGTGTGTGTCCCCAAAAGGGACTGTTCACCATCCATCTACTTTCCAAGTATAAGTTAATTCCCATGCTACTCACAATGGCTAAGGGAAAAGATTTTTTTCCGCTGCAGCATCTCTCCACTGCAGACAAGGCACACGGGTCTATAACTCTGAGGGCAGAAGGTGTCTGAGTGGCAAGGGGCAACCAAACAGGTGAGGGGCAACCAAAATAACATGTGTGAGGAGGAGGAAGACCCAACGCTGAACTTGTCCGGCCAACCTGAATTTTGATGAATTTTGCAAGGAAGTTGCAGGATTGCACTCCGTCACAAACGCTTACAAGTGTGCGCTCAGGAAACAGCAAATGCCCTTTGGAATTAATCAGGATGAGCAGAAATTAAGATGCTTTTTCTCTTACGTGCCTGCCAGGTAGAAGATGAAGGGTTGCCGGCCCCTCCTCAGTGTTGTGGCCATTCCTGTGCCATGCTTTATGTCCCCCATTCGTTAATGAGCCGTAATTTGCAGAACTGCTGGTTTGGGGCTTTTTTCAGACCCAGACAGCTATCAGCTACCCATAGATTATATCTCCAGGGTTGCCTTTCAACTATGGAAACTAGACACACATCTAATTTTTAAAAGAAATATGGCATTTGGTTTTCATGGTGTGCTTTAACGTGAGCACTTGGACATGGGACACTGACGCATATCTTCTGGTGTAATTCCGTTTGTC
Organism: Aramus guarauna; assembly: GCA_013400195.1. Lineage (NCBI taxonomy): Eukaryota > Metazoa > Chordata > Aves > Gruiformes > Aramidae > Aramus > Aramus guarauna. The sequence goes on along the minus strand of VXBL01001981.1, from coordinate 239,778 downwards.
TCACCAGTTAAGTAAATGGCACTTAAGAGGAATGTAAATCATCGCTTAAAATGAATGGCAGCCCCCCTTGATGCTATCACCATGCAGAAATTGTCCTTAACACTGGGAAGTTTCAGCACAGTTCATTGTCCTGTATTTTTAATTCTATTGCCTTGATATTCAAAGGTATAGCTTGAGATCCTGACTCCCACCAGCTTTTTCACTTTTTAAGTCAGAAACAAATGCACTGTATATTTTCAAGCCTTTTATCTTACTTTTTTTCCAGCAAACAAATTTTAAAACACACTTACTCTTCCAAAATGTTCCCTCCCACCCCAGCAGCTTAACTTTAATAAATAACTTGCAGGTAACAGTGAGAAATTTTATTAGAGTTTAGGGATAAGGTCAATAATTTTGCAAGAAAAATACATATTTATCAGTGAAAAAAGTTATAAATCAATAAAACTATGATTCGTACTTTCTGTGAGAAAGAGAGTCCTGAAATAATTCAGGGTAACTTCTTCCTACAGGCTGATAACTACAAAGTGAAATGAAGTTTGAGGCTCCCATGTCTGGTTTCCTTCCAAGGAAGATGTGATCATGGGGTCTATTTCTCAGGGCTAAATACTGTAATTCATTGTTGTGCAGAAACCGTGGAAGAACGTACATAAAATTGTGAGGATTACGGAAAAATCCAATTGCTTTAACACATCACTGGCTTTCTCACATAAGATAAACTGCTCATTTCCTAGCCGACACAGCTCTTTTGTGTTGACAGAGGTTTAACATCCTTCTCCTGCACTTCACCAGAGCATGCTTCACCTCCTTGTTCCTCAGGCTGTAGATGAATGGGTTGAGCATGGGGGTGACCACGGCGTAGAAGATGGAGGCCACCTTATCCAGGCTGCTGTGGCTAGATGCAGGTTGTAGGTACATGAAGAATATTGTCCCGTAGAATAAGGAAACAGCTATCAAGTGGGAAGCACAGGTGCTGAAGGCTCTGGATGTGCTCCATGCTGAGCACATCCTCAGGACCGTGCGGAGGATACAGATGTAGGAGAGCAAAACGATCACGCTCGTGCCCACTGCGTTTATGGCCGCAAAGGCAAAGATGACCATCTCGTTGCTGTGGGTGTCGGAGCACGCAAGCTTTAGCACAGGGCTGGCGTCACAGAAGAAGTGGTTGATCTGGTTGGGTCCGCAGAAGGAACACCCAAACGTGCAGGCTGTGTAGATGATGGCACTGAGAAAGGCAATGAGGTAGGATGACGCTACCAGCTGCCAGCAGACGCGGCTGGAGATGACCGTTGCGTAAAGCAGGGGGTTGCAGATAGCAACATGCCGGTCATAGGCCATCACGGCCAGGAGGTGACTCTCGGCAGTCACAAAGAAAGCAAAGGTGTGGAACTGCGTCACGCAGCCAGCGAAAGAAATGGTTTTATTCTCCGATAACAGGTCTGCTAGCATTTTGGGGGAGATGACTGTGGAATAGCAGACGTCAATGAATGAAAAATGGGTGAGGAAGAAGTACATGGGGGTGCGGAGGCTGGGAACCACCCAAACCAAGACCATAATCCCAATGTTCCCCACCAAAGTGATGATGTAAATCAATAGAAACAACCCAAAAAGAGAGGCCTGCACACAGGGACTCTCTGTAATTCCCAAAAGGATGAATTTAGTCTGCGTTTGATTTCCTCCCATGACCAGATGTTACCTGCTGAGGCAGAAGGAAGAAAAATATAAAATTATAAAAAATAGAGTTTCACTTTTGGACCATGGTTCACTCCAATCAATCACAAGTTTAACTGCCACGTTTTGGTATATTCTATTATATTTTCTAAACCTGAATTGTATATGGTTTTTGTTTTTCAGTTGAGGTACTCAGGAAAGAACAGGGAGTGAGTTGAAGCAACACGAACGGCAATTTTGGTTTTCTGTGTTTGGATACTTAAAACTATGGATTTGTTCGAGCATGTGTGTTTTCAGGTTTAAGAAAAGAATCAGCTCTTTACTCACTTCCACTCTGAGACAGATTTGTTTCAGAAGACACCTCAGAGGAACCTCATAGGAGTGCACATAAACCTGGGGAAAGTCCCAGTCCCAGTGATATCACAGATTACACAACATTAGTGACCTCCAGACATTTTCCTTTGGCTTTCAATTATTATTCCAGTCTTCAAATCACATTTATCGAATTATTATATATCATCTATAATGAATAAAATTCACATTGGTAGATTCATGATTTACACCTTTATGAACTCCAGCGCGCTGGAGCATCCTAAAACCAGGGGCATTAAGATGCTTACTTGAAAACCGAGTTAATTTTGAAGTGTGCTGTTTCCAAAGGCTCATTTGTTAATGACTATATTCTGCTGACAGTTTGAAATGTTGCATTTCTTTATAACAAAATAAGGCTCATTCTTATTTAACGCTACCATAAATCAGTTCATCTTGCTTTAGCTGCCAAAGTAAAAGAAAAGCAATTTGCATAAGCCATTACTCCCTCTTATTATGAAGAAAACCTACTTTGATAAGGCTGTTTTCCAACAGAGCTCCAAAAAAGAGGACATGAAGAAGAAAGTCCCCTGCCTAAACTCAGGCAAGGCTCTGCTTTGTCTTGGTGTTATGGATCCTCCTGTGCCTTCGCTGCTATCGCGTGATGGGAGCCGAGGGTTTATCCAGGATGCAGCAGAGAACATCTACGTGTCTGCATAACCTCTATTAACCACCTGATGGGAAGAGAGGTGTGCTCCTTCCAATAGCTCCAATAGCTGAGCTTGTGGGTGACGGGGTTGTAAATATGGTCCTTCATGCTCCCCAGGGAGAAAGCCCCCAGGGCTCCTCATGGCAGGGTTTACCAGAGAAAAAAAA
>VXBL01001981.1:218809-236885 GCA_013400195.1 Aramus guarauna | reverse complement strand
AAAAAAAAAAAAGAGCAAAATGCAGTTCTGAAAGGCATTGTGCTCCTTCAGGTACCTGAAAAACATCACGTGAATGAGCCATCGCTGAGCATGGATACACAGCGGCAGTGATGACCAGCTCACGTGATGCTTCCGAGATACTTGCGGACCATGCAAAGGTTTTGGTCTGACCTTGCTGACAGAATGAAAATGGGTTTAGAGACATTTTTGATCTTTCAAAGGATCCTCAGATGGTTCATAAAGCACAAATGATTCCATCTCTGCAGCTGTGGACACTACCCAGCCCAGTTTTCCAGCAAGGGTGGGATTATCCTCATTTAGGTACCTATGGCCCAGATATCCACACCTGAGCTGGTGACTCTGGGCTTCCACTAGATTCAGTGGTGAAAAATGGACATCTTCAGACAGTGATTAATGTCTCCCAGAATGAACTAATAGGCCTTAATGGCCCTGAGAAGCCCCACCTGGGGCCTCCATCCCCACCCTCTGCCCATTTGCCCATGAGCTCTACTTAAGCTCAGCCCAAGGACCTTGTCCCTCTCTTGGGTTATGCTAGAGGTGTGCTGGTGTCCAGTTTAGCAATAGGTATGCACACCTGTGGACTCCTTTGATCTGCACCTTTGCTTGTTCATGGACCTGCCTAGTAATTGCTGGACCTGACCCTAACCAGGGGACTGACTTAGCTTGACCTTGGACCTGCCTCATCATCACCAACTTACCTGATGGTCTGGAGTCTTGGCTGAGTTTGGCCCAGGTCTCTGGGTCTACCCTACTCACCTTGCTCAGGTACTGTGGGATGGTGGCCTGCACACCATGGTGTCCCCATTGGCTCTATTTAAAGAGATTAAAGAGGAAAAACTCCTGTGGCACACCCCAGACTCCAGGCAGAGTCCAACCCACCACCCATCACCCTCTGCACTCAATAGCCCAGCCAGTGCTCGCTCCTCTGGTGGTCTCTCTCCATCCAGACCATGTCCCTACATGGGTACCATGGGAGATGGTATCCTCAATGAGGGAAATAGAGTAACAAATTTAATGCTATATTCAAGTATTCTTCTCTGGTCCTTAGTACCTTCTCTGTTTCCTAATTTGATATTAGAATTATGGTCTTCAGTAGGTTGGCAAAATTTTGTTTTGGAAATAGATAGAGTATTCTTTATGATTTTCGAGGCTTAGTAAAGACTGGCAAATCTTTCTGGCTTGAGTGTTTCCATAGTTACAAGATGCTGAGATGCTGTCTCTAGGAGATGCTGTTTATCAGTAATCTCACAACAGTTCCTTATCTTGGTGTATTCTGTCTCCCAGAAGACAACCTATCTCAAGGGTTAAGGCAGTAATAGCTCCAGACCTCTAACTCTTGAAATCGCTAAGGGAATTTTCCAATTATATCTGAAGGGGAGAAAAACCAGAAGTGATTGGCATGGGGTGATGTGCCCAATGAGGCTGTTGGCAGCTTATCCCAACCATCTAAGCTGGAAAACAATAAATAGCGAAGACAAGAGTCTCTGGGAGATGCAGCCATACACGAACATCTAACACTATGTAGAATTAAAAAATCAGGAGAAGAAAAGGAGACTTGGAATAAATTTGCTTCCCTGAAGCTCTGATTTATAAAGCAAGCTAAAGGAGGAACAGCACGGTTTTATTTTTTAAGTCAGTGATGATGCTGTGCAATACAGTCATGCAGACAGGTACGAAAGATCTGATTAGAGGCAGTGCCAAAGAAATGTAGCGGTGATTGTCTCAAGAGTAAAAATTGCCCTTTCTCTTTGAAAACATATCCTTGCCTGCTGGTAAGAGTTATACTGGGACAAACATATACGGGTATGGAAGAAATCTTTAGTATGTCTTGTGTTTACTTTCTCCCCAGACACAATCCTTTTTGGGGACACATTAATTATTTTGTCCTGTTTGAGATGAGCACCCACACATTCAAGTGAAATTAATAGGATGCTGCCTAATTTTCTGTATTGTTACTTTTCTAGCTTTCCTCAGAAACGAAAAGGTGCAGATTCTGTCTTTTTCTCTTTTGAATGATCTCCTTGGAGAAACCAATAGAGGCAGGCACAAAAGTAGTTCAGACTGAAAAATCTGGATCTTCTCAGGAAGCCAGAAGTGGCATCACAGGTACTGTTTGGGGGGTAGCGGTGGAATTGGTGGCAAGCAGGAGCACAGGGCAGCGAGAGTCTTCAGGGTCAAGTGGAGGACTGGACTAGGGGAATAAAAAAGAAATCGAAGTATCCTCCAGCCTGGTATGAGGGCAGACTGAGGATTTCTCACGGAGAAAGGGGAGCCACATTTAAACTGTTCTCAAATGTCTGTGTTTGAGATGCAATTGTTGTTACAACCTTTTTCTAAAAAAAAGTTCTACTTTCTAACCTGAAATTGGCATGTTAATCAGTTGCTTGGAAGTACTTGGGAAGTCACTGTTTGCTGTGCGGAGCACAGGATTAAAAAACACTAATAATTAAGCAAGGAATTACATCGTCGTAACTGATCTCATGGAAATCGCCTCCCTGCCTGAGAGCTGGGAGTCTCTTGCACACTGATGGCTTGGGAAAACTGGGCCACAGTTACAGAATTCGTTTTCAAGGGGTTCACGGATCGCCTCGACCTCCAAGTTAAGCTCTTTGTGGTTTTCCTGCTCATCTATGCCATCACTGTGGTGGGAAACCTCGGCATCATTGCTGTAGTCTGGCTCGATTCCCAGCTTCAAAACCCCATGTACTTCTTTCTCAGCAACTTGTCCTTCCTGGATCTGTGCTACTCCTCAGTTGTGACACCCAAAATGCTGCTGAACCTCTCATCAGAAAGGAAGACTATTTCTTTTGCTGGCTGCTTCGTACAGCTGTATTTCTACACTGCTTTTGTAATTGTGGAGTGCTACCTCCTGGCCGTGATGGCGTATGATCGCTACGTCGCCATCTGCAACCCACTGCACTACCCCGTGGTCATGTCCCAGAAGCTCTGCGTTTCCCTCTTGGCCGGGTCTTACGCGATTGGGTTTTTTAATTCAGTGGTGCTCACGGGGTTTGCGCTGAGAGTGTCCTTCTGCGGCCCCAACGTCATTGACCACTTCTTCTGCGATGGGCCACCGCTGTCAAAACTGGCCTGCTCTGATACTCGCCTCAACGAAGTGCTGCTACTTGCTCTTGGAGGCTTTGACATGGTTGCCACCATATCAGTCATCCTCATCTCCTACAGCTGCATCCTATTCACCATCCTGGGGATAGACTCTGTGCTGGGCAAGCGCAAAGCTTTTGGTACCTGTGCATCCCACCTGGTTGTTGTCACCATCTTCTATGGGACCCTTCTCTTCATGTACCTGCGGCCCATCTCCAGCTACTCCCTGGGCAGGGACAAAATCATTTCTGTCTTTTATGCAGTGGTGACCCCCATGCTGAATCCCTTCATCTACAGCCTGAGGAACCAGGAGGTGAAGACTACGCTGAAGAGAGCAGTAGGGAGGATAATTATTTCCCTGCTAAAGCGGTAAATGGTTTGACATTCAGGCAGTGATGGGAACGGGGTCTGGTTTTGGGGGTCTTATTGAAATCGGAAAGAAGCTGTGATCATTCTTCTGTATATTGTTGTCCATTTTGTAGTCCGGCTCTATGTGGGCTTAATTTGTTATACATTTGCCTCTAATAGTGTATGCAATAACAGGAGAAGTACTCATTGAAGAACCACCAAGGGCTGGTTTGTGAGGAAATGTGCTAAAATGGCCAGAAAGTTTCTGAATATTTGGAGGCAAGCATGTGCCGGCTTTTCTCATGGACCTGCCATTCCTTAGGCAACCCCAAGTCACCCGTCTCTCGAAGGGACATATGATGACAAGGCTCAGCCCTGTAAAAATAACACGTTTGAGATTTCTGCTGAGGACTTGGACCATTTTCTTCTCATCTTTGGCCTGAGCCTATTTGTGGTCACCCTCTCCTTCAGTTCGGACATTATTTATCAACACAGTGGACTACATCCCTACAAAGTGCCGTACCTCTTCCAGCCATGAGATGGGATCTATGGATTTAAGGCGAACTTCAGTCATTCCAGGTAATCGCCATGACAGATGGGAGCATGTAGGAGAACACACGGAGCAGACCCAGGAGGCTGTGATGGGAGAGGAGGAAAAGTTTCCCTAAAGCTGCAGAAAGTGGGGAAAACTGAGAGGAACTTCTCTGAATCCTCTTCTTCCACAATGTCCCATCAAAGTATGTTCAAAGGTATTTTAAAAATTTTCTGCTGCACTTTAATCCTTTAAAATGTGTTTTATAGTGAATAAATACTGTTGTTAATACACAACATCAAGTATTGGACAGTGGCAGTTCCTAAATGTACTGTTAAGTGGAATTTTTCAGTACCTATGTTTGAACTTAAGGATGTACAGTAAAGCCATGATGCATTAGTTGCAATAAACCTGATATTTCTAATTTTTTCTCTGATTTTTCTCAACATATGTAATTACCTGTGTCTGAAAGACTGTTAGCTGTGGGATTTAACTGGCCAAATTTGAATTTTAATAGGTAAACATTAAATCTGTTAGTCTCCCTCCCTAGCAGGAACAAAAGACCATGATTCTTGTTAAAATAAACATGGGAAACTGTTTATGTTTATGTTGCAGAAAGACGTAATGCCACATATGGGAACTGTAGCATGACTCTGACGTGTTTAACTTCATGACATCTGAATTTACGGGCACTGAAACCCACCCAGCCTATGGGTCATGTCACTTCTGCAGGACAAATTTCACTTTATATGCCGTTTTCATGGGGTTTTTTAATTTTCAACTCCTTTTCATTTCTACCTCCATTATAAGAGGAAAATTAAGAGGCCAAAAATGCCCTTAGATGTAGCAATATACAACACAACTGCATGGCTGACACAAGGGAGACAAAGAATTTAGTGATAAACATTTTGAAGGTTTATAGCTAATTACCTGGTAGTCCTTTGTGTAGCTCCTCTCTACAAATTGTTTTTCCCTTTGTCATCCTTTTGTAAGAAGCAAAAGAAGTTTGTTTTGGAAATAACTGGAATGCATGTTTTTATTTACTTTTTCAGGAAAGAGAGGGTGTTTTGAGTTGTACCTGGAGGATGGGTGATAACGTGGGAACAAATGTGAATCTGTAGTGAAAGTGTTGGCACAGAAACTCCCCAAACATAAACCCTGCTGTGAAAATATTGCTGTTTGTAGAGCTACACCCAACCAAAACACTCGTCTGGAGTCAGCACAGCTGTCTGCATGGTGCTTCTCTGTCAATAGTTGGGTTCACTGGTGCAGGTGCTGGTCTGTTGCTGGTTGTGCTGGCTCTGGTCTCTGGTGCTGTTGAAGGTCTCTTGCTGGGTTCCAGTTGCTCCTCCAGAAGGTCATGGGTTCCTCTAGGTCTTGTAGCATTTCTGCCAGAGCCATCCTTTTGGCCAGCTGAATCACACCGTTGGAGTTAAGACTGGAAGAGAAGCTGGGACACCTATAGTTCATGTGTAGGTCCACGTCATGCTGACCTGGAGCAAGGTGAGCCCAAACCCATCCCATGTGTCCATCTCAGTCTCAGTGATACTGATGGAGAACTTGCCTGTTCCTATGACCATACGTGGGTGTCTCCTTCGGACATGGCAAATCCGTCTCTGGGCTCCACTGAGTCTATTGATCCACCTAATTCCACCCGAGATGTAGGACACAGGTTTGGCAGATGCAGTGTAAGATGTAGGGAGTCTTATGTGCTTTAGGGGAGCAGGAGAGATGTAGGGTGGGTCTCAGTCTTGGGCACCCATGTCTGAACAGCTGAACCACCACCTTCATTTCTACTGACTGCGAAGAGCCCAGGCAGTTGGGTCATGTCTACAGTTAATGTTGTTGACAATGGGTAGATGAATAAATCCCACCTATGGATCAAATATGAGCTGCTATTTATATGGGGACTCTATCCATGGTGTCAGTTTGATCTAAAAGCACGGGCTTTTATTGTTCAAAGGGAAAAATCAGATATACTGAAAGAAATGGTATGAATTGTAAAACTCCTGAAAATGTTCCAGACACTGAAAGAAGCTGGTATCTATCGAGTGTGTTCTGCAGAGGCGAATTACACTGAAGTTACCAAGAATATGCTATCAATGTTCTGCTAGCAAAAAAAAAAAACTAACAAAAAAATTCATGGAAAGTGGACTAGCACCATCGCTTTTCAAAACAGGCTCTGATGAGATGGTTTTGATCTTGCAGTAGAGGTGGAGCAGCAGAATGACCTGGTGCTCTGCAAAAGGGAGGAAAACAAATAGGCAGCTGAGATATTCCTGGAAATATCTGGAGCAGAGTGAAAAGGTTTAATGGATGGTCTATCAAGCATGTTCTGACAGGTGGGTCCTGTATAGACCTTCCTGTTCTTAACCATCAGTAGCCTGGAAGCCTTTCAGGCTCATTCATTGCCTGGAGGCTTGGGTCAGCCTTCATCTCCTGTAACCCCAGCCATCTGCTCCAGGCGTCCATCCAGAGCCGATTATGACAGCCTAAGCTGTTTGCATTAGGTGTTTGAGATACCTGGAGTATCTTGCCCTTTGGATGCGCCTTCTCACTCCCCCTTGATTTTCAGAGCGGCTTGTGAAGAATAACTTGTGCTCATTTGGATCCCTACCCTTTCTGTCCCTTGAGGCTGCCAAGTGTTGTAACAGGCTATCAATATTTGTGACAATAATTAGCAGAGGATTTAGCATCATGCACATGTAGCTAAGCCTTTATTAGCATTTAGACTGCTCTGACTCCCATGGATTCTCATCAAGGAGCCAGCAGTACAGGCTCAAGATTCACTTCTCTCAGAGACGACAACAAACCCTTGCTCCCTGAGGATGGGTGCCCATTGCACACAAAGACCTGCGGAGACACACATAAAAGCAACACGTTGCTGCAAGTGAAGAACTTCATCTGGCGAAAATGTGCAGGAGGATCTCAAATGCTCAGGAGAAACATTCTTGTTTATCTGGAAGCTAGGGAGATGGCTTCAAGGGTTAGTCCCCCAGATTTACTGTGCAGACATCCTGAGCCTGTAGGGTCATTCAAAGACAACCCTTCTTTGGAAGAGCCCTTGCAGCTGGTAAGAGGAGGTGACCCCCATCCACGGGTAGGTGTGACAATTCCCAAAAGGTCCAGGTGAGCTCTGCTAGGACTAACCCGTTCTGATATAAATCAATAAATAGCGGTATTACTTTTGGGGAGGCTGCTCTGATTTACACCAAGTAAAGGTTTGCTCCTCTGTGTTGGTTAAAGATGATGAAATATTTCTGCTGGGATGCACTCCAGTATTTGGAATCCAAAAGATCAGAAATCATGGTGCTTATGGTATGTTTAAGGAGCCTAGGAGAAGAAGAGAATGCTCTCAAGGAAAGATTAACCCACCCACTGACCCTGAAACAGTGATATTCACTTTAAAAAGTAAAGAGTATTTCTATAAAGAAATATGCTGCTGATGGAGAATGGTTCTTCAATCAGTCTTCTGATCCTGGTGCTCATCTGGTGGGGTAAGACTTTGATTCCCCTCTTCCATCCTCTAAAGATTTAATTCATTTATTCTGAACCTGCACATTATCAGAGACAGAAAGCTATATTTCACACTTTCATTAGGGCAAGCAGCTTAACTAGACACCTACCATCAGGCTCCCTCTGAGAAGGTTTTTCTCCACAGACAGCATCTTAAAACAGTGAATTCCCAGTCTGGCTCTTTTTGTACCCTTGACCATTCCCCTCCATCGTGTCTTCAGCCGGTGCTCTCAGCCAGACCTTGTTTTCACCTGGAAACGAGGTGCAATTCAGTCGGACACTGCTGTTTGCGCACGCTGGGGAGGACACCGGGTGTGACTTTACATTCCAGGACAGCATCGTGGATCCCACTTCGGTCTGGGCTTAGTCAGTGTGTTACGGCTTCTTAACGCTCACAGACGCTCGTAGCTATCTCCTGACACTTCAATCACTTCTGCAAAGCAGGTTTCACCTCCCAGTCCGCTTCTGGAAACGCAAGGCGTGATTCAAGCCATCAGCGTATCGTGGTGGTTGACGGTGTCTGCTGTGGACCGCCGCAGTGTGGCGAGGGGAGCCGGACACGGGGATGCGATGGGCTCGCTCATTGAAAGGCTGATTCATCGTTTAGTAAACCCACATCAATTTTTATACAGGGGACCCTAACACCGCGGGTAACACCTTTGCTCTGAGTGTCACGGGGAAATCGAGACAGAGTTTAGTGTTTAGTCTCTTAATGGTGCATTCGCTAAATTGTACTGAGGAAGGGGTTGATGGTCACCCCAGTGCAAAATAACAGCTTTGGTCCCAAATTTTGCTCATGGTCTCCCTGATTTCATCTCCCCGAAGTTTCTGAGACTGTAATATTAAACTCCTCATGTCCTGAATGAGTTTTAAGATCGTGCAAAACTCCCTTCTTCTCTCCCTACCTCCCAGCAAATTAACTTTTCTTTACCACCGTGTCTTTTCCAAAAGCAGTGAAAGAAAGCCGCAATATTTTTACGTTTACTCCAAACTGTGACTATTATCAGCAGAGCTCTCTTGTTCTGGGCACCTTGTCATGATCGGTTTGAAACGGGGAGCAAGGGAAACAAACGTGGAGGAAAAACTTAATCACAGGAGGTCAAGGGCAGAGCTTGATGATTTGGTCTGTGTCACCTGAATCCCTGTCTACGGCTGTATCCATCGCTCTCATCAAACTGTAGGTACCAAAGCGGGTTTCTGAGATATGAGTGAACCTGGCCAAAGGTCTGCCCACAGTCAGAAAGCGAGAGAGCCTCCGCAGCGACTCGCTGCAGGCGGAGAAGGTGTTTGGGAAAGCTGGAGTGCTCTCCCTTCAGAAGGGCCACCCTCTTTCCTTGGACTGTAGAGGACAAACTCAGAGCAGATGGCTGCAGCGCAGTCCATCCCACTCTAGATCCCTAGAAATGAACGGTCTGGGTGCCCTGGCTGCACGGGGTGTAAATTATCAAGTTATCTCATTTCAGCTCAAATAAATAAAGGTGCGGTTCCCACTGTCCCGTATTTTCAGGCTCTCTCCTTCCTCAGACACGAAGCCCTGAATGGCGGAGCAGAACCAGACCTCAGTGGCAGAGTTTATACTCGAGGGCCTGAGTGACCAAGCGGAGATGAAGGCAGCCCTCTTTGTGGTGTTGCTGCTCATCTACACCGTCACCCTTTTGGGCAACGTGGGGATAATCGTAGTCATCCGAGGTGACCCACGCCTCCACACGTCCATGTACTTCTTCCTTGGCAGCCTCTCAGTTGTTGACATCTGCTTCTCCTCTGTGATTGCCCCCAGGACTCTGGTGAACTTCCTATCGGAGAGGAAGACCATTTCCTTTGGTGGCTGCATGGGTCAAGCCTTCTTCTACATCATCTTTGTGACGACTGAGTGTTTCCTGCTGGCCGTCATGGCGTACGACCGGTACGTGGCCATCTGTAACCCCCTGCTCTATTCCTCTGTTATGACTCGGAGGTTGTGCATGTGGCTGGTGGTGGGGTCATACATTGGGGGTGTCCTGAACTCCATCATACAGATGACCTTCATCGTCAGGCTGCCCTTCTGCAGCTCCAATGTCATCAACCACTTCTTCTGTGATGTTCCTCCCCTCCTGGCTCTGTCCTGTGCCAGCACCTACATCAATGAGATGATCCTCTTCTCCTTGGCCGGCATCATTGAGGTCAGCACCATCTCCACCATCCTGGTCTCCTACATCTTCATCTCCTTTGCCATCCTGAGGATCCGTTCAGCTGAAGGCAGGCAAAAAGCCTTCTCCACCTGCGCGTCCCACCTGACAGCAGTGACCATGTTGTACGGGACGACAATCTTCATGTATTTACGCCCCAGCTCTAGTTACGCCCTGAACACTGACAAAATGGTCTCCATCTTCTACACGGTGGTGATCCCCATGCTGAACCCCCTCATCTACAGCCTGAGGAACCAGGAGGTGAAGGATGCTCTGAGGAGAACAGCAGAAAGAATCACAGTCAGGCTCTGAACCCTCCTCAATCAAACCTGATACAGGATTTCTCTCGGAGGCTGTGGTGCCTCCACCCACGGAGATAGTCAAAAGTTGCCTGGATGAGGCCATGAGCAACCTGATGTGACTGTGAAGTCATCCCCGCTTTGACTGGGATGTAGAATGATTTTTGATCCAAAGGACATCTAGGAGGTCTCTGGTCCTATGAAAGGCAAGTTATGGGCATGTATGTGTGTGTGTATACATATGAAAAGACCATATCACATGTATATTATACTACATATTTACATATAATGCAACGCATTCCTGTGTTAAATGTGTATGTACGCCAACACACCTACGCTACTGATTTTTCTTGTCACTCCTTCGCCTCAATGTAGGTGTAATACCCACTCAGTAAAGCAAGGGTGTGGGACATGCCGTTGGTGGTTTTGGTAGAAAAATGTCTCTACCGGGGAAATTCCAAATAATTTAACAGGCGGCACTGGGCACTCGGGGTCTCCGTGATTTATGGGCTGGGAGGCAGCTCCTGTGAAAAGCTCTTCCTAGGAAGGACGGAAACGCAAGATCTAAATGGATCAACTTGGAAGTTTTAATGCGGTTAGGGGGTAATGGGATATGGTGAATAAGCCAAGTGAATGAAATATAAATTCTTAAACAGGTCTGTCTTTGAAACCAGGCTGCTGAGTTAAATTGCAGGCTTAAATTGATCTTTGTGGCTTCTTTTTAGGCAACCATACACCTTTCTCCTTTCGTTTTTTTTTTTTTTCCCTGCCATAATTTCTGCCTTTCAAAGCCTTGAAACAAAGCTCTAATTAGTTTTCTAATTTATGCCCACAGCGGTTTGTTAAAAAACAAAGACAATAATATTATCAGTGGAGTTTGCATCCAGAGGTTTGCACTTTGGCGTGAGGCCGTGGGGAAAAGGAATTAAGAAAAAAAGAAAAGAAGAGAAAAAACCCACCCTGAAACAAAAAAAAAGAGGGTAATAAAAAAATCCCAGTCTTTATTTCTTAGGCAAGAAGCAACTCCCGCCAGAAATTGCAGCTGCCGCCTTTCACCACATTCCGAGCAGAAACTTGTCGCTGTGAAAATGCCGCCAGAGGGAAAAGTAACCACAATTCCCCCCTCCACACACCCAAAAAAACTTTTCTATTTCTTTAGCAGTCCATGACTCAGGGTACGAGATGTCCCTGATCAGTTCCCCCTAACAAGCTCCTCTGGGAGGGGACGTGGAGACGATGGTTTGGGACGGAGGACGCTTGGCTGCGTCCTGGAGCAGGATTTTCCACCTGCAGTTGCTTGAGCTGATCTCTATTGCCAATAACGGGAAAAATATTTCCTAAACCAGTGAAAAATAACCCAAACACTGCTGTCACCCTGGTCGGCACCTAGAACTTCTTTTTTTAATAGTAGCAATAACAATAATAAATATAATATTATATACTTATGTGTTTTATTATAATAATTATTATATAAATATATAATGAATTGTATTATATTATATATTTCTTCTTCTTCTTCTTCTTCTTCTTCTTCTTCTTCTTCTTCTTCTTCTTCTTCTTCTTTCTTCTTCTTCTTCTTCTTCTTCTTCTTCTTCTTATTATTATTATTATTATTATTATTATTATTATTATTATTATTATTTCTTGATACTAAAGTTACCAGCCTGAAGCTGACTCTTCCTGTTGCTGGCAAGGCGTGACACGTGTACAAATAACATACCTGTTCTTAAGCTGCCCCTTTCCTTCTCAAAAGTCACATTTCATCTCTTCCTGAATGTTTATACGTGAACAACTTCTTTTTTTTTAATTCCTGCTCTGTAGCACGGTGCTCTGTCGTCTACCCCGAGAGATGCAAAATGGCCATAACAGCTTTTCAGTATGGCAAGGGGGTGCTGGAGGGGGTGAGTGCTGAATAAGTGGCTGGGAAAATACTGATCAGGATTTCTTATACATCGTCACCATCTATTGGACATTGCTGGAAAGATCCGCTCCTTTTTATTCACAATTAAAAAAAATTTTTTTTTAAAATATTTTTTTTTTTTAAGGGTTTGTAAGCCTTGGGTAGCAAAGTGGCTCGTCCGGGTTCAGGAAACGGCGAAATAGCGTATAAATAAACCAAGACCGTTGTCTCGCCTCTGGAGTCGGCCGATCCCGTTTAGATAGTTTCTTTTCTCAGCATGGGCTGAGCTCCCGAGCCTGTGCAAATCGAACAGGCAATGTCGGATGTTTGAACAAGCTTCTGGCCAAGGTCCCCTCGCGTTTAGAAATGATGCTTTAAACCTCATTTTTTTTTTTTTTTTTTTTTGGGGGGGTGAGGCTTCGGGTTGTATGAAAGCTAGATTATCAAATTCACTCTGCCTTATGAATTATTTTTCTTTTAAACAGTCTGGGCTAATCCACAACTTGATAATTTCTGGTATTTTAAATTATTACCTCCTACATCAATTGTTTCCTACAGATCCCTTCTCAGAACGGGTCCCTACAGCACATCTTTACTCCTGACAAAGCTATCCCGGATTTTACAATAAAGGCAAATAAAAATATATGGAGAGATCCGAACTTTTATCCCATGTAGGCGAAGAATTGAATTTTTTTTGTTGTTGACCTATGTAAATCGTGTCCATCACTACCCAAATAATCCCAGGTGAGCAGCCTCAGTGCTCCTGGATGCTGAATTAAATGGATGAGGCTGCCTATATAATCACTCGGTTCCTGGGTGAGCGTGGTGGATTCATCCCGGTCACCTTCATGGGGAAGAAACGCTGAGTGCTAAGTGGATAAACCCAGGGTAATTCCATACTATTATTTTTTTTTTTAATTATTATCATTTGGAGCAGATGAAGAGGTGGCTTTTAGCCTTTCCTGGAAGGAACTGCAGCCGGTGCAGCCCTCTCTCACCTTTGGGAGAAAAAGAATAGGCAGAGTTTCTGATTGGAAAATAAAGGCAGATACATCAAAATGAAAAATAAGGCCTTTTTTTTTTTTTTTTTGGCTTTTTTTTTGCATTCTAAACATCAACAAAAACTGGAAAAAGGGAGTGCTGGATGCTCATCAGTGCAGCCTGCTCTGAGGGTTGAAGGCTTCCAAGAAGAGCCACTCTGTGGAAAAAAAACCCCACGAGGTTTTTGAACACAGATATTGTACACTACACACAGATATCATGATAAAATACCTTGTGGGATTTATTTTTTATGACGCATGAAACTATCAAAGGCAACATTTTTGAGCCGATATTGTTCAAATAACACCTTCTGGTGTCATTAATTTTAAAACCCCGTTGGCTATATCTTCACCTGGCAGCGGAGGGTCTCGGGACCCCTCGGGGTTTGGCAGGGACTGACCCTCACTTGGTCTGGCAGCTCCACGGAGGTCAAGACGTTATTCCCCGACTTGTTTTCCCCCCGGCTCTGTGAATACGGCGAAGGGCAAAGCTCCGGAAGCATGGGTAGATGTTGCGTGGGAGCAGACACAGTGTACCTCTCCAGCCGGAGCGGGGAGCGGCTGTGAGTACAAAAATGGCTTCAGTCGGACCCGAGAGCAGAGCAGAAGAAATCCCCGCTGGGAAAATCCCGCTTCGTCCCGTGGCGTCTGCAGGATCCCCAGGACTTGTGCCCTGAGAAACCAGAGAGGTGCTGGAGGTGTAAGCACAAGGTGCTTTTGCTTCACGTTTTAAACCATCCTATCAATGAGGCTTTTCTGCATTCACTAGATAGTTTGGGCTGTAAGATTCTTAAAACACCAGCTAGCCAAAAAGTGTATTTTAGGTCTATAGATCTGGCACCATCCCCTTGTTCCCACACCAAGATTTTGAGGATGACGTCCACCATGAGAGCAGGCTAATGGCTCTCCAACCAGGAGGACACGCTGCAAGGCTTTGGTGGGCTGTAGGGTCTTGGCAACGGCTGGTCTTTCTTCTATCCATAACGTCATGAGTTAAATCTTGGGAAACACTAACGACAGGCTGCTTGGTGAGTCCTGGGGCAGCTTGTTGGAAGGGCTTGTAGTGGCTTGCCCAAGAGATGCAAGATCTTGCAGAATTTGAGTAGGAAAGCAGGTGTCTCAAATGAGGTTCCTTTCCCCAGGAGGACAAGGATAAATATTCAGGACCTTGCTGGCAGTTATTTAGCAGAGCGTGGACCAACCACCTGGCTGTCAGCGTCAATAATATCTAATCCAAGGCAGCAAAGTATGGGGGTTTTTATTTAATTTATCTCCATTCCAGGCAGTGTCTTCAAGCTGCAGGGAGATGCGGTTCCTAGCGGGCAGCCGTGGTGCACGGCACAAGCCTTACACATCTCCTGGTGTACATCCCGGTCACAGCTACACCTTGGATCGCTCCGCACAAAGCAGTTGGCTTGTCAAGTAAGAAAAAGGAAGGGTGAGCCTCTGTTAATTGTGAAATTGAGGTCAATTCTCCAATGGCAGTAGATGTCTGCATCTAGGCAGGTGGATGCTGCCTCTGGGGGAGGATTCAGCTCCAGACCCAAACAGTTCAATTTTCATTATTTGTAACCCGTCTTCCAGCGCCACATGGATGTCTCAGACGCTGCTTCGCCTCCGGCATCTCTACGTGGGCAGTGAAAAGCAGCTCTAAATTCCCGTTAATAACTCCAGGACACCAGGCACGTTGCTCACAGGACATCTGAAATGAGATGTCTGGATCTGGAGGTGAACCTCACCCCTTCTGCAACGGGTCATCAAATAATTATGACTTTTAAGTGTGGATCTGTTTGTCAGGCGCCAGGCAGCGCGCACTCCTGCGTTGCTCTCTGGTGTAACTCTGTCAAGCGATGATTAATGTTATCCAGGAAAAATCAATGTTTATTTATTCTACCTGTCGTAGAGGGTGATTTTAGGGGCTGCTGATTTCTCCCTGCTGAACAGAGACAGCAAGTCTGAATTTATCTTCTATCTCCAAGTTAGGCATCATGTCTAAAGCAAAGTGAGGCGAGACAAATCCTGGCTCCCATTACTGCACCACCCTACACAAGGGAAAAATTAAGGAAAGTCACATTTTCCGGTGCTTTCACCTAGAAGAGGCCTTCCTGGGACACTGGAAACAGGTATTTATTCCTCATGTACTCACGCTGGACTGGGAGCACGCAAAAGATGAGAAAGAATTTCATTTTCCCAGGAGTTATTGTGAAAACCATGGACTTCCATGTGTCAGTGGCTTGAGAGGAACTATGAGAAAGCCCTGCAATTTATTTATGCTTTATTCTGGCATGGTATTTCCCTCTTTCCTTGTCTTAAAACATCCACCCACTTCCAAGCGTGCTGCTGGTGGTGTAGGCGCTTGTCTAAGGCTGAACGGGGAGACTGGCCTCGGGACCTTGAGGTTTTCCTCTCCCAAAGAGAATCTACCTTATATTGACTTAAAGCGGTGTAACTGCTTGATAGACAAAAATTGACATTCTTAACATTTTTGACAGATGATATTAAGCGTTTCCATCTGAAAAACATAAAGCAGCTGAACTGCTTATGTGTTCAATATGGTTGAAGATAACTATACATTTGCATCCGAGTTTATTCTCCTGGGCTTCACAAACAGAGATGACCTGCAGGTGACATGTTTTGTCTTATTCCTTGTCATCTACATGGTCACTCTAATAGGAAATCTGGGAGTAATTATATTAATCAGACTCGATTCGTGCCTACGCACTCCCATGTACTTCTTCCTAAGCCACTTGTCTCTCCTGGATATCTGCTACTCCTCCACCATCATCCCTCAAACCTTGCTGAATTTTTTGGTGGAGGAGGTGGTAATTTCCTTCGTTAGGTGTGCCACTCAGCTCTTCTCCTTTGCGACCTGTGCCACCGCCGAGTGCTACGTGCTGGCTGCCATGGCTTATGATCGCTACAATGCCATTTGTAACCCCCTGCTGTACTCTGTGGTCATGTCCCAGAGGCTTTGCGTTGGGATGTTGGCTGGTGCCTACTTAGCTGGCGTGATCAGCTCCACCATACACACAGTTTCCATATTTCGTCTCCCGTTCTGCCGGTCCAAGAGGATAAATCATTTCTTCTGTGATGGACCGCCGCTGCTAGCCCTCTCCTGCTCTGACACTCATGTCAACCAGGTGATGGTTTCTGCTGTGGTGGGGTTCAACATCCTAAGCACCACAGTCTTCATCCTAGTCTCCTACTTGTCGGTCCTCTCCACCATTTTGCGTATGCGCTCCACGGCCAGTTGGCACAAAGCCTTCTCCACTTGTGCCTCTCACTTGGTCTCCATCGCTTTGTACTACGGCAGCTCCCTCTTCATGTACCTGCACCCCAGCTCCAGACACTCGTTGGAGCACGACAAGGTGGTCTCCACGCTGTACTCCATTGCAGTTCCCATGCTGAACCCGCTCATCTACAGCCTACGAAACACAGATATGAAGAACGCCATGAGGAAAGTCAAAGGTAGAGTCCTCTCCTCCTTGTCCATCCATGGCTCCTGGTCAGCTGAAAGGAGAGGGCTACCCTGCCGAGGTGAGGAGGGTTAGATATTGCACCTTCAAGAAGCAGGGACTAAACGCACCTGGGAGCAGGACACCTGGAGAACATGTTTCTCCTTGAATCAAGGCTACGCACTGTGCTAGGAAGGATGGGACTTTCCCCAGCCGTAGCCTGAGACCTGACAGTGACCTTGTGTTGGGCAGAAAGTTATCTCCAAAGTAAATGTTATTTAAATGTGACTTAAAGTAAATATTCTTTATTATTTAAATATTATTTAAAAAAAAAAAATCAACTTAATTTCAGGCTTCAGAGAGCATAAGGGAGAATGCAGGTGGTGGCTTTGCCCGCCAATGTCAAACCTGCCAGTGCCTGATCTCTCATGCTTTGTATTAGTGAATGTCCTCAGGTGATGTTCCTGCTATTAGGAGGATGTTAACTGAATTGTCCAGGAGTTTGAGGTCTAGATCACAACGTGAGGTTGCGTGAAATAACGCTGTGACGGTCATCGACGTATTCGTGGTAAACGGGGACAAGTCGTATTTCAGCCTCTGCCGTGAATTTAACTAGGTGTGTAAAGGGACGGAGCGCTGGTGGGAAGGGGGATTTTAGGTCTTCCTTTGCCCCGAACAGCCAAGGTGCTGGTGGTCTGGGATCACCTTGTGATGGAGATGGAGCAAGTGCAGTACCGAGCTGTCTGGATCTGCGATTTCAAGCTCTGTTAGTCACCCTGCAGATGTACACCCTACCCAAGCAGGTATCCTTAGTGGATTATTTTGCCTTCCATGTATTTTTTTAAAATAATCTTTGAAATATCTTTTGGGGTTTTGGTTTGTTTGTTTTTTCTTTTTTTTTTTTGGTCCTAAAGTTGAGTGAGGGTTATTTTTTTCCCTGTATTATTTTGCTTTCCCCATTTCACAAGCCTTGCTTTTAGCCCAGTACTGAATGGGGAAGAAAGAACTTAAAAACCAGAGAAACCCTTCTCTACCCACCTCCAGTGCACCTCCAGGACTAATAGCCTGGTGCCTTCCAGCAGAAAAACAAACCTACGCTAAAAACATCTAAAGCCATCGGTACACTTTTCCACCTTGCTTCCCCACTCTTTCATAGCTTGGTATTCTCTTCCATCTGCCCCATCCTTTGTGTTTTCTAAATCTCCGGGACAAAGTGAACATTTAATATTTGTATAAGGGTTTTATAACATCTCTTCCTCGAGCGGAAGCTTTCAGGAAACATCGGCACTCAGGATCCATCAGAATAAAAATGGTAAATCCGAGTTAATTCTGTGTGATGCTTCTGCGCTGTGCAGACACCAGGGAAGTGTACGGAAATCAATGTATCTGCTGGGGAGGACTCCTCATGGCCACGCTCGAACCACTCACAGAGCGGATGCTCCGTTAGGTTTGTTGCCAACAGCCTTCAACACAACATTAACTCATCAATCAGATCTCCTTGTTGGTAGTAAAGGGCTTTTTTTTTCCTCTTTTTTTTCCTTTTTTTCTTTTTTTTCTTTTTTCTTTTTTCTTTTTTACTTTTTCTTTTTTCTTTTTCTTTTTTCTTTTTCTTTTTCCTTTTTCCTTTTTCTTTTTCCTTTTTCTTTTTTCTTTTTTCTTTTTTCTTTTTTCTTTTTTCTTTTTTCTTTTTTCTTTTTT
>VXBL01001981.1:204376-218740 GCA_013400195.1 Aramus guarauna | reverse complement strand
TTTTTTTTCTTTTTTCTTCTTCTTCTTTTTCTATTTTTTTTTTTTCCCCAAAACAGAAGTTTGCAATAGTTGGATAAATAAAAAGCAAACTGCCTCAGACTTGTCTTTTTGCAAGACCAGGTGGTGCACGGGCAGCTCGGGCAGGTCCCCACAGGAGAGCTGGTCTGGAGGTATCGGTGCAGCCCGAAACGTTTCGGGGAGGCGGGGAATTGAACGGGGCTTTTGCTGAGCAGGTCAAAATAATTACCAGCTTGAGGAGGGTCCTGGGGGAGAGCGGCTCGCACAAACATCTGCCG
This sequence comes from Aramus guarauna, assembly GCA_013400195.1. Taxonomy (NCBI): domain Eukaryota; kingdom Metazoa; phylum Chordata; class Aves; order Gruiformes; family Aramidae; genus Aramus; species Aramus guarauna. The sequence goes on along the minus strand of VXBL01001981.1, from coordinate 218,444 downwards.
TAACGCTTCATCCGGGATAAAACCCACCTTACCGGCCAGCCTGGGCGATCTGCTCCCGAGCATCTCCCCTCCTACCACGGCTCCCACCCATCGGACGGGCTTCCCAAGGAGCTGCAGGCACTGCATGGACCAAGCCTTGCCTTTGAAGGAAGCGAGTCAAAGAGGGTTTGATGTTTCCAGCCGGGTGGCCCTTGCCGGGCTGCCTCGGGCTTAAGTGCCGGTGGTAGAAGAAGACTCAGCCCGGTGCTTCGCTGCTCTGTCACCCCTTAGCCCGTAACACATCGCACAACGCTTCGCTTCCTCTGGGACCCCACCGGTTTGTCTCTTCAGCTCTCCGTATACTTCATATGGCAAGAAAGAGCCTGGTATTAATCACCACCTGAAAAACGTGCGCCGGTCCTGTTTTGTGGCAGCTGGATTTGGTTACAATACGTTACAAGGAACAGATTTTATTTTTTTAAATTTCATGTCACAGTAATACTTTTTTGGTTTGTTTTTTTTAATTTCTGCATTCAGATGATCAATTGGCAAGCCTAAAAAAAAAAAAAAAAAAGCAAAAAGCCTAATTAATACTTTTGTTTTGTTCATACGGCTGAACAGCAGCCAGCTTCCTGCGTTCCTGTTGAGATGAGAAGAAAACTCACAATAAAAGCTTCTGCTCTGTGAAGTCCTGCGGCACGGGCTCATGCTCAGAACTACCTGGCAAGATTTTAAATATTTTTATTATTTAAAATAATTTATTTAGTTAGTTGTTGGGTTTTTTTTTTTTAATATTTAGCATGTTCTTAACCTTGAAGCTGTTTAAGACATGATTGTCCTCTCCAGGGCTGTAAATTCACACATTAGCTGGTGACCACAGGTTGCCTCTATGGGATGGACACGTGCACCTCTGGGACACAACCCATTCAATCCCAGTGATGAAATTGTTGTCAGCAGAGAGAAATGTATGCTTCAAGGGTAGCAGATGGAGCTACAAGTACATCTGCTTTACCAAGCAACGTTGACCAAGAAGATCTGAGGTCGGTAGAGTAAATCGAGTGGTGCTGGGACTTAATTCCCCCCCCTGCACTCATTTTAACCTGCTGTATTTTTATTAATTCAGCCTTTTCTGGGGGGGGGGAGTGGATGTTGTTTCGTGGCCGGGATGTACCGGTCCAGCTGCAGCTAAAGGAAGCCCATCCGCCATCGCCAAGAGCATCCACGGCGTGAACCCAAGTGCTCTAGCAGGGGCTAGGAGGTTTGCTTGAAAAAAACCCACGCGCCCGACCCCATCTGCAGCTGATCTAGGGACATTTGAACTGGGAGGTAGACATCTGTAGCTAGATCTTCCTTCAGGGAATTCATCTGCAGAGGGGCTGAATGTGGGAGATGGGAATATCCAAGCTGAAGCTTTACAAATCGTGGTTTGTATATGATATATTTAAAAACCATTAGGTGGATATTTGAGTTGGTGATAGACAGCTCACTGCAATCACAGCACTACCGCTGCTCCACCCCGACCCTGCACGCGCAGGGGTTTTTCTTCAAAAGCAGGTAAATTTAGAAATTAAAAAAAAAAAAAAATTAAAAAATTTCAAGTGCACAGCTTGCTTTCGTGATGAAAAGGCTGCAACAGAACTAATGAGGCCACAGAAGAGCACTGACGCAGTCCAAAAACAAAACAGAACAAAACATCCTTAAAATTTCCAGAAATCGATGGTGAGAATCCACATCTTTTCTGTTTTCCACATTTTGCAATGTGTTTATTTGATTGTTTTTTTTTACATTTGAATAAACATTTTGATATAGCTTAACATATCATTAGTACAATGCATATAAGTAACGGCAAAATTATTCTCTTTTAATATCTGAGTGCGTAATTAACCCCTTCACCTCTTTGATTTCAAAGCTTGGGCTAAAGCCAGAAATAGCGTTGCCTTGCATTTTTTTTCTAAAAAATACAGCGTTTTCCATTGCATTTACTTTATGGATTAAATGCCGATGTTTCCACAGCATTTCTCTCTTAGGGATTTATTTCAATGATTCATTTTATTTCTGTGCAAATTCATCTCATAGAAATGATGGATGGAGAAAACGTCACTGTTTTGTCCGGCTTCATCCTCTTGGGTTTCTCTGATGCCCCAGAGCTACAAACCACCATATTCACAATTTTCTTGGCCCTGTACATTTTAATGGTGCTGGGGAACCTGATGATGATCCTGCTAATCAATGCCGACCCCCAGCTGCACACCCCCATGTATTTCTTCCTGAACCACTTATCTTTCATAGATTTTTGCCTTTCCTCTGTTATCGTCCCAAAGGCGCTGGAGACCTTCCTGCGGGGGAGAAGCCACATCTCTTTTTTGGGTTGCTTTGCCCAAATATATTTTCTCCTTGCTCTGATCATCTGTGAGTGCTTCCTCCTGGGGGTGATGGCTTATGACCGCTACACGGCTGTGTGCAAGCCGCTGTTTTACACCTCCATCATGTCCAGAGCACGTTGCTACGGCGTGATGGTGCTGGTGTACACCACGGGCTTCCTCACCTCCCTGGTGCACACCATCCTGGTGGGGAGGTTGTCCTTCTGCCGAGCCAGGAGCATCAACCACTTCTCCTGCGAGCTGCCCACCCTCCTGCAGCTCTCCTGCTCCAACACCCGTGCAAACCAGATCTTGCAGGTTTCCCACAGTGGGCTTAACACCGTGGGCTCTGTCCTGATGATCTTGGTTTCCTACACCTACATCCTCCACACCATCCTGCAGATCCCTTTGGCCAGGAGGAGGCTTAAAGCTTTCTCTACCTGCACGTCCCACCTGGCTGCCATCACCATCTTCTACGCACCGGGGACGCTCGCCTACATCCAGGTTTGCAAGGCGTGCTCGCAGGATCAGGCAAAACTGGTTTCAGCGTGCTACACCGTCCTGACCCCCGCCCTCAACCCCCTCATCTACAGCCTGAGGAACAGGGAGGTGAAGGGGGCCCTGAGGAGGCTGTGGGTGCGAAAGCTGGTGCCGCATCTAGCCAGGCTTTGAAAAGCAACGCATTTGCAGCTCTTTGGTGCGTGGGAGGTAATGAAGGAATATGCATTATTGGTCATTATTGGTCATTATTGGTCATCATTGGTCTGCTTACAGATATGGAAAGCGCACAGCCCGTACAGGGTACGGAGAACGAGCATAATGAATCGTTCTCTTCAGACAACTTCGGTTTGTTTTAATTGTGGCGTAAGCCTTCAGCAATTAATCAAAATAACTGTCCACGCTTTCCTAGAAAAACTGAAACAGTACCACCAAGATCTGTGTCTAAATTGTGTTAAATGAAACCATTGCCCACAAAAAGGATGCTCAAATCGGAGGCAAACAATTACTAATATTTCCCTGCCCTGCTTGAAAATCGTTTTTCCCAAACGAGCTTGAAGAACTGAGGATCTGTTAAAGCCTGGTATATGGAGAGCTGCAATGTGGCCCAGACCCTCTGAATTTTTCTAGGAGCATTATTAAATCTGCTCTTACACAGGTTTTGCTGAGACAGGCATCAGTGGGGTCCCTTTCGTAAAGGCTGCAGGTGGGCAGTAGCAGTTGTCTGTAGAAGAAGGGGCTAAGAAGGTTTGCAGGATGCTGCCGGAGGCGATCCTGACTCGAGGGGTATGTTTACCCAACGTACGTGACCCGGCGATAGCAGGGTGCAACGTCACCGTCCAGGTGAAGGTCCAGCTGCGACCTCAGATGCAGTTTCTGGCCAACGTATAGAAGAACCATCAGCAAGGACAAAGCCGTGGTGTTGGCTCCGGGGACTTGGAGCTGTGCGAATGACTTGTCGTGGGCACGCATCCGTTAGCACGTTGCCAGAAGTGTGTCCCATCCGAAAGCTTCCTGGGACGCGTTGTCTTTACATCGCCTGATCTTTTCCTTTTTGGATGATCGTGCTTTGTGCGGCAATTGGACTGAGTTATGACTCATCTCTAGGTCATCGTGTGGCTGAGGTGGAAGATGCTCTAAAGAAACCAGTAGGCAAAGGATTTTTAACATTTAATCAAGACCCATGTTTAATGAACTATACAGTTTCTGGAAAAAAGCACGTAGCTTGCATAACGACAAAGTGAATAAATTTTACATTTTAAAATAAGCAGCTTTGTAAACCGTGGTCTTCCTAAAAGGGCTCCAATGAATAAAGAATGACTGCAATGGCAACCGGTTAAAACCGGCTTTAAGCTGGCACGAATTGAAATGCTATAAAGCTTTTAATCAAAGTTTCTGATGGAGTTTTCACGAAAAGTAGAGGCGTTTGGACAATTTCCCCGAGAAACATGACACCTGAAGTGCCTTATTCTGTATAACTCAGAAGGAGGGACGAGAATCGTTAACACACAGCAAAGGAAACCATCGCTCCTTTCTGCTCCGTCCTTCCATCCTCTGTGCACAGGGATACGTCGGGGAAGGCTGGATACAGTGCTGTAGCTGTGTTTGGGGCACTGGGTGGGGAAAACCCCCCCCGTTCCCTTCTCCCTGTGACATTACCGTGGTAATTTCCATGGCCAGCATCACCTGGGACCTCCACCCACACCCTCTGCCCGGGGCTCGGGGCACTATTTAAGCTCAGCCCTGGGTCTTTGACCACTTTCAGAGTTGTGCTTGGTCTGGTCCTGGTCTGTTCTTCAGCTTCCCTGGCTTGAATTTGACCCTCGGTTTCTCCTGGGCTGTTGATGGAAGCTGCTGCTGTGCTTCCTCGGGCGCTGTGGGACCATGCCCTGCGTCATGGCCTCCTTCAGCTCCCAGTTTGCCTTCCCTTAGGGAGTAACTGGTCCTCGCTGCTCCCTGAGCCATGTTGCATTGTGCAAATGGCACAAACAACTCAGCGCGAGAGAAGACCCTCTAGTGTCCAAGCTGTGGATAAAGCAGGCTGTTATGGAAGGTAAGTGTTACAAAGATCTCCCCCTCACCTTTTTCTGGGGCTGTCTTTTGAGAAAAATGGCCTCTGCTCAGCTTTGTGCTCCAGGGGGATTTTATTTTACTCTATATTAGGTATCCACAATTTGATTCTTGCATTTGAGAGAGAAAAAAAAAGTTTGTGTTATGGTTATAACAATACAGTGGGTGTGCTTAGGTCACGATTTTTATGGCCTGCTAAAAGAAATTGTGCTGTGAGTATTTATCTTTTACTTTAGCTATGAAAAAAACAATGTCTGGACTAACCCAGATGCAGCCATGTGCAAATTAACATTAAATGACAGACAACCCCCCCTGTTTGCTCTACAGGGATCTGGCATCCCAGCTCTCAAGGTCTCTAACGGGTTGCAGTCAGTTGTCTCTGCTTTGGAGACCATGACATTCTGCAGCATCCCTTGGTGGTACCTTCTCAGCTATACAGCCGTTCTGGGGAGGAGCTGGTGGGGAGGAAATATCATTTACAACCATGCCAAGAAAATGGGGGGGGGGAATTACTTCTTTAGCTAGTTACATTTGATGATGCTAAACTCTTGCCAAGAGGGGGAAATACCACTCCCAGCTGCTGCTTCTCCTCCTGAGGAGAAGTTCTCCTCCCACAGAACAAGCTTGTTTGGCTGAGCTGGGTGCCTGGCAGCTGTAGGAAGGAAGGTGCAGGATGAGATCCTGGCGGGTGGCTGAGAGTGCTGCCACGCTGCCGGGTGCAGGCAGAGACCAGGCAGAGCTGGACGTGCAAACCCCAGGGCTGAGAGTGCCTGGGAGCTCAGCAGGACACCCCAGCCGCTCAGGCGGAGGTCCCCTCCGGGTCTGGAGGCAAAAAGGTGAAGGTCTTTCAGCACAGACGCAGCTATGATGCCTCCAGGCTGGGGGATGTTCTGGTCCCTCAATGATTTAGCATCTTCCTGATGTCAGATCACAGCGCTCATCCTCTGCCAGCTCCGTGCTCTCCGCCTCCCTTCCCTTCCTCTCCATGGCACATTCCCCTGGAAGCAAATGAGATTTTTTTTTCTTTTTCCTCCTCCTTGTAGTTAGCCCAAAGTAATGTGGTGGGTTTTTTTATACACTTCCCCAAAAGCCTCCAGTCCTCCTTGAACTTGCCTCTGGAGGAATCACTGCTTGAATCAGTGTAACTGCAGAAGAAGCTAAGCTTAAGAGGGAAATCCCCTATGAGCTTATTTTTACCACCTCCTACGACATTATGTAATTTCCCACAAAAGATGACAAGGAAATGTTTATCAGAGGCCCGTAGTGACAGGAGATTGGGTAACATTGAGTGCCTGCGGATTTTTAAAACTTGCTGTCCCTGCTTCTGTAACTACATGTCCTTCCTTAGCCCTCCAGACAGCCGACATAAGGCTGTTTAAAAGGAGAAGCAGCAGGAGTTTTATCACCTGGCTGGGGTCAGTTTGGTCAGCAGGCAACTCTTACAAAGGTTACTTGCTGTCATTTTTCTAAGGGCATCCTTGATCTCCTTGTTCCTCAAGCTGTAGATCAGAGGGTTGAGCATAGGGACGATGAGGGTGTAAAACACGGCGGTGATTTTCTCCATCTCCAGTGAGTACTTGGAGCCTGGTTGCATGTGGCTCAGCCCCGCGGGCATGTAGAACAAGGTAACGGTCAGGAGGTGGGAGGCACAGGTGGAGAAGGCTTTGTGCCTTCCTTTGGTGGACCTAATCCTCAGGATGGAGTAGAGGATGTACGCATAGGAGATGACGATGATGAAGAGCACGGACATGGAAATGGTGCCGTTGAAGGTGACGAGCAAAAGCTCGTTGAGGTGGTCGTCAGAGCAGGTGAGCTTCAGCAGAGGGTTAGTGTCACAGAAGTAATGATTGATGATATTGGGTCCGCAAAAAGGCAACGGGAGCAAGCAGCACGTTTGGATTAGGGAGTTCAGAATCCCCCCAGTGTAAGACCCGGCCACCAGCTGAACGCAGACGCTCTTGGGCATCGAGGTAGCGTAAAGCAGCGGCTTGCAAATGGCTACATAGCGGTCGTATGCCATCACAGCCAGCAAGAACACCTCTGCGGTCACAAACACCAGGAAAAAGAAATGCTGGGCAAAGCAGGCAGCGTAAGAAATGGTTTTCTTTCCCACCAAGAAGCCAATAAGCAGCTTTGGAGAAAAGAGGGAGGAGTAGCAAAGATCAACAACAGACAGGTTGCAGAGGAAGAAGTACATGGGAGTGTGCAGCCGGGGGTTTGTCTTGATCAATGTCATCAGCCCAAGATTGCCCATCAGGGTGACGAGATAAATCATTAAGAAGATTACGAAGAGAAGAGTCTGCAGCTTAGGCTCACTTGTCAGTCCTAGGAGGATGAAGTGGGTCACCACGGTGCAATTGCCTTGAGCCATGTCACCGTACTTCCCGGTAGCGTGCCTGCTGGGAGGAGAAACGGAGTGAAGCGAGAAGGAACAACGGCAGCACCTGGTGCTGCTATCAGCAAGCACTTTATTAGACCCTTCATCAAAAGTACAAAGCTTTGCTGCTTGAGATCCCACCTAACTGCGCTTAGGTGCTCGGCAAATCCTCCCAGGCAGAGCAACTCATTCAAAACCTTTCAGAAATGGCATTTTGTCTTTATTCTCTTTAATCATGAGGCTGGATTAAAAAATTAGGGTTTTTTTTTTTAAAAAAAAAAACAACAAAAAAAACAAAACACAAAAAATATTGAATGATTTAAAACTGGAGAAGGGGCAAAGAATTTGCAAACTTCATCTGATTAGAATAGGAGGCAGAAAAGGGGAACGGATTTAATTTTCCCCATGAGAAGCCTGAATATGCCCGAGTCAGGATGACGCTGGGAGCCCCAAAAGTGCCAAGTGCCCCCTCGGATCAGCTCTCCTGGATCCCCGGCTGCCAAAGCAACTCGACAAGTGACCTGCCAGAGACCAGGAGGGTCCCTTGGCAGCCTGGGACAGAAAATCCCACCCCAGATAGCAAGAACAGGCTGAGCCGCCGCGTTTGTCAATGCTCTTGGGCAGGTTCCAGCACAGATGGAAATATCCCCCCCTCCCAGTGTGGCAAATCGTGGCGAAACAGGGATTTATTACACTTGATTGAGCTGGAGCAGGTATAAGGAGGGGGTTTTTTATGGGTTTTCTCCCCTCAAGGTAGGGAAGGAAGGCATTTTCAGGCTGCTCCTCACAATTGTGGGACTAAGAAATGAATCGGACATAGGGGGTTATAGACGGAACAGAAAGCTGTTAGCTGTATTCATGGAAATTTAGGAGGGGGGAAAAAAAAAAGGCTTATCAGAAGGCTCCATGTAGCAGAAAGAAAACTGGTGCCTTCATTTTCAAACCACACAACACCTTGCACCCAGTATTTTTTCTAATCAAGCCCCTCCAGTCCCAGTTACTCACTCTTTTTAGCAGACGTTAGGAATCCTTCATACGCCTTAACTACTTGCTTCTGGCATAAATGGTGCTACTGGTATTAATTAAAAATAACACCAATAAAAAGCAGTGGAAATATTTGTTTAGAACAGAAAAATGTAAGGGGCGGGGGGGAAGACCTGGTAGTGAAAATAAGATGAACTACAAGGCAGGCAGCTGATGGTGTGGGACCTGAGATAAATAGCAGGGAAAGAGGACTTTAATCTGAGCTACACAAAGCAAACCTGTGTGCCACCACATCAGTAAAATCCCTTCCACATGGATCATCCCTGCAATTCCCTCCCTTCAGCAGCAGGGGGAAGAGGATAAACTACTTCTCTGCAATATCAGGACCAAACGCTCAGCTGCCTCCTGATTTTTATTTTTTATTTTTTTTCCCAAAGACACTTTTGGATGTACAGAACCAGGGCGAGCCGGTGTTTCTCTTCCAGCACGCCGCGCTGGAGCGGGGAAGGATGCGTGGGCGATGCCTGGCAGTTCTGCTCACGCACCAGGCAAGCAGTGAAGGTGTTACCTAATCTTCAGTCTTGGTTTTAGCGCTTCCCAGCAGGGTGGCTCGCTCACGTTTGAGAGAAATCACCGCGCTCCACTTGCCTGGTACAAAACCAGATTCTTACTTTTATTTCTGTAACAGACAGTTTTCACTTTACAAATATTTATGAGGTTCCAATGTACCAGAATAGCTGGGAGGATATTTCTAGGTTTTGGCTGAAGCTGCTTTTCCCTTCCACTCAGTGAATATTATTTTGAGAACTCAAACATCCCCGTACATAAAAAAAAAAATCTGTAACAAAGCCACCCAACCCTGCTGCTGGGACCAAGCTCTCACCATCTGCAAATGAGGACTAATACTGCAGCATGGCCAGAAGGTTGCTGTAGGTTCTGCAGCACATTTTTATTCTTCCCGGAGAAAAAGCAGGAAGGTTTCCTCGTGGGCTGAGCCCTGCTAACGCTCCCAGGCTACAGGTCTTTCCGTGCTGCTGCGGAGCGCAGTCCTGCTCTTGTGTCCCAGCTGCCTTCCCTGGTCAGTTTATCCAGGTCCGGGGCAGAAGGGCAGCTCTTCAAAGGTTTTCTTGGAGGTTTTATCACAATAATATCGTGACATGTAATTATAAAGCCTGAAGATAATGCCTGGAAATTCAGACGTATGGAAAATACACAGTTAAAGTATATTCAGCTAACGAGCTTTTCCCTGAGTCAGTAAATTTGTGGGGTTTAATCTTACTCTACGTTTGAAGCCTGAGCCTACAATCCTGCTTTCCTGTGTCATTCTTACCCAGCCTCCGGCCGCACCTTTCTGCGATCCGCAGACAATCCGCACGCATCGTCCTAAGGCAGAAAGAAGAACCAGGCTCCGTTTCCCTCCAGTCTCCGAATGACTCCAAGGCCACAAGAGGAGGGAGGGGGCACTTTGCAGATGGGACGCTCAAAGCACCACCAGGTAACGTGGCTGCAAGAACCAACGGTGCGTGGCACCCGCCTTTTGACCAGCGCGGGCGACGACGCTTTCCCAAAGGGCTCGTGCAGGGGGACAACTTCTGGGTTTATTTACTGCTTTGACCCTCATCGATTAAAAATCCCTGAAGTAAACCTTAGCTGAGCAAAGAGCTGCACGCCAGCCACGGAGGGGATCATTAGAAACTCTCAGAAGAGTCTGGGAGAAGTTTGGGCTCGGGCCCTGGTCCCCCCACTGCCTGAGGCTCATTAACCTTCCTCTGCTCAGCGCTGATGCGGGAAGGGGGAAACTTTCATCCGTGCTGAGCCACAGGCAGGAAAGAAGCCACACGAGCGTGCAAGTCGTGTTTAATGGGATGCCAGGGTTTGGAATGGATCGTACCTGAGGTTCATTAGGGCAATTATATTCATTAAAGGCCGTTTTTGGTGTGCATCCCTTGACAAAAGGGTAGGCAGCAAGCTAACATCGTTCCTTTAAATAACCAAAAGGTAGGTGAAAAGGCAGTTAAACTTTCTTAGAAACGTTTCATCGTTTGTCTCATTCCTTGAACCACTCTCGGCATTGGAATGACGTGATAAACTAAATGCCGTTCGGGCAGGCTGAAGGACTCTGCAACCAGCTGTGGAGACCGGGGTGGGGTGAAGACAGTAAATTTGCAGCCTTTTTCCTGCTGCTGACTTAGCTTACTTCCTTGCTGTTAAGCATTTGCTTGACTCTTCCAAATACATATATATTTTAATCATCTATCTTTCCCTCATCACAAAAACATTTCATTGTACCTTTCACAATGAAGGGGTTCACAGATAAAATAGGAATATTTAATTAAGAAGCTCCTGTTGGACAAATTATGGCCTGAAACATTCAAGAGAATACACATCAAGAAAACACAATCCCAGTTTTTTGTCTTCATTTTGAAATGAAATAGCATAAGTAATGAAATCTGAGTAGATAAAATGTCTGAACCACTCTGACTCCCCGGTGAATACCAGGTAATGGAGATCTTAGCAACATCACAGGAAAACATAATTCAATCCAGGCTTTGTCTTGCCAAAGTAACTCCAGTTTAAGGCTTGGAATTAAGGTTAAGCCCAGACCCTGTGAGAACAACCAGATCAGAAAAGCAGACTTTCAAGTTTTGGGTGCTCTGCTCCGGGTGCCCCTTCCCACACACACAGCAAGTTGTGGCCAGGCAGGACGTCCCAACGCAAGAAGCTCCATGCACTGCTGCTGTTCTTCACACTACAGTTAAGAAAATTCCTGAGGCGCCTTAAAAATCAGGATTATTTTAGCAACGTTAATAGAATTCCCTGTGAAACAAGCCCAACTTCTTATTTTAGGAAGATCTTTAATGCCCACAAAGCATCCAAAAGCCAGTTAACACCAGGATTAAAACTCACATTTTCTGTATTCAGGCTCCTGCTTGATTTGTTGGCTGTTCCCACAAATAGGTTTCCCCTCTCAAACTGGGATTTTTCCTCACCTGTGCAGCCTTCAGCAACGAGGTTCAAACCACCCCTCCAGAGAATGAGAAACATTGTATTTGCGTAGAAATTTTATTCCGAAAACAAAACTCAGCACATCGCTTTGACAAGACCATGCAAAATACAGAATAAAATAAGGGAAAAAACTGAGGCACTACCATTTTTCTTCTTAGCCTGGGACCTGTCTTTGTGTGTACAACGTGGAAGGATACCTTGTGAAACCAGGGAGTGAACAAGCTTCCATTTTAGGTTTATCGATACTTTTTTTTTTCTTTTTAAACATAAAACAGAACCTAGGAGCAAAACTCAGGCTTGGAGAGCTGCAGGCTCAGCTCAGCTTATCTTTGGTTTACGCACTAAGAGCGAGGCAGAACTTTGCTGGAATGGGGATTACAACCAAAGACAAGCGACTGCAGCAAGGGCAGGAAGAACCTACACCCAATCCTCATTACAGGGAGAAGTTTCCCTCGTTATTTCAAGTCCCCTTCCCAATTCCAGCTTCCCTTCCATTCACAGCCCCCTGGTTTCTCCTTCAGCCTCTGCTGCTTGCACCTACCTCTTTTTGGATGGATTGCCAGGCAGAAATCTCTCCACCATTTGCACCCAGTTCACTGTCTAGCTGTTCAATTTTTTATTTCTTAAATCTTAAACCAGAGAGGGTGTTTGCGATCAGCGCCTCCCACTCTCCACAGCCCGGGTATCACCTCCAGTCCCTGCGGCCTCCTCTGCAAAAGTCTCGACCCGATGAACGCTGCCGCTGAACTGCTGAATGCAACTCTCCGGTTCCTCAGGCCCCAGCTCCCCCTCGCTGCGGTTGTTCCAGCTCTCTGCTCTCCTCGTACGTTACTACTGCTGCGCAGGAAGAGGCTTATCTGATTCACTAACCTAGCCGTTGTTGGGAAGCACTTTAGCAGCAGCCTTCCTAGCACTAACACGCAGGACAGAAAGACGACCGTTTGTTATTAGCCTAAAATTCCTGGTTGAGCATTAGGAAAAAAAAAAAACCAAAACAATCCCAGGGGGTTCGTGGCCAGCCAGCCTGGTTATTTTCCTTTTTTGGTCTTTGTGGCGTTGTTGGTCTTGGCTTTCTTCTTCGCCGACCCCTTGGTCTCTGGCTCTTTGCGCTTGGCTGACGTGATGGAGCCCGTCACCTTGAAGAAGTCGTCCAGCCGGCCCTGCGTGCTGCCCTGACGGCTTTTGCTCAGCCTTTTCACCCCGTTGCGGATCCGCTCTTCGTTAAACTGTTTCTCTCCGCACATGAACTGGACGAGCTGCTCTTCATTCGGCTCGGTCCACTTGAGCTCAACAGCGTCGGGGTTGACCACATCAGGCTCTAGAAAGAGCTTCTGGGCCTCTTTGTGCAACCAGTTCTCAGGCAGAGGGTACTTCTTGGTGTCTATCTGCTGAACGATCTTCTCAATGGTTTTGTGCTCCTTGATGAGCTCGATGGCACGCTTGGGTCCAATGCCGCGGATGCTCTCGCAGTAGTCGCAGCCCAGGAGGATGCACAGATCCACAAACTGTTCCCAGGTCAGGTCTAGATCCTGCAGAATACGATTCAGGTGGAACTCCTGGATGGGCAGCTTCTTCGTCTCACTGGCAGTAAGATGCCGCATCAGTACGGGACTGCCAAAGGTCAGGCAATCCATATCTTCTGTGGCGGCCGCGTAGACCTTCCCAGCCTTCACCAAGGTAGCGCAGCTGGCTTCGGCCTCCCCCGGCGCCTCCACGTAGGGGATGCCCATCAGCGTTAGCAACTTCTTGCACTCATCAGTGTGCTGCTGGGTCACCTTGACCAACCTCTTGCTGTACTTCTCAATGTTGTTCTCCTCTCCGGCCTCCTGAGCCTCCTGCAGGTGTTTCTCGGCCTCAGCCCGCCGCTCAGTCCGCTTTGCCAGCTCCCCCGATTTCAGCTGCGGGGGCTTGCCGTCAAAGACATAAACCGGCTTGATGCCGTTCTCCACCATGCGGATGGTCCGGTAGAACATGCCCATCAGGTGGCTTGTGGTCTCGCCCTCCTCATTCTGAAGGACTTCAGCTCCCTGCCGCACGGCGATGAGGAACTGGTAGATGCTCATGGAGGCATCTATAGCGACCTTCCGTCCGAAGTAAGATTTGATGTCATTCTCCCGGATGGCGCCAGGAGCCACGTCGGCAATAAGCTTGGCCAAGCCGTGGATTCCCATCCTGGGGAACAGAAAACGGGACGCTGGGATCAGTCTCTGCACACACACACACACGGTCCTGGGGGGAGCTGGGGATTAACAGCGGGGCTGTGGGGGTGGTCCACCACCTAAGCAGGGGGACCAAAGGGAAGTGGCCGTTTCCCCTGCAAACCAGTACCCCATGGGCTGTGGCCTCAGCCCACCATTATCCCCCTGCCCAGGCCCACGGTTACTCTTCTTCCCACCTCACCCTCTCTCCCCGTCATGCCTCACCCTCCCCCAGCCCCACTATAACCATCCAGACCCCACCACCCACCCTCATTCCCATCTCCACCGTCACTTCTCTGGGCTGCAGCCTCCCCCAGCCTGCTGGTAACCCCTCTTCCTGCTTTAAGCACGCCATTACTTGTCCCCCTTCCATTATTCCTCTATNTGTGGGGGTGGTCCACCACCTAAGCAGGGGGACCAAAGGGAAGTGGCCGTTTCCCCTGCAAACCAGTACCCCATGGGCTGTGGCCTCAGCCCACCATTATCCCCCTGCCCAGGCCCACGGTTACTCTTCTTCCCACCTCACCCTCTCTCCCCGTCATGCCTCACCCTCCCCCAGCCCCACTATAACCATCCAGACCCCATCACCCACCCCC
>VXBL01001981.1:181548-203522 GCA_013400195.1 Aramus guarauna | reverse complement strand
CCCGGGCCTCGGGCGGGGAAGCCGGTCCCGGCCCTGCCCCGTCCCGTATCGCGGCGGTGCCGCTCACCTGGGCCGTGTCCCCGCAGGAGCTGGAGGCGATGAGCAGATACACCAGCCCGGTGAACCCGGCCGTCTTCCCGCACCTCACCGTGGTGCTGCTGGCCATCGGCATGTTCTTCACCGCCTNGGACATCTACAAGGAGCTGTTGATCTCGCTGGTGGCCTCGCTCTTCATGGGCTTCGGCGTCCTCTTCCTGCTGCTGTGGGTCGGTATCTACGTCTGAGACCCGGGCGGAGGAGCAGCGGTACCGCCCTGTGCACCCCAACGACCGTAAGCTCCCGGAGGCCTTACGGCTCTGCGTGTTTTGGGATGGGGGGTGTCTTGGAAACGTGGCCCTGTGATGGCTGAGCTTTCCCAAAGCCGCCTTTCTTCAGGGACGAAGTTAGGACGCACGTAAGGCTGCGCCCTCGGCATCCCAGCAGCAGCCTTTGGGCTTACGTGTCGCAGCTGCGCCGAGCTGCGTGTCAGCCCTGGGGTAACTAAGCTGGAGGGTGCTCCTGCGCCCAGCGCTTAACCGTGGGCGGAACTGGCGTCCGTCCCCATTTGAGGCGGTGGGAATTGTGTGTGCCGGGTGTTGTCCTTTGCTCTGTGGCTTTAGGAGCAGCAGAGTCCGGCCCTGGGGAATGCTGTCTCACTGACCTCCTCCATCTCTCGCTTGGTTCTAGGTGGGAAGCCCTGCAGAACCTCTTTTTGTATTTCTTTTATACTTCAACACCAAAGCCCGTATCAGGTGTGGACTGTGCTCCTGTCGAGTGACTTCTGCCAGCACAACAAACCAAACCTGAATAAAACTGGCTCTGGGATGCACCTGTCTTTAGACTCATGGTTTATCTTTTATACAGGTTTGTTTTTTTTTTACCTGGCATTTCCAAAACAGTATGATATCAGCACAAGATCCACATACCTTGGGACGAGCCTCATATTTTGCATATGCACGGCTGTGTGTGCCCAGAAGCGTTTCAGTGTCACTTTGTGCCCTAGACTCTAGAAAATAACTGGTTCCTGCTTCTTCCTAAGCCTGCTTTTACATCCCTCCACCTTCCTTACCATCGCATCCCCTCGCCCTCTTTCTGCAAGGCCAATTCTCATCCCAAGCCAGCAGCTTTGTGCCTCGGCAGCGCTCACGGCCCCTCGTGAAGCCGACGGCAACGCCAGGTCCTGCTCCTTGGCCAAGGCACGTGGGCGGTGGCCGGGCGGTTTGACCTGCGTGAAACTGCGCTTGCGGAACGGTCTCTGGCCGGGGTTCGCGCTGGTGGGATTCCTCGGATGCAAAACTTGGCTGGTGGACACCGCAAGCCGTTGGTGGGGGGAAATGAGGTTTGGGCAGGAATGTTTGAGAAATACAGGACAGAATAATCTTGTAGCCGGATGTGCCCTTCAATTAAGTAGTGAATTAACTGCCTTGTCTCTAAAAGAGGAGTTCACTTAGGGCACGCTTAACTCTAATTTTATAGGTTGCTTTGAATTCATAGCCCAGCTTTCAAAGCAATTAGATCCCAAAGAAATTCAACAGGTAGCTTAGAGATTTCAAGCCCTGATTTCTTGCTTGGGAAGGAAGCTTTCCCTCTGCAGATGCTCTCGGGTGCCTCCGGATCTGGCCCCGAGCAGCGAGAGGTTTTTGATACCTGTGGAAAAGCACAGCACGTAGCAAGGAGCAGCCAGAGGCCAGGGATGTTCTCACCCTGACTGGACGTGTCTGGAATTAATTAACAACACTGTGGTTAATTAGCAATACTTCTGTCTTGGGGGAAGCGGTTTTCGAACTACTGAACTGAAAGACTGTTATTTCATAGCAAGGGAGGAATGCGCGAGGAGCCGTCCTTGGATACAAAGCAGTATTTATATATTTATTTATATGGGCATATTTACCTCCAGCATAAAACAAAGTCTAAATAAGCCAAACAAACAAAAAAAAAAGTGGGGAATCTGGAGACTCGGCACTCAAATTCAGCAAAATATAAATATAAATCAGAAAGAAAGGAGGGAAACCACGCTTGTTCCCCACAAATAAAAACCAATAATCAATAATACCTGCTAAGAATGCAACTCTACAAACTTGCTGGCAATATACAGTGATTAAAGCTGTGACAGCAACATTTAAACCAAACAAATTAGTGCTTTACTTTTGTTTTTTTTGTTTGTTTTTTTTTTTCTTTTTTTCTTAATTCTTGCAGTGGTGGCATAGTCTCTATTTACAGGCTTTAAGCTCTAACAGTAGGACAGAATGTTTGTGAATTTGCTTTAGAAACAAACTCCGAAACAGCCAAACTTTGGCAGGCGGCTTCGTTTCCACACTTGTCTTCCTTCCTGCCAAGAATGTCTAGAGAGATGAAGCGTTGAGTTTCCAGCGGAAAGAGAGGATTTTTTTTTTTTTTTTTCCCCAAAATGTACGGCTGGAGACGTCGGCTCAGAGCTCCCTCCGTCCCGTGCAGGGAAAGGCCTGATTGTTAACTCTCTTGTTACTGATTGGGGATGGGGAACACATCTTCGGTTAGGGCAGAGACACCTTGGGGCGGGGGGCTCTACGCAAACAGCCGTTTCCGCGGGCTTAGAGGCAATCCCGTGACCCTTTAATAAAATTACAACCCCCTTTTGAGCTCGTTTCTGCCTTGCTGCGCAGTGGCTGGTGGAACTGGCGTACGCTTTGTGATATACGTTAAAACAAAAGATGCTATTTGTGCTGTAAGGCGCTAAAAAAAAAACCCCCTCGCATTCGGAATCCCTCTCCTGAGACCAGGGCTTGCTGTCAGCCCGGTGCTGCTGCGCTGCGGAACAGCGGTAGGTGGGTAGGGCCAGCCTTTGCACTTTAAGATGTTGCCTCGGCTTGGTCCTTAAGCTAACTGGCCGCCGTTTTGGGGTTTGTTTTTTTTGAGGCACGCGGCATTTTACACACGGGTGGGAAACCACCACTCCCTCGTGCGGTGCTGTCAGCAGAAAAAAGGCACTAGAGCTGCTTCCGTAGCCCTTAGGCACTTGGGTTGCCAGGGGCCCCGTAAACCCCTTGGCTAAGTGTCGCGGGGACGCCCGAGAGACTCCAGCTCCTCTTGGGCCACCGCTTCTAGCACGTTTCTAGCGATTGATTGATTCCTTCCCCTCCAGGAACGGGTTTTTTTCCCTGCAGCGGGGTGAGATGTACTCATGGGTCTCGGCTGAGCTCAGCCGGGATGGGCAGCGAGGGGGGTGGATTTGCGGTGGTGATGCAGGCAGCGCTGTCAGCTCTGACCTCACAAAATCGCCCGGTACCTCTTCAGGCGCTAAACGAGCGCACAGGCATTTAGCCCAGCTCGGCAACCCAAGGGAAAAGAGCAGGCCTGAGAAGGCTACCTCTCGGCTGCGCAGACCTCGAAGAGCACATGGCATCACTCACCTGGATAAGGACTTGCCAGACTGGGCCACTGATTGCCGAGTGGAGAATAAAAGCTGCCAAAAAAAGTAACTTCCCAGTTTAAGACCAAGCAAAAAACGCTCAGGGCGGGTAGAAGGAAGAACACTGAGTGGCCTCTCCAGAGAGCTATGTCAGAAGGTTTCCTTCCCAATTGTGGGCAGAAGCAGAGAATCCTGCTGAGCCTGGAGCTGACCTGTTTGTGCGCGGGTGCTCCCAAGCCTTGGGACCTCTTGCTTTCCCCCTCAGCTCCCCAAAGTCGGGTAGTCCCCAGCTTCGCTCCTGCTTGGCTGCCCAGCAGTGCCTGCTCACCCACCGGTTCCTGCCTGCCCAGGCTTCAGCGCGTTTCTAGGAACTGGAGAACGTCACCAACGTATAGTTCAACATTTGCTGCCTGTAGGCACGTGGTAGGAATGAAGATTTGACCTTGAAACCACCCTGCAACTAAAAAGCCGGGTCCTTTGGTGGCAGAGACGCCCGACTCCTAGTGATGTTGCCAGCAATCGCAGGGCTGCGGCAGCTTTGTTGGGGACAGGCTCAGAAAAAGTTCTGAGATGGGTGACAGGAGATAAAATTGCTCCCCAGACTGGCAGGAGAAGGCCACGTAGGGTCCCACGAGCTGTGCACGGGAACCACTTCTCTGTCTGGATTAAAAAAAACCCCAAAACCTCTTTGCAGCTTGTTTCTCCGGAGCAGCAGCGCCAGCCACGCACTCCCCAGTGCTGGTTATCGACACGGCTTGCAGCTGGCAAAGGGATTGCTGCATCTGTCCCTGCTGAAGGCAACAAAATGCAGCAGCCGGAGCCCGACGCAGCTTCCCAAAGCCAATTTGGTTGGAGTTGCCTACGCCCAGTGCCGGGGCTGCAAGGGGCAAGGTGAGCTCGTCTCCGAAGGCAGCTTTAGAGCGCGCTTCAGGTCTGCCGCGCGGCGTTTCCCCCTCACCGTCCTTCCCCAGCGGTGGCTGCTGTTTCTTTAGAGAAACGCGTCTCGGACATAAGAACCTGGTGGTGGCTCGGCCTCCAGGAACGCGGACGTCTCCTTCTTTAGCAAGAGGTGCCGGAGCAGGACGGGGAGGAGGACGCGTGCGCTGGTCAGACGTGGCCCAGCACCGCCGTAGCAGCCGAGCTTGCCCGTGGAGCTCAGCAGTGACCCCCTTTGGTTTCCTATGTGAGACACACGTAGCTCAACAGGGACAGAATTAAGAGACCCATTTTTATACAGCTTAAAAAAAAAAAAAAAATTCAGTAGTTTAGCAAGTTAAGAACTTGTAACAGTAAGATACCCAAAATACACTCAACATAACTGCTTTCCGTGAACAGTGACAGCCAGAGCCCCCAGTCGCTGCCGTTCCCCGCTTTGTGGGAGACATCAGCCTCTCCGGTGCCTGGCAGAGATCCCTTAGCCAGGGGGGTGCGGTGAAGCCACGTCACGCGTCCCCGGCGACCCTGCCTTGCTCTGCGGGGTGCACCGGGCTTTGCCAGTGGTTTCTGTGGCACATCTGGGCAGAGGCGGCTGCGTTGCCTTGACAGCCGACCAGGCAGCTCCATGCACGCTGCTCTTAAATGGAAAAAAAAAAAAAAAAAAAAAAGAAAACCAACCCAAACCAAAAACCCAATACGGGTCCCACGACACTTAATGCAGGTGACTCACAGTAATTTTTCTCCCGTGGGTTGATGGCAAGCGTCCCCACGCGTGGTTTGGCCTGGGCACAGCCTCAGCAGCAGCTTTACTGGGGTTCTTGAGTTCATCCATCCGGACGTGGATATGGTGAAAGTTAAGAGTACGGCGAGGAGGGGGACAGACGGGGCTAATGTTGAAGCTGCACCTTCTCTTGTTGTCCACAGAGGACAGTCCGTTTGCGGGTCCTGGGGGTCTCCGGGGGGGTCTGTGGAGTGGGGCTGCGGGGGATGGCCCTGGGCCAACTAGAAGGAACAGCAACTCCAGTGTACGACTTCCAGTACGTCCAGGCACAGCCTTCCTTTCCAGGCCAAACTCCAGCGTTTCGCTCTTGGAAAGGGCTCCAGTGTTGAGCAATTCCAGTGTTGTGAAGAACCGACGTGGCACGTCTGGGACCACTGGGCCAGTACAGGATGGAGCACCCATCCGCGCTCTGGGATGTGGCAGACCCGTCCACCTTCAGTCCGGCGTAATGGTTTAAAATCCAGTGTTGCAAGGGGAGGGAGAAGCGACGGAGGACGCAAACGTCCCCATAAGGGAAGGAGAGAGACGTTTGGGGCGGCGTGGGATGGTGGGAGTCGGTGTGAGGTGAACCCAGGAGATACCACAGGGCTGGTCGCGTTCCTGCGGCTTAGGTCCGATGTTCTGCGTGTGCCGGGCTTCGGTGCCTGCGTCATCAGCCACAACCAAACCAGCCCCACGCCGGAGACGGGGGGAAGGTGGGGCTGGGGGCTAGTGGAGGAGGGTGTGCAGGAGTCTCCCCAGTGTCACCAGTCCACCTCCTCTCTCCAACCAGAGGGCACTGGTGCTGCCGGGACTCACTCACAGAGCCAGTAAAACTGGAAATAATAGTCAGTGAAAAGGTGGCCCATCTGCTCGGGAGCAGCGCTGCAGTTGGCTCGGCCCTGCGAGAGAGCGAGAAAAAGAGCTTACAGACGAGCGGGACGCATGCTCTGAGGGGGGGATTGTGCAGGAAGTATGTGCTGGAGCAGGGAAAAATCACACTCCCACTACCCAAGTAACCGTGGGAGGCAACAGCCACGCTGGAGAGGGCTGCGGAAGGCTCTCTGCACAACGTGGCCGCTAAACCTGCCGGGGTCCCACGGCTCTCCTGGACAAGAGCAAGGACAAAGGAGCTGCTGGTACTCACCGGCTGTGCTACTCTGAAGTGGTAGGTAAACTCCTGGAAAGACATCATCACCAGAGGCCAACGGTGCATTGTTTCCTGGGGAGGAAAAACGGAATAGCTGGGATGGGATGGGGGATGCTCTCCCGGGGGATGTTCTCCCAGGGGATGATGCTCTCCCAGGGGATGATGCTCTCCCAGGGGATGATGCTCTCCCAGCCACCGGCAAGGAAGCACACAACTCTGCGCTGTCGAGTGGAGGAGCAACCTCTCCAGGGTCGGCAACGGAGCTGGGCTGAGAGGGGCAAGGAGGCACTGGAGGGTGAGAAGGGCCTGACACAGGCTCCGCACACGCAGACCTGAAAAATCCCCCTGAAGGGATTTCACGAGGATGCGTCGGGGCAGCTGACAGCCTGGTCCTTTCCCCACAGTCCTGGGGCTCACGCAGAGGGGTCAGGTAGGACGATTTCATAGGAGCGATCACA
Source organism: Aramus guarauna (assembly GCA_013400195.1). NCBI lineage: Eukaryota > Metazoa > Chordata > Aves > Gruiformes > Aramidae > Aramus > Aramus guarauna. The sequence goes on along the minus strand of VXBL01001981.1, from coordinate 196,791 downwards.
CGCATCAGGTTTACAGACCCCTCCCTTTTGGGGTGCCAGGGATGTCTGAGGGTCCCTGACGTTAGCCAGTGCAGAGTACGGCTACGTTTGGGCGTGAATTCCCTCCAGCAACTCCTGTGCTGTCCTCCAGGCTGCCGCAGTCCCTTCTGTAGAGCTCGGCCTTGTGCTGGGATGACACTTAAGGTGCGTGGATTTGGTGAGCCGTACCCTCCCTCCCTACCTGTGCGTCCGCGGCATCGGTGGAGCTGTTCGTGCTCGCGGAATCCTGGCAAGGGTCGCTGGAGACAAGGCCACAAAGGGAGATGGACACAGCGGAGGAGGAGCTGGGGAGAGAAGACACGGTAAGAGCCCGGATGGGAGCAGCCTCCGCCGTCTCTTCCCCAGGTCAGGCAGGAGACACCGTGGCCGCGTGGCACGGTATCCAGCCAACTTCAGGGGTACCGAAACACCTCAGAGACGAACCCTGCCCACTCACTTCATCTCCAGGGTCAGGTTGGTGTTGACTGCTGTGAGCTGGTTGATGGGGATGCGGTAGGTGAAGTTTCCAGTCCTAGGGACACAGACCGAGCGTTAGACCTCAGCACAGCGTTTCAGGCGGCTGTGAGACACGACCCAAAGTCTCTGTCGGGCTGAGACTTTGGAAGGGAGGGCTTCCCAGGCTAGTTCCCGAGGATGAGCTCATCACCAAATGCAATCTCCCTGCGTTCTGGGCGAAGGACTTGGAGCCTCAGCTCCTCTACCCAAGGAGCAGCATGGGCTGCCTCGGGGCGATGGCAGAAAACTGCCCAAAGCTCCAGGAGCTGCCCATTTGCCGCTGGCCCCTGGAGCTCCCTCAGTGCTGCTGCCGCCAAAGTGCCGCAGCCGGCATTGCCGCGCTCACCTGCACGCGTCGGCGGCCGCGCAGTACTGGGACTGGATGGCCATATTGATCTCCACGATCCGGATGGAATACAGCACTGGGCTTGGCCCTGCGGGTGGGAGGACAGGTTATTTCGGAACAGCAAAGGGATGGCAGCTGGGGTACCCTGAGCGAGATGGGCTAGAAGGGATGCCTGGCACTGAGACCACCTTTCCTCATCACCCTGCCATCAGAGAGGGCGTCAGATTGCTGCAGGACTGTGCTGACACCATGTCCAGGCACAGAGAGCCAGGAGAAGGGGTGCCCCAGACCGTGCCAACGGCCGGTCATCAACACCCCTCTCTCTCTGCTGCCAGCCTGACTGAATCCGCGCGTTTCCTCCTCTAGATCTCATTTAGAAATGGCTGAGCAAGCCGAGATGGGTGTAAGAACGGAGATGCCGGTACGGCAGCCTCAGAAGGGAACTAGCAACTGGCTACTATGGCCAGAAAGCGTGGGGCAGCATGAGGGAGGAAAGGCAGGGCTGGAGGTTGCATCTGGCTGTACTGGGGGAGCTGGGGGCCAAACAAGCTGCAGGATGGGGACGGAGCGAGCGCTGTGCAGGACAGACGAGACCCAGCTGGTTGAGGATAGCCCAGGAGAGAACCCAGGGCCACGGTGCCTCTGCAGGGAGGGAAGGAGATAAAGGTCCACCTACCATCCGTGCCGGGATCCTCCGTGCGGGGCCACTCGCTCACCGGCTGCTTGACGCTGCGCTGCTGCCGGGCTTGCCCCAGCGGGGAGTTGCTGCGGGAGAGCGAGAGGTTGGAGATGTACTTGGATTTGCCCTGGATGTGGGTGAAGGGGGAGGAGGGGCTGGCATTGGGGCTGCCGAAGCTCTGAGACCTGTCAGGTGTCTTTGGCCACTTGGTGTAGGAGGTCGCTTTCCCGGTGATGCCCCTGGATTTGGCTTTGATATTTGTCACTGGCAGGAGCGAGGTCTGACTTTGGTCTGGGAAGAAAAGGGAGAGAAAGGTGATGCTGAGAGGCAGAGGGAGGCTGGCAGCACTCCGAGGCCAGTGCAGAGAGAACAGCTACCAGCTCTGGCTTCGTCCTGTCCCCGCGTCACCTCCCCAATTTCCCCCCTCTGTGAGCTGCTGAGGCTTCCCAGCCTCTGTGCCTGAAGGGGCTGGCAGGATCCTCGCAGCAACGGGAAGCTAGAGCAGGCTGCGGGGACAAAGCAGGGGCGCAGCGCTGCGCTCGGTGTTTAAGACAAGGTTAAGGCACGACTCCAGGGGCGGTACGGCTCTGCAGTGACTGCCCGAGGTGCTGTTCCTCCTGCAACAGCCATAATGATGGAGCAAGCGGAGCTTGCAAAAGCCCTGCTTGGGCAACCAAGAGGCAGCACGCCTCCCGGCCTGCCAGAGCCCTGCTCGAAGCAAACGGAGGAATGAGGTGAGACTGCAAAGTACCGCTGCTCGGGCACGCTGGCCAGCCCGCCGTAGCCTCTCATGATTTGTGCTGGCAAAGCGGGCAGCTCCGAAGACCTTCCAGCCCCCAGTGACCCCTGGCAGCGCGATCACGAGTGTCTGAACCGTGCCACGCGGGCAGCGAAGGCTGTTCAGCCTGGCGGTCCCGCTTTGCCCCGCGGCTGCCTGCGGGAGCGGGTCTCAACCCAGGCAGCGGGTGTGGAGGAAACCGGGGACATTTTGAAGGACAGGCTGCACGTCCTTCTCCTAACGTGCAGAAGGAAGGACAGGAGGTGAGGAGGGGGCTGGGGATAGGAGGTGATGCAATGGTGGGACAGACACACCTCGGTGTTGTTCCAGCACCTCCTGGGTGCCTGGGCTGGTACTTACCTGTCCGGTTAGTGGCACGAGTGGGGCTGGTCTCAGAGAGGGCGACAGAGGAGACATTGGTGGGAGCAGCAGAACAGCACATGGAGAAACACGGTGGGCTGAAGCAGGCGAGCACGCTGTGACCAGGTAAGCCAACGACTAAGTCACGCGCGTCCTCTGTGACTGCAGGGCAAACGGCAGGAACGCGTGGAGTGAGTCAAGGGAAGAGGCATCTAACAGGAGCCCAAGTGCCCCCGGCATCCCTTCCACAGAACGAGAGCCCCAGGACCTCCCGGCACAAAGACAGCACAGTACCAGCAAGCCCCTGGCATGGAGGAGCGGCCACCTTCATCACCCTGCACCACAACCCACCATCGTACACATCTGCCAGGCCCTCTGCCGCGCCGAGACCTACCGTGGTGCGCGGGGGTCCCGCCGCTGGCTCCGTCCGACGCAGCTGTGGATCGCACCATCTGCGTTTTATCAAAGTTCTGGCTTGACCTGAAAGGCAGGAAAACAAGGGGTGAGAACCTCTCCCGCGGGGCACAACAGCGTCACTTGTACGTGAAGAGAGAAGCGGCCGCAGCAGCGAGTGGGGCGGTGGGACCAGGTACCCGGGGCGAGAGCAGACGTGGGGAGCGCAAGGGTGAGGAGGAGCAGAGACTGGAGTGATCTGGGAAAGGAGAGGCAGGAGAGAGGCACGCAAGCCGTGAAGACAGCAAGGAGAGCTAGGAAATGCCCCAGCAGATCGCGTGACGGTCCCACGTCGGGCAGGGATGTCCCAGCTGGTTCAGAGGACACCAGCCATGCTCACCGCGGTGCTCACTGCGGAACAGGGTGTACTCAGTGGATTTATTTCCAACAGTGATCTCTGGGGTGGATTTATGTGCTCTGGTCCCATAACGGGCTCCAAGCACCCCCCATTCCCTAAGCGAGGTGCCCCTTATCTCTCGGAGCCAGACTGTTCCTCACCTTGTTTTCCCAGAAATACACAGGATCCCACCCAGACTCATCCCACGTAATTTCAGTTGTTTCACTACTGAGGTCTGAGCTGGGGACACCACAGGCGTCTCCCGAGGGAAAGGCAGATGCGAAAGGGGAGGAACCGCTGCCTGGGGCTGGTTTTCTCCCACATCTGCACAGAAACCCAACACAAAACCACTTCAGGGCACCGGCTGCTGCCTACAGAGGTACGGGATAAACCAAGGCTCTTGCCTTCACGCGCTGTAGCTGCCCACCAAGCAGATTTTTTTTTTTTACCGAGCTCCTAACAAAGATATTCAAGATTTTACTTGTCCAGAGCCTGCCCAGGCACAGGAGCAGTTCAGTTTTATCTATCCCACATTTTGCTTGTCCTGTACCTGCGTCTTGCCTGTCCCCTTAGCATTGCTCAAGGTTTCTCAAAGAGGAACGGAGCTTTCTCTCGTTTAGAGAAATCAAAGTACCACTTTGCCACCTGCAAGGCTTATCTTATTACGCGTTTCTTTTTCTGGTGAAAGGAGACGCAAGGGCGGTCTCCTGGAGGGAATGTGGGCACCAGCCTCTGGAGCTAACCTTCATCCCAGCCAAAAACCTTCTATCCCTCGTGTTCCTCCGCTGCCTCCTCAACACTTCCCATGCATGGCTTCATCTTGCATCCCACAAGCAATTACGTCTTTAATAGCTACCTGTGAAACACTTTGCTGTGGAGTTCTTAAAAGAACGAATCAATTGTCCCGCTCTTGATGCGGTGTTTTGTTCGAAGGGTGCCGATCGGAAGGGAAGGATTTTGCAGATCCCGTTAACCGAGGTGCTTTACAGGGCTGCACCTAATGCGTAACTCAGCCAGCTTTCCCTGTGTCAGTACCTTTCCGGACATTTCCAGCGGTGATGGCTCATAAAAAGAAATAGTTTAGGTTTGTTTTTTTTTTCCTGTCCTCCTTTTGCTGTCCTGTCCTCGAGAGTGACGCTCCATGATAAAGCCACTCACATACAAAGAGAAGGTTGGAACAGCTTTTTGGCTAATTCCTCAAAGCCATCATCATTTTTACACACTCCCCCCACTCCTTTCAAACTCTCTGCTCCTGCTCTACCTGTAGTACGTCATTTCCTTATTTACCCTTTGATTAACTGGTTTTTCAATCTCCTAATCCTAATTTCCCCTTCCTGACGGGGTCCATAATCCTTCCTCCTGGAGCCCCCACTTGCTGAAGTATACTCATATCTTTTTTTTTGCTTTCAATTTTGCTTAAGATTCTTGGTCTTCTGGGCTGCAGATGGAGGAGGCAGAATTGAGAGAAAGGATGCAGCAATTAAATAACAGTATAACGAAACAGTAACATACCGTGGACATAGAGCGACCGGAACCCCAGGACCCCTGTGCCGAAAGAGGGCCAGGAGACAGGCAGTGGGCACAGCAAAAGAGCTACGGGGCAGTGACGGGAGACGGGAAGAAAAGGCAGGTCGGTAGAAGATGAGGAGGATGGCGGGGGACGAAAGAGGATACGGAAGATAATGGAAATGAAAAGACAAGAACGGGAAAATTAAAGACAAAGTGGAAAGAAAATGGGTTGGATGAGAGGTTGTAACGAGAACAGGAGGGAGAGAAATGGGACAGGGGAAACAGAGAGAGAGAAAAAGAGACTCATTATCCGGCAACGCGAGGTCCCGAAGGGCTGAAGTGGGCCAGGACCCAATGCCCAGCACAGGCTGCCCGTGCGCCGGGGCCGCTCCCTCGGGGCTGTCTCCGCTCTAAGGACACTTTGCAGAGGAGAACCCTTGCCCAGTACGGACTGGTCCAGCCCCACTGCAGTCGGTGGGACGATGCTCTGTTAGTCCAGCCGAAGTGGCATCCAAAGAACATTCAGACCGGTCACGAGTGGGTTCGTGAGCAGCCAAACAACAGGACAGTTCCTTTTTCTTCTCTGTTCCTCACTTCTTGCTCAAGATAATTTAACTGACATCGGACTTGGGCGTGCGGATGCGTTTGGTAGGTTTTACAGCTTGACTCACTGGAACCGCGGTCAATAACCCCGCAACGGCCGCTTTTTGTATTTCAGGCTCCCCCGGCCGCCACATCCCTCCCGCAGAGCCCAGAAGTACCTACCCATCGATATCCACCAGGTCCTCTTCACTGCGCAAGCTCAGCACGTAGAGCGTGGACATGGACACCACACTGGAAAGACAGAGAGAGGTACGGGCTGAGGACGGGCACGGAGCAAGGGACGCGCCGTGGCACTGAGCTGCTTCTGAGGGATTTCAGACCGTGGAAGGAGCCGTAGGGCCACAGCCCCTCAACTGCATACCCCACGGATGGCGTGGGCCACACCGGTGAGCTGGAGAGACCTTCTCACCTGAACGCCATGATGATGACCAGGGCAATGATGGTGCCCTGCAGGAAGCGCTGGCTGATGCACGCCTGTTCCGGGACAACCGATGGTGACTGCAAGGGAAAAACGCCCAAATCAGCTCCGAACTCCTTACGCACGGATCTCACCCAGCCCATCCCATCCCATCCCAAGCTCTCATCCCACTCCCCTGCAAGCCCTGACCCTTTGCAGAGCAGAAGCCGGATAACATCTTCATCGAGCACGGACAAAAAGGAAGGAGAGATCACGGAAACGATAGCAGACAGGGGTTCTCCCTCTGCAGCGTGTATAAGAAAACACACAAAGGACCACACAGATGACGATTCCCAGACAGGCCACCTCCCTCTGCACAGCGCCGATCCGTTGGGAGCGGTCCCTTACCTTGCTGGCTACTTTGTGGGGCCTCTTTTTGTGGGGCATGCTTCCCGCACGGCTGAACTGGCTTCCTGTTTGGCTGCAAGGAGAAAGGAGGAATGGAGCTGAGCTGAGGACAGCACACGGAGCGATTCCCAGGCAAAAAAAATAGGAGAAAACCACGTGGCATGACAGTCACATATCCTTGTCACTTTATCTAGTTGCGGGTAGGTGCGGTGCTGGTCCAGAGCCCGAATTGTGCCCCAAAACCTGCATAAGCTGCCCAGGGTCAGCATGATGATTTTGGAAGCATGAGAAACTCTTTGCCCTGAGAAAGCCACTCATTTACTCTAGGGAAACGCAGAGACAATTTCATAGCAGGTTTTTTTGGGGGCTGGTCTGAGAGCAGGAGGTTGGTAGTCTGTGCCAGACCTGTCTCACCAACCTCCGCTCCTTGAATCTACCCCAGGACAAATGACAACCGCCAACACCCCACCACTCCCCCCCATCTCCCCATTCCCAAACCCAGCTGTCACTCAGAGCTGCCTGGGCTCAAAAGGAGACATCCCTTCTGGCTCCTGTGTCCTCCGTACGCCTGTACCTGAACGCCCCAGAGCTCACGGTTGACTTCATGCTGTCCAGCCGCTTGAGCTTGGCCAGCTTGTGACTCCACCTCTCCAGCTCATCGATGCGGGTCTCCAGGTTGTCTGTCAGTTTGCACAGCTCCTTCACGGCTCCCACGTTCTCCATGAAGATGCGTTCCTGCCGGGAAACAGTCTGAGTGGCCTGGCAAGAAGAGGCATTCCTGCCCTCCTGCCCTGGATCTGGCCGCTCTGACTGCGGTCCCATGCCCTGCCCCGGGGGAAAGGCTACACAACACCCAGCGCTGGGGGTAGGGAATCACCCAAGATGGCACATCTAGATCTCTGCAGCCCCTGGATGCAAGAACAAGAGATATTCTCTTCGAACCCAACCAAAACAATAAATGTTAGCTCAGGATCTCAGAGAACTCTCCTGCTGGTGCTAATCCAGAGTCCTTCTCAGTCACAAAGGACAGACACAAAGTCTTCACCTTCAGTCAGGAGCCCACATGCTGCTGTTGGTGCTGTGGCATCACCCCTCCCCCTTCTCTGCCCCTCCCCAGCCCTCCAAGTCTGCCTCTGGCTCCACGGCACAAGCTCTTGGAGTTCTTTGCAGCCCCAGCATTACCCAACAGCTAGAGCAGCCCACCCAGCTCGCCGCGACAGGCTCTTCTGCAGCGCGCGCCGGCTCCTGTTGGAGGGCTGATGCCGAGCTGCGGACCATGGAGGAGGCAATGGGACGGCAATGGCCTGGCCACGTGCAGATGGGACAGAAAAGGTCACGGTCGCGGCTACTGCTAGCTGGTGATGTAACTAGCAGGGATCTAGGCTTCCACAAAGGAGAAGCAAGGTACTAAGGTCAGACCTGGCCATTCCTACTCTGGACAGAGCGATGCAGGAGAGAGCTGGCAGCTCTGGGTGGCTGTCCCCTCGGTACGTGCTATGGGAGGCTGTCCCCTCGACGGCCAGAGCAGCAAACGGGCTGCCACAGGTTATGGAAAGGTCAGGCAGCCGGGTGCTCCGGGTTATCCTGACATAACCACCTTATCTTATCAGGGAGGGAGAGATTATGACTAAGAGCCTCCCTACAGGCAGCTGCCAACAAGGAGCCCTTCCTGAGGGAGATGCTGCCAACTTTCACCAACATCAGGCTAGTTCCTCCCCGCTGATGTCTGCCGTCCACCCGGGGCTGTTCCTGACATCTGAAAGACCAGCCAGGTCTTAAACTCACATGGGTGGTGTTGGCCTAGAAGCATTTCCCAGGCATCACACTTTCCCTCTTCCATTTCCAGCTCCACCACTCCCTTGAGCCAGGTTCAACAGCCTCCCCCAGCCTCCCTGCCCCTCCCGCCTGCCACCAACCTTGTTCACCACCAGGAAGTTCTCAAGGGTCTTCCCATTGGAAAAAACCAGGTCCCCAGTGTCCTTCACAGCTTCGGGGAGGATCTCCTTTACCTCCTGAGCAATGACGCCTGCGTGGAAACAGCACAATGGGTCAAGGTGGTCTGGGCAGGGCTCCTCCTGCTACAGCTTTTTCTCTGGCCCATGCGGTTGTTGGCAGGAACCCTGTTCGCTGCGGATGACACAAGGGCTGTCCTGTCCTCACCCCGGCCCGTGCAGGGCAGGGCAGAGCTCATTGGAGGCCCCACGGTCCAGGCAGCCCATACAGGCTCAGCAGCTGAAGAGCAGAGGCTCTTCAGACAAGGCTGGTTCCCAGATTACGTGGATGGGGGTACTGGCATCACCCCGCTGTAGCGTGCACCCGTGCCCAGGCTCCCTGTGTACCCCTGGAGAGAGGTGGGTACTTGGAGAAGCTTGGCACCACGAACAAAACGCCACGGTGGGTTGCAGAACACGAGGTCCAGCGCTGCGGACGCAAGCAGGTCACCGCGGTGTGACGCAGGGCCCGTACCTGTCTCAGAGGTGTTGTCAATGCCCACCGTGGCCGCAAACTCGGGCTTGTAGTTGTAGTGTACTAGCCGCATACGGGAGATCCTCTTCAGCTGCTCTGTGGTGTCCACCTGGGACAAAACAGACACGTGCAGCTCCTAAGTGGGGTGTTGTTTCTTAAGTTCCCATGACTCTGACCCCAAGCAGCAACACCCGCTACGGCTCACAGTAATCCCTTTGCGAGACAGCCCTGAACCCTGCTCAGATCAGTCATGAGGACAAACAGCATTTGCAGTGGGGTTAACCTCCAGTTCTTGACGCTGGACGAGTTCCTTGGGTGGCGAAGCCAGGAGGAGATGGAGTCCCATTGCACAACCAGGCGCAGGGCAGAGGCAGTTCTCATAAACTGAGATGTGACTGTACCTGGCTTTTCTGGACAGGCACGTCCAGCTGAGAAGACTTCAGAGCAGAGCAGAGCCTCTCAGCCAGGCTCTGGCAAGCCCCGATGTGCTACCTGACATACTTGCGCCTCTTCCCAGGTTTGTAACTTCTGCATTTGCTAGTTTTGGCTAACAGCGGAAGAGTCGATATTCCCTAAGACACGGTGGACGGGCTGTGTTTGGGACAGACAGGGATGGACAGACTTCTAAGGCACTTCCCGTCTGGTCAACAGGAGCTCAAGGTGCCCATAAGGACTATGTCAAAATCAGCAGCTGAAACACCCTCAAGGACACTCACACTTCCTGCGGTGCCTCTTCAGATCCCCCATCACCCCAAACCTACCCTGGTTTGCCTGGCTCTTACCTCCTGGATGTCCTCCTTCACTCGGACATCCGAAGGGTGCATCAGCGAACCCATGACCTTCACATTGCCATGAACCACAAGGGCTTCATCGGGACGGTCTGTGTTGATGCCAACCCGGCCGTGGTGAAAAACAGTATCAGGGAGCTGTGCCCGCTGCCAGAGGACATCGCTGTCGCTCTCAAACTGGCCAGGGTTGGAGGCCTGGAGAGACAGGAAAGTGGGGACTGAAAAGCAGCAGTAGCAAAACCAAGGAGAGAAACGTGTCACTGCTGAGCAGAGGCACTTGATGGTTGGACTTGATGATCTTAGAGGTCTTTTCCAACCTTAAAGGTTCTATGATTCTATGAGATGTAGACAGAGCGAGGATGTCAGGAGAGCCCCACAGATCCATCCCTCCACGCACGTATCAGAGGGACTATACAGCAGGAGAGGCCATGGGCCACAGATGGACATCAGAGAGCCCCAAGCTGCTGCGGTGGCCTGGACAGTGCCAGGCACCGTACTGCAGCACCGTGCCCGTTAGTGCCAGTGGGAAATAGCTACGAAGCAAACCTTGGCGTAAGCAGAAGCGCCCTGATGGCGCAGCAGCACTGTCCTTGCTCCACAGAAGGGAAATGGGAATGGGGAAGACCTCAGCTGAAACTGGGGCACGTTCATCCAGGTACCCCAAGAAGTGGGAGAGGGGCTTTTGGGATGAACAGTCCAGGTGAGGAGATCCTGGCGTGGATGCCTTCTCCAGTCTGCAGCGCACTGAATTACAGCCTCCGGAAGAGCTTGGGGCTGAGCCGTGGCAGCCCCAGCCTCGCAGGAGGGACAGCAGGGACCTGGACAGGCAGGGCAGAGCCAGCGCAGGACCAGCAGGGCCATGGACGTGTGAGACAGAGCTTCGCAGCAGCACAAGGCGAAGCGGCAGGGATCCACTGCCAGCCCTGGGAACAGATCCCAGCCTTGGCATTCCTCTCCTGGCCCTGTCTAAGCCTCTCTCCGCAGGAACTGAGGCTATGCCCGCTCTGCTCCTCTCCCTGGAGGAATATCCTTACTTTCTTGAGCTGTCCGTTCTCTCACAGCTTTCAGAGCTCTTCCAACAACCGCAACCAGAACCACAGCAGGAGGAGACCATAGGTGACACGGGTGTTGCTCCTCGGTCCCAGATCCCAGGGTTCTGCGACCAGCAGTTCTGTGCTGGGCACCCTGGAGTCTGCATAATTCATCGTGGACTTACTTGCCTGCAGACTCAGGTCCCTCTGTTTGTGTTTTACCCCCTGCCCTCCACAGTTGAGTGCTCCAACAAAGCCTCAGGAGAGTCTGGGGATGGTGCCTATCTCTTCCTTCTCTCCTGCACTTGAGCACTGCTGCAAAAGGTGCTACCTGCACCTGGAGGCTTTGTCCCTGCTGCAGAGTCCCAAAACGACTGTTCCATCACTTCCAAAAGCTCTACCCTGGATGCTGGTCCAGCCTTGGGAGAATGGGATGCCTTTCCTGTCCTGCAACAGGTTCGTGCATGCCCTGAGGCTGCTCTGACTAAGGAGGTGTGGGAAGGCTGGAGCCCCAACCCTGGCACGGACGGGGATAGCTGGAAACAAGGCAGTGAGAGTTTGGAGAAGGTGGGGAAAGCACTGAAAAGCCAGAGGAAGGTAGGATTGCCCAGGACACCCAGCAAAGGACTGTGGGGCACCTGCAGAGGCTGAGAGAGAAGAGAAGGACTTACTCTGACAATGATGCGCTCAGAGATGTGGGCTGCGAGCGTGTAGTTCTGGTTCTGCGCGTGTGCCTGCAAAGCTACCACCAGCATGAAATACCTGCCAAGAGGGGAGAGAGGTCAGGGTGCCATCCTGCACCGGGAACTGCTGAGTCTGCTTCCCCTCGGAGGCCGAGGCACCAAGCTGTCATGGTGGGCTTGGTACGTCCCTTCTCCTCGTGCTGTGGGACACAGACACTGTCCCCAACCCCTCAGAGAGTGAGGGAGACCCTTCTTGTGGCCACAGCAGACTCCTTTCCTCCACATAGACAAGGATGGCCAATTCAGGACCCATCCCCCATGTCCCCCTCCCTCCAGCCACACTTCCCAATCCAGGGACTGGCACATCCACAGGCTTTGAGTGCTCAGGGCGGCTTAGGAGAAGACATCTGTGCTCCTCACCTCTGATCTGGGTTGGGTTTGCCTTTCTTCCGCATGTTGTTGGCTGTGGTCTCGCTGAAGTGCAGCCGCCCCACGGTGACTTTGGTGACCTGCTCTGGAGGCAGGTTGACCCTGAGGAAAGGAAAACAGAGGAGCAAGTGAGGACATGGCTGGAGAGGAGGTTCTCTGGGGAATGGCCATCTCCTGGCCTGCTCCACCAAGGCAGGTCTATGAACTGGGCACAGAGCAGAGGAGGCGATGTAAAGGGAGGAAAACTTTGCTGTGGGAAACAGAGGAAAAAAATGGAGAGCGTGACACCCGCAGTACTATCCTGAGACCTCCGACTCGGTCCCTTTCCCCACCCTCTCCTGCTGTTGCTTATTCCCCACGTGAGCACACCCCGGGCAACACTCACGTGACGGGGTTGAAGGGCCGTTTGCTGCGGTCAGACTGGGACTGCTCAATATTGATTGACTGGTTCAAGGCCTCTAGCTGGAGAGAAAGATTTGGGTATGTGACAAAGAGCAGAAAACTGAGACTTTCCCCTTCCCACCACCTTCTCCCCAGCCTCTGCGTGGGCCAGCTGTCTGCCCAGCCTCCTATGGTTCAGTGCAACAACTTGCAACACCCAACTTGAGCGTGGTCACTGTCCAAGCATGGGTGTCCCCCCTGCCAAGGAGGCTGAGGGTGAAAAGATCTTCCCAAAGTGCCTCTGGAGTCAAAGGGGAGTGAGAACCAGCCCTGAAGACACCCAGGCAGTGATTGAGTCCATCTTAGGACTCATATTTCAAGATCCGCCTTGTTCCGGCCTTCAGCACTCTCCTACACACTCCCCTATGACTTAGCGCACAAAGATGCGATGTTGCCTGATCCCAGCCATCTGCCCAGCACCCCTTCTCCCTGCTGGATTCACTGCTGGCCCTTAGCTCCCGCTTGCCTTCACTCCGTGCAGCTTCAGGTAGAAGCACTCTAAGGGTTTCAGGCCCTCGGGGGTCTTCACATACTTGGGATCTCCAAGCATGCCGATGTAGACCGTGACCTGGAAGTGATTCTTCTTCTGGCACACAAAGGCATCGTCACCCACTGAGAAGTTGAACCCCTTGTCAGCATCGACGCGGTACGTGAGCATCGGGCTGTGGAAAAGGCAGCAGGCATTAGACCAGAGCCCTGCGCACACCTCGAGAGGCTCACGCTTGCGGGGAGAAGGATGAGCCACACACCCAGAAGCAGAGGGGTCCATACGGCACGGTACGTGGTCATGTTCTGGGGTGTGGATGCACAGGAACCACCCCACCGGGATGGCAGAGCTCACCTTCGTGTCCCACCACACACGGAGACCGCGTCATGAACAGTCCCACCTCAACGCAGACTGTGAAGGCCACCTCTACTCAACACATACGGCCACAAAATAATCCTGGGGTACCGCAGGCCCGTGAGAGGGGAAGGAAGGTTGTGTTGGGGCAAAAGACGCAGCCTCTGATGCTGTCCCTCCTGCCCCGCGCTGACGCTGCTCTCGGTGCCCACAGGGCTGACCGGCACAGGCAGGCACCGCCTGACATGAACCCAACACCTTGCCCAAGCCCTCGCAGCAATTCATCCTGCTGCGCAGGGATGAGGGTTCAGAGAAGGTCTGTATCTCCTTGAAGACGCAAGTTTTGCTTTAGGTGGGTCTTCAACTGGAAAGAAATATGGTTCCTATGACTGGGATTTGATGAAGATGCTGGGACAACCACCCAGTGTATGCGACGCTATAGCACTAATACTGTAAATATAGTATAATACGAGTCACAACAGGCTCGTGTCTCCTTTCTGAGTGCTGCTCCTAAAAAGCACAGCTGCTTAGCCCTGGCTCAACACACACTGGAGATACCAAGCTCCACAGCCTGCCCAAAGCCTGGAGCAGACCCCTGAGAGCTTCTCGTTGGGAGAAGCAGCTCGGTTTGACCTGGGAGAGGGGCCCCACACCTCCGCTCGCTTCACCCATTGCATTCCTGATGTTACCAGCGCTGGCCCTGCTACCAGGCGGTACCGTCTGCGTGCCGGATTCCTGCCGAAATCACAACCACCTGCTCCGGCTGCTGCGAAAAGCTTCCAGCTCCCAGCGGGCAGGTCCAGAGGAGGAGGAGGAGGAAGGGGCCCTGGCCCCCCGATGAACACGCACCAGCTGGGGAGGTTTAATCTACATCTCCTTAATGGGCTGGTTACCATGGGAATGAGGGAAATATGTGGCCTTTGCAGCAAGTCCCCTTTCTCTCATCATCCAAAACCCCAGACCTGGGCTGGTGGGCCCCCGGGGCGCTGCCCGCCCTGCGCAGGGGGGAAGGAGATGCCTTCCCATCAAGCAGTTCTAGCAGAACACCAAAATCCCATTGTTTTTAATTAAAGAACTACGGATGAGGTAAAAGGGGTGCTCAGCCTAGCCTTTGACATCAGGCTTAAAAATTACCAATTACGCTCTTCCACAACAGCAAACCAGCTCGGACTTCCACCTCCGGTTCTTAAATACAGACAGACGGACGGATCCTGCCCAGAGCAATGGGAAGGGAGGTGGACAGACTGACAGCGATGAGCGAGGCAGACCACAGCGGTCTCCGGGAAGCAGAAAACACGGAAGGGTCACTCTTGTTCCCCAGTGTCCCTGGGCTGGCCACCTCCTTTCTTCTGGGAAGACAGCCGTTCTCCCCCCACGCACACTTGAGGGGTTAATGTGGACGAAACCTGCGGGTGTTTCCAGGCGGCCATGAATAATGCTGGGATGGCCATGAGCAACTACTACTCATTTCTTACACCCGAGGGACCCGGGGCTGCCATGCCCCGAACACAAACCAGACGGTGGGAGCAGAGCACTACCTTAGCCCAGAAGCACGAGAGGAATTCCCCTGTGCTCTCGCCCTCCTCCCAGCCTCAGCCCCGAATTCTCCATCTGGCTCTTCTCCTTGGGGAGCCGTGGCTTGGGCTGGCCCGAGCACCCTCCACGCTCACCCCAGGGGTGCTGGAGCCCTTCCTGACTGCTTTCACCGAGACCCACCTCTGCCCAGGACCCCCAAAGCATTCCCCACTGCTTTTTAATAGAAAACGCAGAGGAGAGGGAGGAACTTCCAAACCACAGCTGCTTCCAAACCACGCTCTGGTTAATGTCATTCAAACCGATGGCTGCTAAACACACGTGTTGAGAGAAGGGAGACAGTCAGGCTCCTCTTCCTCTCCTCCTTCCAGAGCCCCCTTCTCAGAGGCTCCTTTTCTCCGAGTTTTCCCGATGGCTGTGGCCGGTGCATCCCCCCCAAAGCAGGATCCCTGTGCTGGGTTAGATGGGAGGCAGGAAACTGCTTTCCAGGTGTCAGAGGGGCAGGGATCTCCCTCTGCCTTCAGCCCATCACTTCTGGCTGAGCCAAGGAGCTGCTCTCAGATCACCCCCCTTGCAGGACGGGGTATATCCCCTGAATCTCCTATTCCTGTGCTTTTTTTTTTTTTT
>VXBL01001981.1:138771-181510 GCA_013400195.1 Aramus guarauna | reverse complement strand
TTTTTTTTTTTTTCTTTCACTCTCACGTTGTAAATCCCACTAGGAAGCAGCAAACAACCCCCCCGCCCCGACTGCCACGTGGTGCGGGGACATCACCGCCTGAGGGTGATGCTTAGAAAATAAAAATCCTCCCTTCCATCTTAATCCACAGAGACCTCAGAGTCACCAACCCCTGCTCCGGATCCAGCCCTCGGGCAGCGTGTCCCTCCCGAGATGTGCTCTCGGGACGGATGGCTGCCATCAATGAGGTGGTAGGAGAAGGAAGGGCAGGTGACCCCGAGGCAGAAGCGGTTCCTGGGATTAGGGATGACACCAGCCGCTGAGAAGTCTACAGCCCAGGGGTAGCCAAAACCATCCTGGCTTTCCCCAGGGACAGTGCCGGGGTCAGAGGGCAAAGCGTCAGGAATAAAAGGTCTGGGGTCAAATGGATTATTTTAGCCAAAATGCCCTCACTGACAAAAGCAGATTAAGGCCGGACTTAGGCGGCCAGGATCAGAGGAGAGGAGGTTTCTCCCGATCGGAGCGAGGGTGAGAGGTTACAAACTCCCCACAGCCACGTCTGGCATCCACACTTAGAGGAGCAAGGAGCACCCTCGCCCTCCGCATTAAAGTGCAAAGCAAAGGGAAAGGCGCTGCAAGGAGAAATGTGATAAAAAGGGAACTGTACGGGGGTCTGTGGCCGAGAGCAGGATTGTCAGAAGGATGCTCCCATGCCTCAATTGTTTCCTCTCTGGAAGAAAAATCTCCCCCCATTTCTCTCCTTCCTTCTTTCCAGGTTCCCCAACATCTCAACCACTCCTAAGAGGACACAATGTCTGGAGACCCCCTAATTCAAGGACCGCTCACTAATTCCACGCAGTCCGTGCTTTGTTTCTTTTCCAGATACAAACACCAGGATGGAGGATAGGAACCTACAGCTGAGCAGCACGACGCTGCCATCCCGCCCAGTCCACGTTAGACCGACACAACCCCACTGGTGCGTCCAGGGCTCAGCACCGTACGTGGTCCCTTCAGCTGCCTGAGATACGCTCGCGGCACGAGAGAGCAAGACCTCAGTGATCCATCCCCATGGGATCACCCAAGCTGGCCAACAGGTCCAACACGCTGTGTCACCTAACCCAAAACACATCCAGCAGGAGTGGACCGCTGGCCACACTGGTCACACTGGTCTCCGTCCCCTTGGTGAGATCCAGGATCTGCGGCAGGGTCAGGTTTGGTGCCATTTATAAGGTCTTCCAACCACGGAGTGCAAGCCTGAAAGCTCAGGTTTATCCCACAGACCTCAGCTTCAGAGGAGAGCGCACGGAGAGCACCAGTTTGTCCGATGGGAAGAGAACGGCACCAGCCCAGTTCCCAGGGTCAGAGCAGAGAGGGTCTGGCCTCAGCGTGGAAACGTTTCTGTTGAGCACTGCGCTGCCCTTCGCCAGCTGCCTTACCTCAAACTGCAAACACATGGGGAGAGGGAGGAGGGAGCCTGCTGGCATTTATCAGAGCACGCTGTCAGGGAGATGAATTACTCCTGCTCCCAGGAGTAAATTAGGGAACTGCCTGGTTCCAGGCCTCTTCGGCACCGCCGCTGGAAACCAGCTAACCCTTTTGAAGGTTCAGTGAGGCTGAAACCACAAAAGCAGTGTAAAAGGCTGAGAAGAAACATATTATCAATAAAACTAATCCACAGACTTTGGTCTCCTTCAACCAACGCAGATTCCTCAGCCCACATAAGCAAAGCCTGAGACACAAGCCCAGCGAGCCAAGACACAGGTTTCCAGGCATCTCCACTTAAATCCATGCAGCGACCTTCCCTTCCCTTCCTTCCCCTTTCCTCCACTTCCTAATTCTAGGAAATCTGTGCCAAAACTAAACCCGGGTAGTTCCGACGAGCCCGGCTTCCCTTTGCTCTTCTCTTGGCAGACAGGGCTGCTGCAGGGCTGCTCCCCTTCTCCACACCCGCCTGGGGATGGGAAATCCGCTGCCGTTCACACAACAAAATTCCCTGTACAGGTCTCTTGGAAGGCAGAAAAGTTATTTAGGAACTGCAGAATCGGTTCAGATCCGCCCCCCCCGCCGTGCTGTCCCCATCTCATCAAGCCACGGCAACGGCTGAGAAGGAGCCAAGCTCCAAGATATTGCCCAAAACACCAGAAAAAGAGAAATAGTTGAAGGACTCCTACTCTGTAGCTTTCTGCCAGGAAAATGACTGAGCAGAGATGAAATTTTCCACTTACCCACAAGCACGAGATACAAATACGATCCGACGTGACAGCTACACTCACTGCGTAAGAAAATAGAGCTGTTAAATGGGCTTGAGCGGTGCTGATAGAAGCTGGAAGAAACTCTCACTGGGCTATTGATCATCCCAGACCATAGCAGGAAACTCTTCTGAGGAACAAAAACTTCTAGCAACGGTTACTAGTGGACTTGATGATCTTAAAGGTCTTTTCCAAGACCTAAAGGGTTCGATGATCCTATGCTAAGGGACCTAATTTTGTGTGTGCAAGAGGAGGAGAACACGGGATATCATTTAGTTGTATTTTTTTGCCGTGTAAGATTATACTTAGCACAGAACTCCGAAATCCACAGGCACCGGCATAAACTATTCCGTATAGGTTCAAAAAGACGTGAAATAAAGTAGCAACAATCATCCCAGCAGAAAGCGTCATGCCTAGAGGCAGGAGCAGAGCTGGATCTCTCCTGTGCAGCAGTAACCACTGGACTGGCTTTCTGGGAGGCAGGACAAAGGCAAAAAATTCCCCTTCGTGGAGGCTGCGAGCAGGGTGGATCTGCAGGGACGGCTTTGGAGAAGTCACCAGGGCACAGAGCTGCTCTTTGCGTCCAGCAGTCGCTGTTAAAACACTGACAAGCTCTTGAGTAGTGAGAACCTGAACAGCTTCCTATGGGCTCACGGCATCCTAAAGGCTCGGTCTCCCTCCTTAACCTACCTTTCCGGTCTCTTTTGTGAAGAACAAGAGTAGGAAAAAATTAGATGATTCAGATAATTCGAATTCCTGGGGCTGTGAATAGGTTGTGGGCACCTGGATCGCAGGAGGGGAAAAAAAACATACTGTCCCTGTAGGAGCAGGAAACTTCAGCAGCATGTAGAAACTAGAGGACAGCTTCCAGCAGAAAACAGACCGGGAACGACTGGTCCTTGTTTTACGATCTCAAATTGTTGAAATAGGGATCTCTAAGAGACGCAGACGCCTGCCCATTTGCTGAGTCCACCCAAAAGGCAGAAAGGAAGGAGAAGACTCCTCCCTGCTAAATCTTGAATTAGTCAACCTAAAAAGTGCCATTACAGAAGAAGGAAGGGAAGACCGATCTTTTGGTGTTTCTCACAGATCTTTTCCGGCGCAGTGCTGCATCAGGAGAACTAAGAGATCTTTTTGTTTAGAAAGAGACGTAGGTTCAGCTCGCCCAGGCTCTCCTGGCCTCAAACCCACCGCAAAGGAGGACGAGTTCACTGCGGTAGTGCGTAACTAAAAACTAATCGATCAGCCCTTGACCTTAACTCTTAATTCTGATCCAATCCAGCACCACAACAAACTGCACGTGGGTTCCTAAAATCTACATGAAGTCAGTTAAAAGGAATTTATTAATTACACAACGGGACGATGACCTAAATGCCACAGAAGTAGGTTTGCTCTGGCTTTCGCCCTAAATCCTAAAAGCAGGTATTAGGCAAGCGATCCCGAGCACAGATCCAAAGAACACGGCAGAGCAGGGTTGGGTTCGCAGAAGTTAAAAGCCCTGGTTTGCAACTTCTCCATGCCCAGCAGAAAATATTACATATTTCGCCTCTGCCAGTCTGCCTGTATGATCCCGGGGCGCACAGGAAAGCTCAGCAACAGGGACTGTAACACCTGCAAATGGTCCGTGACAAGCTGAAAGAGCTGTGACACGTTTCGGATGAGAAACCGTTTACCCAGCGCAGGTAAACAGTGAGACGGAAGGAGAAGGGGGGGGACTCATTATGTCCGAGAGAAAAGCGAGGCCGTGCGAAAGGTCCGCTCCTACGATGCGCAGAGCTCTCGATCCTGCTGACTACAGAAGGTGCGTTTGTGTTTCTGCCCCAAAATGAAAGCCCTGAGGAGATCGATGGTGGAAGAGATGCCGCTCCAGGGACTGCAAGGCTGTTGCCAAGTTAGAGAAAGGGGGGGTTCCTTCTCCTGGCACCTCCACTTCTCAGAATTTGTTCGAGATGGAGCAAAGACACCCAGGCTCACAGCTGGAGGCAGTACTGGTCCAAAAACAGCCCGGGAGAAGCAAGAACAGCAGCAAAAGCTGAAGGTGTCGGGTGGGAAAATGGAAACGTCACAACTGCCCAGCGACGCCCAAGTCCTGGTTGGAAACCAAGCGATAGAGGTGACGTGTCCAGACAGAGCTCGGAGGAGGTGGGAGCCGCCTGCGAACACTGCCCTGCGCGGGAAAGCAGGAACCTGGGAGCGGGGACGGCGACGCGTGGGTGCTCAGCGAGAGATGGCCGGGCTTCTCCCGTCCTGCGAGCTACAGAAAAGCAAACTGATGGCGGAGAGCAGGGGCAGGGCTGCGGGACTGGACTTTGGAGCCGCTCACAAGTTCCCAGAAGTAGCCCTCAGGCCATGGGAAAATGGTCTGGCAAAGAGAGCCCCTCGGGAAGGGTGCCAAGCCACGGCACCCGAAAGAAAAGCTTTCACACCATGGGGGAAACACTGGAAGATGAAGCAGAGGAGATGCACGCTTCAGCAGATTACCAAATATACTGGGAGGGGGGATCCAAGGCTACAGCTTGGATTTAAAACTATGAGACAGACAAACACTGCAGGAAATTGCCTAAATTACACCGTCCCGATGTATAAAGCAGTGGAGAAAATGTCCAAGGAGGGAAGAGGAGCAAAGCCCAGCCCGTAGCACAGAGCAACACGGCTGTTGGTGAGGGATGCAGCCTGCCCTTTCAGGGTATGAATCCCACAGTGTCCTGTTATTCCTCTCCCTTATTTTCCTCCCCCAAACAGGAACGGGTCAATCGAGGTGCTGATATTCCACCTGAAGGTGGGAGATGCTTCCTTCATGGAAACAGTTCAGTAAAACAGAAGTAACCATCTCCCCAAATTACCCCTCTCCTGATGTGGATGGGGAAACGGCCACAAACAGAGTCTTTACCAATGACAGGATGTCACCTAAGAAGCAACCAATTCCAACAGCCACTTCTCCGCAGGGGAACACCACGCAGCGTGCCTCAGCACCACCAGGTCGGAGTTAAAGACGGCACGAGGACTAGGGCTGGCTGAGCAGGAGAGCTGTGCGCAGGAGGGCTGGGGCTTGCCGCGGCATTTTCCCCGCAAGCCACTGATCCTCCTCTGCCTCCACCACTGGCCTCGCCTGTGGTCCTTGGCTCCGTCCTGAGNAGGAGGACCCCGACCAGCCGCTGGCTGTGCAGAAAGAGGAGGAGGGGAAACAGGGGGGTTCGTTCGCTCAGCGAGCGGTTCCTGGAACCCAGCCTGCTGCTTGCCAGCTCTCTGTCACCTCCGAGGAATGCAGGGAGGATCCAGAGCGGTTTCCTCCTGAGCACTCCTCTCTCCCTGTGCAGNTCTCGCTGCCCCTCCTGGCTTCCCAACCTCAACCCCTTCCCTCTTCCTTTCTTTCTCTCCTCCTTTCCTCCTCTGCCCATCAACCACTCCCACTCCTCCTCCTCCGTCTCCTTTTTCTGCTGCTCTCGAGCTGTGCTGAAGTGGCTCTAGATTACCTCCAGTCATCCATGCTATGCATTGTCAGGTAAATCCTAATACTTGTTTTAAAATCCAGGACCTCGGCAAGCCTGGGCAGGAGGAAAGGGCCAAACCACACTCAGGGCAAGGCTGCATTTGCCGATACAACCCTCCGCGGCAGACCAAGGTCTGAGCGGCTGCTGAACCGTCACCAAAGCTGCCGAGCTGCCTTCTGCTGGCTCCTACGGCACCAGCCCCGTTTCTTAATCCTCCGTCAGCCCTGCACTTCTGCGCAGGCAAGCAGAGATCAGCAGGTGATAGGAGAGGACAAGGGGGAGCCCAGGACGATCCTTGTCCCATCCTGGGAATATTGATCCCCCCCACCCCAGTCCCTCGTCACCGATACACGAAAGGCGAACCTGATTTTCTTCAAAGGCGGGTGAATTACTCACAGTTCTTTGTAATTGGCATCGTACAGAGTTGCCCACTTGTTCTGTTGATGTGGCTGCCACTTTATCGACTGGTAGTTGGGATCCAAGTAGGAGCCATTCAAGCTGTCGTTATCTTGAATCAGGCCTGCGGTGAGGGGAAAATACCTATTTCAGTCGCTCCGACAGAGTGTCCAGAGGGGAAAGAGCACAAGGAAGCGACTGGTGTTGCCTGTGCCACCAGCACGAAGCCTCCTGACTGCCAGGGCGCTGCCACGGGCACGAGATCTGGGCCAGGATGAACTCATCACCCTGCTCTCCTCCTGGGCACCCAGCTGGCACCCTGGCACCCACATACACTCCTCCCTGGCCCGGCGGGGTGCCCGTCTGGCAGCAGGGGTCTGCAGGCTGGGGGAGATAAAACCCACGTACCTGGTGAGAGGGGTCCCGGCTGGTGCCAGGGAGGGGTTTGGACTCTGTCGGGGTTAAGCGGCACGGACCCCATGCCCGGCTCCTGCTTTATCAGCCCGTTGAGCATCTGCGCATTGAGGGTGTTGGGGGGCGACTCGGAGTGTTTCCGCTTCTTGGCAGGGTGCACCGGGAGGCTGCAGGGACCCACGGGAAAGCAAAGGCTGAGCGGGAAAGCAAGAAGTGGGGAGGTGACAGCCCCACAGCCCCGTGACCAGCAAAAAGCTGAGATCTCACGTAAAAGCCAAGCCCTTCGTGCAGGGAGCCACCGGCTCGGTCAGCACTGTCACCACCTTCTCCCGCAAGGCTCTGCCCACGCCGCCCGTGACGGCCACGCTCTGTGCCAGGCGTGCGCGGAGCCACAGCTTTGCGTCCCTCTTGTCTGTCCCCAACCCCGAGCCACGCGCTGCAAACCCCTACCCCCAGCTTTGAGTCATCGCCACCGAGGTGGTCGTCTCCTCCTCGACGCCTTCCCCAGCTCGCTCCCGCGGAACCAGGGCACGCTCCTGAACTTGCCGTTAACCCCAGTAATTTTGCTCACGCATTCTGCAAACCTCCGGCTCCCGTTCCCTCACACCCCCCCCTTTCCCCAAATCACACAAATAATGCCGAAAAGCTCCAACGCCCCGAGGCCTTACTCTGCTCCGTGTTGCTGGAGTAGCTGGTGCAGCATCTGCGACTGCTGGGCATGGTGGAGGTCGGCCGGTGCCATGCCCTGCCCGATGCCGTA
This sequence comes from Aramus guarauna, assembly GCA_013400195.1. Taxonomy (NCBI): domain Eukaryota; kingdom Metazoa; phylum Chordata; class Aves; order Gruiformes; family Aramidae; genus Aramus; species Aramus guarauna. The sequence goes on along the minus strand of VXBL01001981.1, from coordinate 174,200 downwards.
CGGTGGCATCAGGGGCTCGGCTTTCATGTACATGTCCCGCTGCAGGCCGGGGTAGTGAGGGGTGTGCTGCTGCTGGTGCGGGTGAGGCGGCGGGGGACCCTGGAGGTGGGGGGGTGGAGGTGGAGGCGGCGGAGGAGGATGCTCCAAGCGAGAAGGGGGAGTCATGTGGCACATGTTTTCGGGGGTCATGGTCCGGAGGAGGTGAGGATCTTGAAAAAGAGAAAGAGTAATAGCTGTTAGACCACGCGTTGTGTGTCCTAAAGCCCAGGTCCAGCACGGACACAGCACTCCTCTCCCCCTGAACCATCCCAGTCCTGGTTACCTTCACGCACCCGTACCTCCCTGCCTCTTCTCCGTAGCCTCAGCGCAGCCGTGTCCCCTCAGCCCCCCCCGTCTGCCTTGCAACGGCCACTTTGCCCTGCACTGACTTCTCCTCCCAGGTTCCTTCGTGGCCCCAGCACCCCACAGCCACCCCCAGGGTTCCCCAGCAGGAGAACCAGAGCTGTGTTTCCTTTCAACGTCAGCAGCCTTGGCTGTCAACTTCAGACACGGTCCGTCCGAGTGGTACCTTGGGACAGCAAGGTCCTCGGCTGGCCAGCTGATAAAGGGACACGCAACGCTACGAAACCAAGTGCCTTGTACCGTACGTCTTCCGAGAAGAGGTGAGACTGGAAGGGGTAAGCGAAAGGGAAGCAGGCAAGGCCCAGCATCTTGAAGATCAAAGAACCAAAACTCAAAAGTCAACCAGGTCCTCAGGCTGAGGGACAACAGGGAAGATTCCTGCAAAAATTCCTGCTGTTTGCTAAAGCCCGGTACCTCGCGTGGATGCTCTGCAGTGAAAGCGTGGCTTTACAAATTCCCAGGAAGCTTTTGCCTTAGCTTCGTTATTTCCCTTCAAACAGAAAATCCATCCATCACAATACTCCTGCAGCACCAAGGAACTGCACGGACCGAGAAAGCACGGCCGGAGGCAAAGGTCCAACAGTCAGCAAGAGGCTCTGGAGCCTGTGCCTGGAAATGCAGAGCCGGAGAGAAAGCACCTCAGCTTTGCCTCATTTTACTGATTCAGGGCACGGCCCAAGGAAAATGCCCAGCACCACTCTCTTGCGGCAAAGATCACCGACTTCACGATGCCAGAGCTCCCGGTAGCCGTGGGCCTCAACACCCTGCCAAGAAACCAGACTCTCACCCACCCACAGAGAAGCCAAGGCTGGGACTCATCCCGCAGAGCACCGGTCAGAGAGCTCGGGGTCCCGGCTCGGTGCGTCGCCTGGTCTCTACAGTCCCAGCAGAGAGACGTCCCAAGGGTGCCCACACCAGGGTGCCAGAGGCACCAAAGAAGGGGTGTCACTGCGGTAGGGCACTACCGTGCAAGGACACGAGAGCAGAGCCAGGCACGGGAACGACTAGAGAAGAGACAACTCAGCACCTCCAGCTCCTCAGCATCACCAGTGAGGATTTCTGGGCGGGGGTGCTTGCTTGGTTTGGGTTTTAAATTTAAATCAGAAGGAGACTTTGATCTCTACATTTAAATAAACAAAAAAGGGACATTCAAATGCGATCCTATCTTTCTCTTCCTCTATTTGGAATTGGATAGTAAAGCCGTGCCACCATTAGGGTCAATTTGACTTTATCGCCATCAGAAGAAACGCTCGGCGTGCGGAGGGGTATGCAAATCCCTCTCCCTTTCCGCAGCTGCTCAAGGCACAGCAAGGCCAGCGCTCGGCTGAGGGCTTTAACTAGAATCGAAACATTTTTGGAGGCTAAGAGCAAAAAGTAAAGTGTTGAATCTCACCCAGCGTGCCTCGAGAACGCCTAGAAATTAGTGACCTGACCAAAAGAAATAACACGAATAACTGTACGGAAGAAAAACACACGCGTTGGTGAGAAAGTTGGTGTGCTGGCAAGACTTGAACAGGCTCGGCGCTCATTTTGGGTGGAGCAGGACACGATTTCTGTCTTCTCTGAGCTCAGGTGTGTTTGTATGGCATTGCCTACAGCACTGGTCACGCTAGTGACCTCATCGGTGAAGTCTGAACACGGCTCTCATCAGAACTCAGCCATAACAAGAGGGTTAAGAGCCTACTCAAACTTTCTGGGAACAGTCAGCGTTGGCATCATTTCAGCAGCTTATTTTTATGTTTTAAGGCACCCTAAAAAAGAGCGAAGGCAAAGGGCTGAGCCCGATGAATTGCAATAATCTCTTAGGCCAGCTGCTCTATCCTCACTGCCGAAGCTGTAAAGAGGAGAAAGATGCTGTAAAGAGGAGAAATATACTGTAAAGAGAAGAAACTTTTCACCCGGAACACGCTGCTTTAGCAAAATCAAGCCCTTTCACAGCTGGATTCTGCAAGGGAAGAAACGCAGTGAAAAAAAATACAGGAGAACGAAAAGAACAATCGCCAATTTTAGTGCAAGACACACGAGAGATGAGCTGACAGACTGCGAGCCGATCTACGCAAGAAAATCTGTGCGCGGAAAAAATCTCAATACTCGGGATTTTGCATAGGAGAGAAACTTTTCAGAACAGAGCAAGCTGAAGATGTCACTCCGAGAAAAATATGACCTGAAAGAATTTACGATTTTTCCCGCGTCAATCTCCCAGGAAAATGGGAGTGAACATCCTGGATGTAGACAAGTGGGAATTTGAGGCGTTAACAGGCAGCTCCTGGAGAAGCGGGTAACAGAAACCTCGTGTGGAAGTTCAGCATTTCTCCTGCACGGAAGTCCTTCCCTCCCATCCTAGCGTTAAAACCGCAGATCTCAGTATCACTCCAAAAGCCTCCAAAATAAGCCTCCGCTGACCTTTTCTTCAACAGGACCAAGCTCATCTGTTTTCACAGCCTTTGCCTAACGGCTGGAGATGTGTCTGCACCTTCAGGTGTCCCCACAGGGTACCAAGGTCCCCGCAGAATTGAGGCGCTGGCTCCTGGGACACTCGGAATACAAAGAACCCCAGGGCTGGGAAGGGACAGGCACTTTGCCGGTGGTTTAAGTGCACGACAAAGCTTCGTTGCACCCCGCTGTGGACGTCTGATTAAGCACCAGTAAATTGCAGGAGGGAGAAAACACTTCCAGGGAGCGGCCAAGCCTGTTGCAGAGCACGGGGAGGTGGAGGGGGACAGCAGGGCCGGTATCTGGTGGGTCTCTGCCAGGCTGCTCCCCTAAGCAGGTGCCACCAGCCAGCCTTGAGCCAGACCCAGGGCCGGATGGACTTTGGTCTCAGAACAACCAGCCAGTGGCTGACTAATGAGGCCAAAGCACTTGACCAGGAATCAGAAAACTCCTCCCGTCGCAAGGTCTGGAAATGTGAAATGTATTTACGCTGAGCCCTCCTACGGAAGGCTGCCCGGACAGGGCCGCTTCCACCCATTCACCCGTTCCGCTCCTTTCAAAGGCTTTCTGCTGCCCACCAAGATCTCCCAGATCTTTTCCAGCACGTATCGAACTGGATTCCTGGGGTCCTGCTCCCGGGCCAGCCTGCCTTCCCGACCTGCCTCGGGACAGCCAGCCAAGCAGCAGGGCTCCAGGGAGGAGGGGAGGTCTCCGTCCTCAGGAGTTTGGGGATCAGGACCAAAGAGCAGCCTTGCTTCCATGCAATGGCCGGGGCCGACGGGTGACATCCCTGGGACGGAGTATCTCGCTGGTTTTCAGCCAGGTAGTGATGGTACCGGGCACGACGTCCCCCTTACCCAGCTCTGCTCCTGCCACCCTGCCAAGCCCTCAACTTCCACCTGCGTAACTCGGAGCAAAGACTAGCGCGGCTCAGCACCGCACCCAGCCAGGCAGGTTTGGCACCGCTCAGCCCCGCTGACGGATACAGCTTCCAACAGCCCCAGAACAACCCTCGGAGATCAAGCCCACACCGAAGGACGGAAGGACAGCTGCTTCAAGGCTGAGGGAGAGGAGCTTTGTGTCCTGCCCTGCGAAACGCTACAAGAAATGCATCTTTACAACATGCGAAGGGAATGTCTTGACCCTGCGGCACGGTCAGCCTTGGTACCGGCGGCTCGGGTACGAGCTGGGACACCTCGCGCAGCTTTCAAGGGACAACCCGTGCACGAGCGTCCGAGAACATGCCCTCGCTGCACCTTCACCGCGTCCACAGCACATCGCAATTTCCACAGGCTTCTAAACCAGGGTTGGGAGCGGGGCTGATGCGTTTGCCAAACGCAGGACCCATGGCTCTGTGCTCCCAGGTCCAGGGAAAACCAGGTCTGGGAATCTGATCCGACCCTCGTGAGGAAGGAGCTGCTGTGCGGGTGCTCTCCGGAGCCTCCTCTCCTCCCCAAGCAGAGGTGCTGCTGCTCTGCCAGCACGTCAAAAGCAGCTCTCCCCATGGTGAGCAACCCAGCCTCTTTGTTATAGTTAAGGAAGGGCCAGGAGGAATTCCAGGGATTTTTTTTAGCAAGATAAACAGAACTCTTGACCTCTTCCATCAAAAAAAAAAAAAAAAAAAAGAGCAGGCACTGTTCCTGGTGGGGACTGGGCTGGAGCCTGGGGAAGAGGGTGCTGCTGCCGAGGGGGAAGGGAGAGCAGAAGCAGCCTTCCTTCCTCGCCTTCCAAAGAGCAGTGAAGGTCACCAGAGGGACCAAACAACGCTCGGTGGCTTCCCCAGGGGCAGCCAGGAGGGCCTGGCAGTGACCCTGCCTGTACCTGGGGGGGACCCCAGCTCTCTCTGCCCTTTGCAGGGGGGGGAGCAGAAGACCCCCAGGATCCGCTGGCCCCAGTGGAGGGGAGGGAAGGGCTGGGAAGGAACTTACTGCTGAACGGCGGGTTCATTTTTGTCTCCCCGAGCCGGGCTCCATTTCAGGGACGCGCTCACGCTCCTCGCCTCTTGCTCACCCGAGGCGGAGGGCAGGACAAGGAGGCTCACAGGCTCCACATCCCACCCTGCCCGGGGACAAACCACACCGCCGATCTCTCCCCGTGTAAGTGGATTCCCACCTTGCCTTCTCTCCCGTTCCCTCTCTCGTTCGCTCCCCCCCCCTTGCAAAGACTAGCAGCAGAACAATAGGCGAAAGTCTAGGGATATTTACTAACTGATAATCTCCCCACGTATTGCAGCCGCCTGTTTTCTCCCGTCTGATAAAGATTTCAGAGCCAACCACTTTCACAGAACGAAGAGGGGGAGGATGTTGGGTTTGGGGTTTGGATTATTATTCCCCCCCCACCGCCCCCCTCTCGCTTTTAAGCACTTACCATTCACCTGCTGAGGGGAGTAGGCTTCTGATCCAGAATCCGGGGGAGAGTCGGGTAAAGTGCTGCAGAGCAACGGGGAAAGAGAAGGGAAGGTCATTTCAAACCAGCTCCCAGCACAACCGATAGGTCCAGCTTGACCAAAGCACCCTCCAGGCTCCGATCGGAAAGCCCAGCTGCTCCCGCAGCAGATGCCCGTCACCCCGACTCGGGGCTGCCATAGCTGTCACTGCTACCCCGCACCCCACAGCCGTTCCCCTGGACCTCAGGAGCAGGATCAGACGTTTTGTCGACCTGCCAATGAGACCTGCAGGTAGAAGAAGCCAAAGAGAAATATGGCCGTTCCCCAGAGAAAGACCATGTGCTTGGCTACGGGTAAACGGGAGGGGAGCTGGGATCCGACGCACAAAAGCCAAGGCCGGGAAGCCCACAGGATGGATTCTGCCTTGCGACCTGTACGAACCTGAGCACCACCACAGCTGCTGGCTGTATCGCCCAGGCTCTACTCCTATGGCACCAGGAGCAGGATTTGGCCCTGACTGCATAAATGCAACCAAATAAAAGCAGGGGGGACCTCTCAGCTGCCTTCTCCAGCCCACCCGCGGCTCGGGGACGGCAGGACTGGGGACCAGCCCTGTCGTGTGCAGTGGCGGTGCAGATGCGTCGCAGGGAGACGGTTGGCTCCTGCATCCTTCCAGTCAGACCCCAGGCAGCGGGGCTCTTCAGCCATTTCCAAAGAACCTCCTTGGAAATTCATTTGAACCAATTTTTCTTTTGTCTTTTCTCAACAGAAGCTTGGGCTTCGCGCATCTTCAGGCCAGGGTAAAATTTCCACCACTTTAGCGCATAAGTAAAGGATTTGCTTGTCTCAGACATCGGTTCTTCTCTAGCAACATTCTGGAGATCGAGTGCACGGAAAAAGTTGAAGCCTTGCGAAGTCACCGTGAGCCAAAGCTGGGGCACAGATGAGCAGGGAGATGGTGGCTGTGGTGGCTGGAGCAGTGGTTGCCTGTGCGCTAGAGAAAGGCTCGCTTCACCTTAGCGCTCGCAATGTGTTCTGTCCTGTGAGGGTTTTTGGCAAGGAGAAATCTTGTCCGCCCGGTCACATCTGCTCCATCGCCAGTGACACACAGCCTCGACAAGCCCCAGCAGGTTTCAGCAGCCCGGTACCTCGGCAAAGTCTGCTCCATCTAAGACAAACATGGCTGGTTTCCTCCCCATCTCCTGACACCTCGTTCCTCAGCATCAGTGGATTTTCAGAGAGGATCCTTTTCCATTCCCCCACCTTACACCATCACTTCGGTGGCTGCAAAATAATCCCAGACAAACCAGTGCCGCTTGGATGAAAGCTGGCCAAAAAGCAAGCGAGGCCCTTAGGGCTGCGGGGAGGAAAGGTGCTGTACACCGCGCACACGCCTCTCTGAAACTCCGCTCCTGACGGCACCCACAACTACAGCTGCAAACCAGGACACCCACCAGGACCTTCCTGCACCAGGGGAGCCCAAGACCCAGTAAATGGGTTCTTCATGGTAAGTGGTACCCAGCAGGAGCTGGAGAGGGATGAGGTAGGGTTTTTCCAACAACGAGCCCTCACCTTCCTCATACTTCCCTCATCCTCCACCTTCACTTGTAGCACCTTTCCACCGCTCCCCTCCTACACTTGGTCTGGAGCATCTATCACCAGCCTTATTTCCGGGCTCCTCGCTATGCCAGCCATGATTTCATGCTACATTTCCTACGGATTTATCGGCATTTGTGCCTCAGCAAGCCAAGTTTTGGCCAATAACAATTCAGGGAAGCCTGGGAGCTGGAAAAGGCCTTGCAGCAGAAAGGTGGGCACTGTAGAATGCACATAGGGAGGTAGCATGGATGTGCCCAGTCCAAGGGAAGGGTCTGTTGGTATCCAACGTGTGAGACATTGCTCCTCTGGGAAAAGCCTAGTATAACAGGGAAAAGTCATTCTGAGATACTGAAGAAATACTGCCATCAAAGCTGACCCAGTTCGTCTACATCCGAACCAAGATCTCCACCTCTAACAGCAAGATACGATCCTTACTCATGAGCTCTCACATCCTGGAGAATGCCAGATGAGTGCAGAAGAACGGGACGTGACAAGGCATCACATCGTGCTTTTGGGCATGGTTCCCCCTAAGCTGCATGTAGTCTTCTGGGTACACAGCAAGGTCTGGGAATAAAATAAGGGCAGATTTTGTTTAGATTGTTTCTTTCTGGAAGATCTTTCTAAGTTCATCCAAAGGGCCAAACTCATCCCGATGGAGCTGCATTATGGCTGAATCATCGGTTCAGTGTGCTGGAGGCTTCCAAATGTGGGAATCGTCACGCCGTACTGGCTGGCAACACTAGAGGGCACGAGGCAGAGAGAGAAAAGCCAGAGAGGAGCTTGCAGAGATGAGCAGTCCTGGGGCCATCCTGGCCTCCTTGTCCCTTACATCCACCATCTCCACTGGAGAAGGCACAGAGATCGCCTCTGCAGAGCGCACATCAGGGCCACCATCACCCGTGCAACAGAGACCGTGGCACAGCTCCTCGTGGTATGACTATTGCCAACTGCCAAGGCCTCTTGCTGATGAATATGTTGCTGCACGCTTTGATTTTCATCTGTCCAGCTTCAGATCATCTTCTTGTCTCACTCCCCTATGCCTGGGGGAGAGCAGCATGGACCAGAGAGGTGCAAGAGGAGGAAGAGACCAAGCGTGTTCTTCCCTTTGGGTCTCCAGGCAGTAAAGCTTTATGCATGCCGGCTCCTACCCAAGACACCACGGTAGGCCATACCTGCTCAGTGTGCCACACGTGCCAAAAAAAAGTGCTCTTCTACTGACATGGTCTCTGTCTGGCTCCTTTGGCTACCGCAGATGGCAGCTGCCATGTCGCTGCGCTCTCTCACCCGCCAGGGTCGTTCCCTTCCCGCCTGTTCTGGGCAAGGCCATCCCAGAGAGCAGGAACCACATCTTTTCTCCTCCCAGGACTAATTGTCCACTTGAGTCCATCAGCAATACTAAAACCCAGTCATTCTCTTCCCCTTCGCAGGTCTGCGTCCAGAGCTCCTTGTAAAGGAGTACGAATCCAGCACAGATACCATCTTTTTCTTGAGTGAAGCGTCTGCAACACCAGGCCAAGAGACGTACCTCTCTCTGCCCGATTTAGTTAACATCTTCCCCTGGGATAGTCATGGGAACATCCTGGAGACTAAATTTTGTCTTGTTCAAATTTATTCTGTGTCTTTTCCTTCTTAAAAAAAAATACAATGCTACAATATTCTCCCATCACACGCTTCTAGGTGTGCAGCATAGATAGCCTGGTCACCCAGAGCCGATGGCTCTACCACCGCCTGCAGACACGGGAGATGTTACTGATGCTCTCTAACTCAATGCATACAGACAAGATCTACCCAACAACCTTTGAAGAAACTTCGGGACCTATACTTGTAAAAAAAACCATCTCTCTGTGAAGCAAGGGCTTAATACAGACTGACGCTGCCAGCAGTTAAGGCACGGTGGGACAAAGTACATCAACCCTCCAGACCCCACCAGCCTCGAGGAGCACTTGTCCCACCTCTTGCCCTTGTTCTGCCACCCCAACCCCACTTACCCAGGTGCATAGGAGGCCTTGGGCTCTGATTTGATTGGAGGGACCACGTTGTTTAGGCAGTGGCCACCAAGGTAGCCCTTGGGGACCACCATGCCATTGTTGTTATTGCAGTTGAGGTGAGCACCGTAGCCGGGTCCGCAAGGGTTGGCCAGAAGAGGACCGTGCCGGATTGGGATCTGGCTGCCGGGGGGAGGAAGGTGGAGGGAACCGCTGGAAGCGGGGTTGGTCACATTGGCGATGGAGCTGGCAACAGGCGCGTTGATAGTGGTGGAGCTGGAGGGCTGGGGGTGTGCATAGCTGGCTGAAGCAGGGATGTCAGGGAAACAGCTGAGAGAGAGAAGGGGACAACCTCAGCAGCGGGACGGGACTTTCTGCCCACCCCTCCCCTCCCCAGCCATGGGGACGTGAGCCACTCAAGTGCTCTGGGACCCCCAGAAAACAGCAAAACAGGCAGCATAGTGGTGGCACCAGCAGGAACGTACAGGGAGGCAGGTCAGTCACCTGAGCTGGTGGGACTGATGCAACCCCAAGGGTACAAAATCCACCTGTGGAGCTGTAAAGGCCAGAAGTGCCCAGGACACCAACCTCAAAGCTCGTGAAGACAGCAGGAGACAGCAGGATCTGCTCAGAGTGCTTCCGCTTACAGACTAGCACAGGGAAGCCACTTTGTCCCAAAGATCCCACTCCCACCTTGCGGCACCGATCACCCTGGCTGCTATCCGGGTCTGATCCCCCGCTCTTGGCCAAGGTTGGTGCACACAGGGAGACCCTTCCCTTCTCCACGCTCGTGTTGCGCTGGGGATTTCATGTTTCACGCTTGGCTTTCCCATTGCTCAAATTAAGGGAAAAAAGCCTTTTGTGGTGCCCTCAGGAGGGGAAAGACAGGGTATGGAAGAGACTGGGGGAATTCAAAGGCAAGAAGAGACAGGAGGAAGAACTGGAAATGAGTAAGGGAGCAAAGAGCAATAAAGAGGGACTCTAGGACGGACAGAGGCGCAGCCAGGGTACACAGTGATTTCTAAACGATTCCTCAAAATGCAGGGCTGGAAATTGCTCAGCATCTCTCCACAGAAAACAACAGCAAACACTGTTCCTGCTGCGGAGCAAGGGAAGCACTTACATATCTGGCGAGTCCTCCTTGCTGATGTACTCTTCCAGGATGCTAGTGTCAATGTTAGATGGTTCCAGAGCTCCATTAATGTCGTGGCCTGTGAGGGGAGAGGAGGTGGAAGCGTGAGCCATGAGAAGGACACCAAAGGCAGGTCAGAAATGCCACCAGACCTCTGCACAGTCAGGAAACCCATCTGAGAAGATGAGCAGATCCTTCAGCTTGAAGACAGCCATCTGTCCATACCCACCCGCATCTCAGTGTAAAACCAGGCAGAGACGGGGTGTGTGGGACAAGCCAGGGTGGTGGCACTACCTGGGACGTTGGACATGTGCTCTGGCCGTGGGACACACGGGCTTCCCGGGATCGGGCTCAGGACACGTGGGAGAAGGGAGATCATGGGGTCAGGCCTGAGCTATGCAAGACACACGGCTCCCTGGAGCACGAGAGCCAGGTCTTGCCCAACCACCACCACCAACTTGGCGCTGACGTGGCCTGCAACAGCTTCATCAGCGAAGCTGCAAGAGCCTCTGGCCTCGCCGGGGCTGATGGAGGGGCTCCCCTTTGCCGGCCACAGGAGAGAGCAATCCCTGCAGAGGCAGGGCTGCGAGCGTGGGCTCAGGGGGTGCTCTGGGAAAGCTGCGTTCCTTCCCTTTGGACCCCTGCCTCCGCTTTGCAGAACGCGCTGGAATTTCTCCGCTGCTGCTACGACAGCTCTGGATCAGCTCCTGACCCCGCAGCAGCCCTCCTCCCTCTCCTCTCCTCTCCTCCGTGGGCAAGCAGTGGACTTCCCTCTCCTTTCTCCCGGAGGGCTCCTCCTCCTCCTCACTCCTGATCTGGGGAAGCTGGACCGGGTTTTGTTGACAGAAAGCGCTTTCTTTATCTGTCTCTCTGAAGTGGGAGTCTGCAGCCCTCTGGGGTTGGTGCCAACCCTCGGTGCCAAAGACGCTGCCAAGAAAGTGGAAGAGAAGGCCCAGCTCCCCCCCTCCACACCTCCCCGAGCTCAGATAACGAAGACGGCCCTTCCTGAAAGACCCCGCGGCTCCACGTTAAAGCACGATGTCCCTTTGCCCAGGAGAAGACCCTGACCCCCCGCCTCCCCCCTGCAGACCATGTGCTGGGGAAAGGTCAACCACTGAACCGCAAAACCCAGCACGGGGGGTTTCAGCCCACCCCCCCCGGCCAATTGCAGCTCGCCCCTCTGCAAATCCCTTTCATACCAAGACAAGCAAATCGGCAGAAATAAATCCAGCTAGGAATTCTGCCAAACGGACAGGGTGTGTGCGCGGATGGAGGGATCTCTCCCTTAGTAACCCTGGCTAGAGGGGAAAAAACCTGGGTAGCCGTTGGCTTGCGAGACTCCTAACCCTTTGTGCACCACGCGCCTCCGCGGCAGAGCCCGGGGGCAAAGGTGGTGATGCTCTCCCGTGCCAACTCTTGCTACGAAAGGAGGCACCTGGAGCAGAGACAGGCGATGTTGCTGCCAGGCTAGCATCGTGGTGAGAAGAGGACAGGGCAGGCAGAGCCTACGAGGTCCCGAGCTGTGCCAGCACCTCGCTTATACAGTTGCAGACCCCAGGTCAGCACAGGGGTGCTCCTTTGTGACAGCCTCGTCTTCTCCTGAAGTTGCAGTGATGTGGTAGCAACCATGGCGTTGTCCTGCTTGGAGTTATAGTTGACTGGAAGAGCTCACCGATGGCCAGCACCGTGGGTGCTTGTGTCCCTCGCTCATCCCCGAGGACCTCTGCTACAGCCTGCTTCACCACGCGTGGCTCTACCGAGGCACCTCTTGTACAAGCAGCCACTCCTCAGCCACTGTGACCCCTTAACATCTGCTGAAACCCTCCGGCCAGGGGGTAAGAGCACTCCCCCCTCTCCTCTGCCACGCTCTTGGCCAAAGAGACGACGCTATCGATCACACAATGTGTTTGGCAATCATCCGCCACAAAAGCTATCGGAAAACTTGTCTTCTGGGGTTGAGACCCAGGTTCAAAGCAGCAGAAAAAAAAAGGCACTTGACCAATTTTGATGCCTTTCCACAAGCTGCTGAGCCTGTCCAAGAAAAGTCTGACCCCAGAGGGTTCCCTTACACCTCTGAACTCCAGGAGCTTCTCCATGGTAGAAGAGGAGCCCAGGACCTATCCAGAAAGGACAGGAGGCCCTCAAGAGACAGCGACATGCTGGGTTTTCCTATTTCTTTGGTACCTTGTCTTAAAAGTCACCTTCAGGAGCCCTCAGCGCAGACCCAGGCGAAGGGTGAGATAAGCACCGTGACGCGAGAGGTACGCCAGCTTTGCTGCTGTGGTGTTGAGACTTGATAACAGCCGTGGCGGGGTCCGGCTACGCATGTGCAACGGGAAGGGGCTGCCCACTGAAAAGAAAGGATTTTCCCCTGCTCGGGGACAGAGGCACTCGCACCAGCTACGATGAAACGGGGATGTCAGGGCAGTGGGTCTTGCTGGCAAACCTGCACGAGGAACGTCCCACCGCCCGTAGCTTCCCCGCAGGCCGGGCTCTTACCAAAAGCCAGCTTAGGTGATTAATTAAAAGCTAATACTTCGTAGAGTCACGAGATCCTAACGGCACTAACAACACTCCCTCCCCCTCCAAAGTGGGGATTAGGAGGAAGCCCGAAGCCACCGAGGAGGGACCCTGGGAAGCTCAACACCCCCACAGCTCTGCACGAGACGGACTCCCGCATCTCCTCATCCCAGCAAAAGAGAGTCGGAGGATCCCAGGGAAGCTCTGAGCTCCCTCGTGCTGCCAGCATTCGCCCTCTCCCTGCGGGAAGAGCAGCAGCGATCCCCGCAGAGCATCTCCCGTCTACGGCCCTGCCTCTGCACCAGTGCCCGCTCCAGAGAGTATGTGAGAGCTCTTGTCACCCGTAACCCCTCTGATGTCCCCAAGGCTCTGGGGGATGAATTCTGCCTTCCATCCCAGAGCAGCAAGCCAGGAGAGGTGCCGCAGGCACCCGCAGAGCTGCCCAAAGAGCATCGTCTCGCAAACCAGCTTATAGCGGTCTCTGCACACGATGAACATCCCAGGGCAGGAGGGTACCAGGACCAAGTGATTCAGCCATTTCTAACACGCTGGACCTCCCTGTGCAGACATGGAGACTCTTCAGGGCAAACTCTTCCAGGACAACCTTCTATTTCACAACTCCTGCAGTCAGCGCTGCTGCAAAGAAACGCCCAAACCTGCCAGGTCCCTACGTCCTGTCCTCTTCTCGGCCCCCACGTTGCCACCCCGCTCTCACACCATGTCACCCCTCCGTCCGCTCCGCTTTCTAACCCTTCCCTCGCAAAAGGGTCGAGGAGATCCCCAAAAAGTAAACTTTGCCTGAAGAACAAGAAGATGTTAAACCCGCGGCACTCTCCTCGTGAGCAGAGCCGGGCGAGCAGAGGCCCCTGTACGTGTGAGAATGTCAGGAATCCCAATGTTTGGACTGGTTTTCTCTGCTTTCCCCAAACCTCCAAGCACGATCGACATCCAAACGGAGGTGCTTCCCGCCCTACGGTCTCCTCCTTGCCCCTGCTCCGACAGCGTGGGTCTGCCAGCTCGAGCTCGTCCCTCCCGGTGACATCCTCTCCGCTCAACAACTCGCTCCCCGTCCCGTTTTCAGGTGCTCTGCCGCATCCCGCTTCCCACCGGAGATGGGCACCCCGCCACAGGGCTCGGAAAGGGTTAACGGCGTCTGGCCCCCATGAATCGTCATATTTACAGGTCTGAGAGATTAAAACCAGAATTTACCTCGAGTGATAGGCTGATATGTTTATGGTATTTCTATTTATAACAGTCCCTCCCCCACCCAGCCTTGCTCTGCTGCCTGTCTCCTAATCACCCGTAATCCTGCCTGGGTCACCTGGGGGTGGGAGGAAGGGAGAGAGCTGAAGAACTTCATCCTGGGATCTGCTAACAAGAACCAGATGTAGGAACCTGGAGATGACAATGAGGTCAACCCTTCCCAGGGGCTGGGGAACGTCAGCGAAGGGTGGGGGGACACCAGTGACAAGGAGGAGGAGGAGAGGCTGTGCCAAGCCCACCGCAGCCACGTACCAGAGGGTGAATTTTTGTTCTGGGTTTCAGGGACCCACTGGGGGTTTGCAGGTTTGAATTACAAACGAAGCACCGTGCTCCGACCCGAGTGCTGTGAAAGGTGGCGAGAAGAGGGCTGCGGTTAAGACCAACGGAAAGCCGCAGACCCTGGGAAGCCCGCGTGCCACGCGTTTCCATCCCCCTGCCATCCCTGCCTGGTTCCCAAAAAGGAGAGGTGCAAATGACGGCCTCCACCACGGGCTGCTCTGAAAATCCAGCTTTTTCTCCAAAACACTTGCCTGAAGTGCGGCAGACGTCACCGGCTGTAGTGCTGCCCCGCGGTCACGTCAGACGGGACAAGGAGCGCTCCAGCGGCACCGCGGCAGCCAAGCCTCCCACCCCGCTGCCAGCACGGCCGGGATGGGGACAAGCGTCTGCGGTCCCGGGGTTTTGGAGGAACATTGCCGTGCTGCCTTCGAATTGAGCGGCACAGCCAGGAGAGGGAGCAGCCTCCAGGAGATCGTGGCACCGGCCCTTTGCTTTGAAGTCCTTGACCTACAGACGGGCCGGATCCATCACCCCGCCGCGTGCAAACCTGGTGCAAAGGGTGTGCAGCTCGCTCACGTCCGTAGCGGGTCGGGGAGCCGTCAGACGTCGCACAGCGGAGAGAGGAGGCTTGTGGACGCGGTGCTGGTGGCACGGCGCAGGCGGCAGGAGCACGCTGGAGAGCCCGTAGCTATTGGGACGGTCCTTCAGCTGGTCACTGCAACCAGCAAAGCACATCCACCCACCCCGGGACCTCCGCCGGGAGCCGTCCCTACGTGAAGCCGGGGTGCTTATGGGGAAACTGAGGCACAGAGCACAACCCAACTGTTGAACAGGGAGCGGATAACAAAATATCCAGCGGGTGCACGGTGGAACAGGACCAGGAGACCCCAGGAGACCCTGGCTGCTGGTCCCACAGAGCAAGGTGCTGAGTCCCCTCTCCCGGCAGCACCCTGTAACTGGAGCGGGTGCTGAGCTCAGCAAACGCTGCCGGGCACGAAGGCTCACCAGCCATTACCTGCTACGGCAACGGCGTTACCCACGGCACGGCACGGCACCCGGTGCTGCAGTGAGGTGCAGAGCCCCGGCGCGGCCCTGAGCACGTTCCCGTGGCCGTGCACGAGGGGTTGTGCAATCGGCAGGCTGGGCTGCCGCATCGGCACATTCCCGGGGCCTCACGCTGCTCAGCACCCCCTTCTGCTTCCTCCCCTGTTTATCCTTTGGCCCTGGCCGATTGGCTGCCGGCCTGGCCGCGAGCACGAGGAATCCATGCCGTGGCTGGCTAACCAAACACCGCCTAAGCTCGGGGAGCTGCGGGGCCGGCGCTCGGCTTCAGACCCATCACCGGGAGCCCGGCTGGCTCTGCCGTACAGGGCGAAGGCCGAAGAGCAGCCAACGCGACAGCCCGGCATCGCTCCGGCTGGGAACGGCATCCCTCCCACGCCTGCCGTGGGACACGGCGAGGGGACCGCGACAAAACCCTGTCCCTGCCCAGAGACCTGGGCCACGTACGGGCCGGCTGGGGAGAGCCGGCCGCGGGGACACGGCTCCCTGCACGAGGGGACGATGTCCCCATCGCTCCAACCCTGGGCTGCCCAGGGGGAACGGAGGGCTGGAAACATCCCCTCCATCGGGAGGGACGGCGACCCCACAGCCCTCTCCCCCCCCAGATACTGGCCCGGCATTCCTTCTTAATTAATGCCCTTTATTACCTGACTGTAACGATAACCAGTCACTCCCAGCAGAAGTGGCTCCTGTAACCCGAGCGGGACACCGCTCCAGACCTCTCCGTCTCCCCCAAAGCGCTCTCGGGACCACCCCAGAGCAAAGCCCCGGCTGCCGGAGGCACCGAGAGGGGCCCCCAGGTCCCCTCCCTGAACCGCAGCATGGTTCCTCCATGGGGCGAGCCCCTCCTCACGCCAACCCCTCTTATCGTCTTCCATCGGTCCCCTCCAGGACAGCCCCGCACGGGCTGCCGGAGGGGGAAACTTTGACGTGGTGCCAACTGCTTGGCTTCAGGGACCTTCGCTTGATCCGAGGCCGATGGAGCTACGTGGAACACTGTCCTCGAGCAGTTTCAGTCGCGTTAGGACACCCTTCTCCCGCACACGTGCAAACGCAGGACGTGCCCCTTCCCGTCGCAAGAGGTAGGACTGTCCCAGTCAACGCAGAGGTACGGCCACCACCCTGTGTCCCAGCCTGGGGACGTTCCCTCGCCGGCCCATCACCAAGGCCAGCCCTGCTCCTTCAAAGCAATGCGGCAGCTCACGTGTCCTCCCTTCATGGCGGAGCAGAAAACCCCCCGATTCAAAGTTACACCAGAAACGCAGCCAAGGCTGAGCTCTGGGAGTCCGTGGGGCGAGATCCCGGGGAAACCACCAAACGCAGGGCTGAGGAGATGGGGGTTCGTGGGAATTTGGGCATTACCTGGAACCTGTTGGGTTCCAGGGAGCCCAATTTGGGTGTCACCTCTTTGAAATGAACTAACGAATGGAGCAACTGAGAGGGGCTTTGAACACAGACACCTTCCCCCCAACACCTACGGCCAAGACCGTACCCAGCCCGACTGGCTCCGACCCCTTCCTGCCTGGCAGCTCTCGCTCTCCGTGAGCTCCCAGACACCATCCCTGCTCCCTCGTGTAAACCCACCCCAATCCCCTCGCTGCTGGGCGGAGAAACTATCGCACGCCAGCTCGGGCAGGAGGCAGGGAAAGCAGCGCATCGGAAGGAACGGAGATACGGGACCGGTGAGATTTAGCCACGACCCCGCATTTACCACAGTGAGTAAAAAGGGTCCCAGGGGCTCCAGCAGCCAGGAAGACCCCAGAGCAACAACCTGGCTGCACAGCAAGCCAGCACCAGTGGCAAAACACTCAGAGTAGTGACCAGCACCGGTACGAGGAACATCCAAACCATCGCCAGGCTGCAGCTCGGTGTCCAGCGTCAGCAGCACCAGCTCCACGGCGCCCTGGAAGGCTCCTTTCTGCTCTCCCATGGGCCCGCAACGCCTCAGCCTACGCGCACAGAAGAATAACGCTGCCAAAAGCACCTTTGGATAAGCTGGAAAGCGTCTCTAACCATTTAACGTGTCCTGGCTCAGGGCCCCAGCAACCCTCGCTCCTGTACCTGCCGTGCGGCGTCGCTACTCCTGCCGTGCTAGCAGGAAGGGGATGTGAGCCGGTGTATATCCGCTCTACAGGAGTATATAGAGAGATAACGCCCTCCCTCCATCTCCCAGGCCTCGGGGAGGACGAGGTGCGCGGTGAGAGACATCCCAAGACAGGAGAGGCACGAGGAGCCGGAGGAGACATCCCAGCGGGGCACGGGCAGGTCCCTCAGGAGCCCTGCGGGAAGGGGCAGCTCCACGCAGAAGAGATGACCGAACCCCAGCCTTCCTCCCAAACCTTCCTGAGCCCTCCTCTTCCTACTCCCTCCTGCCTACCGCTCTCTCTGGCCTCCCCGCCAGCCACCTCTCAGCACCTTCTCCTCTTCCAGCCCCTCTCGAATTTCCCCATCTCCCCTCGTCCTTTCCCTCGCCGAGCCGTTAGCCCTCCGGACCCTCCTGCGTCCCTTCTCCTTCCGGCTCTCCACCCTTGTCCTGGCCTCTCCTCCGCCCTTGCCAGCTGTGAACCTTGGCATGGATGGAGCCATTGTCCTCTGGGCATGGGGGCCGAGGAGGAGGAGGGGAAGGTGTGAGAGGGGACACAGTGGAGCGTTTGTGTGTGTCCTCGCAGCCGTCAATGCCCCGCTTGTCCATTCATGCACTAAGATGGCAGGAACAGCAGCACCCACACAAGCGTCGCCATTTGGCGGGGTCCAAGGTGCCTGCCCAGGGGGGCACATTGCCCCGTTTGTTTGGAGTCCCGCAGAGGCAGAAGACAACGCCTTTATCTCCCTCTCCGGACTGAGGGTGATGAAGGGTTGGCAGGGGTGGGGGGGGGTGGACAACGGGACCAGAGAAGGCCACTTCATCTGGCATCTCCCGAGCCCGGGACTGACGGGGAGGTACCGCTGCACGAGGCCGGCTCTGCCACCCCTCGCACCTCCATTCCCCAGCCCGGACACCTACTGGGAACTGGGAAAGATGGGAACTGGCTTTCCAGCACAGCCTCCGGATCCCTTCTGCTGAGGCTCTGTCGTGCTGCGGGTCTCTCCTGACCCGAGGCAGAGCAGCACCGCGGGCCCAGCTCCTCCAGCCGTGCCCTGAGCCGGATTACGGCACGCCGGCCACGTGGCCACCCCGCTTCACCAGGCTTTAGTGGGCAGCAGTTAAAAAAAAGAAAAAAAAAAGAGAGACCTAAGCCAAAGCTGCTGCTCTGGCAGGGAAACCCCTTGTGTGCTCCTCTCTTCAGCCCACTAACTTTACCTAGATTGCAAGTTTTGGGGAACGGGAGCGACCTTTTTCTATAGGGTAACACCTACGTGCATCAGCTCCCTGCCTCCATCGTGGCAGCATCAACTCTCTTCAGTGTGAATTATTACCAGAGCGTATCGCCACTATGAGAAAAAGAAAAAAAAAATTATTACCAGCTACGTACTGGCATTAAGCAGAGACTACGACCCAGCCGCCCAGCTCCCTGCCATGCTCGGCGGTGACCGGGAGAGGCCATAACGGCTCAAGAGAGGCACGGGGACGTGACAAAGCTGGCTGAGCAATGTCACTGCTGCTCTGCTACAGCCACGGAGAGAGCCCAGGGACGTAAGTCCCCGGATACCGACCTCGCTGCCGGGCTTGTGGCTCCTGGAAAGGCTCTTGGGAAACTCAGGAGCCACCTCGGAGACCACCTGCAGCCCAATTCTGAAGACGCGCACACCACACATGTGGGGGATTCGGGACTCGGAGCTGCCTCTCCTGGAAACCCCCCAGCACAAAACAATCCTTAGGCAGGAAGATTAATAATCAAACAGCAACAGAATAGAAACCTACAGGCAGCCAAGCATCGCCTGGAACACCGCGTCCAGATCGGGCATCTCGTTCCTCCCGTCTAACTGGGAGGCAACAAGGTCTCTCCTGTCCAGCCTGGACAGTCTCCAGAGGAGGCTGAGCGTAAGAAAGCAGAGCGATTTATCTGGATGGGACTTGTGCCAGAGCTTGGGGAGGGCCATCACTACGTTTGTGCAACCGACACCAAACTTTCACAAGCAGGAGCGTCAGGTCATCAGGCTTTTCCTTCTTCTCACACCGCTGGGACGTGCAACCGTACCGCACTTGCTCTCAGCGCTACATTGCAAGACGATTTGCTGCAGAATCGATTCCCGCGAAAATCACAAAGGGCACCAAAAGCTTCTTACGTCGTCGGGTTTCCTCTTCCATCGCTGCAGTTAATTCCTCATCTACCTCTCCTGCACACGTGGCACAAACCTCCCAAGCCCCCGCGGCCACTTCCCGGGGTCCAAGAGCGGAGCAACATGACAGAGAAGCGGACCGGTCAGGCACACAGGTACCGGGAAGCCGCTTCTTTCCCCAAGGAGGAAACAAAGAAGAGATTCAACGCACCCTGCTTCAGCGGTTTAAGTCTTACTCGGCAGCTGGGGGGTACGACGGGTGCGTTTGCAGGTCCGGCGAGATCCCTCCTGCTCTGCTGCTTGGCTGCTGTTCGGGCTTGATTCACGAGCTGGTGCGTCCTCCTTGGGAGTTCTTGTGCTCCTGAGAGAGGGATGGACCGAAGGACACAGCGGACGCTATTTCTCTCTGATTTCACCCATCCTGACGACGATACCAACCGTTATAACCCCGAATCACGCAGATCGCCGAATTTTACTCCGGGCGTCCCCCTCCAAAGCCAGAGTTTCTCACTGCAGAGGACACGTCCTTCGGACAGATGCAATTCTGAATTAGGCTTCAGCTGATTAATTCATCTCCTGAGGAAGGGACCCCACTAATCCATTTCCACCCTTCAGTTCCTCATCTTCGTTTGCACGATGTATCTCCGTACTCTTAACTACCAGACTAAAGAGCCCTCCGCTCCAAGAAAGCTATTTTTCAACAAGGTGTGCGTGGACTAGCTCAGTCACCTTCATGCTTTGCTTTTTCCTGAGCTCAGCTTCTCTAGCCACCCACAATAAATAACAAGTAATGAGGCAATTGAAATAATTATTTTAAAAAAATAAAAATAAAAAAATCCCTAGGGATTACTGCCATGCTGGCTATTTCCATAGAGGCTTTCAGACTGAAACTCAGGTTTGTTTTTTTAAACAAAATACCCTAATAATTTGTTGTTTGCATTTTCTGACTAACTGAGCTGTCTCCTTCACCAGAACATAGTTCCCGCACCAGGGATTTAGCAAACAGTTACCAGACAATACAAATGAGATACCAAACGCGCTGCTTGGATCCTATCCACCCGGCAAACTCTCTGTGTGTTCTGGGTCTCACTTCAAAGCAGCGTGTTGTCTGGAGCGGCACAAAATAAGAGGGAAGGTGCCTGGCACGCTGCTGGAGGACGCTGCGTGGGGAGGGCAGCAAAGGGAGCAGAGGATGAGGAGGTCACCCCGAGCCCGGAGAGGCACTGCTGCTCGGGCTCGTGACGTGCAGAACGAGTCATCTCCACGCGTTAAGACGAGCGGAGGCAAACGCTGGGACTGAAATAAGGGCGAGATGTGCCCGAAGCGAGATAAACCGCACGGCAGCGCTGCTCCAGCTGCGGGCGCAGAAGCACGAGGCTGGATGACGACGGGTGAGACCTTCTCTCAAAGGACGGAGAATGGAAGGGATGCACGAGGAAGGTCGGGGACCTGCAAACTAAATCGAAAGCCCTGTCCTGGTACCTGGCCCAGGCAGATCTCTGGGAGCCATCCCTCCTCCGCTCCGTCTTCCCTCCAGCGCAGAGGACAGCAGGCAGTGGGTGCTGCTGCCGTTTCCCGGCATCGTCTCCTTCCAGCAGAGCAGAGATGACACCCTGCTGCTGCGGGTTTAAGGCACCTGCTGGGGAAAGCAGCGTGGAGGTCCCGAGCGAACAAGTCCGTCTTGCTGCCAGCCAGAACTGGGACAAAGAGCCGAGTTATGAGGGGAGAGCAGGAAGGCATGGAAATTACACAAATTGTATGAGTCATTAGATCAATAGATTAAAAGACCTCTTAGAGCCTTCTGTCCAGGGCCAGCATAAGGTCATTCATTCCCAGCTCGCTCCTCAGGGCTCTGCCCGGCGCGTCTGGACTTTCGTCGCTTCCATTCGGGAGACGATGCTGCAGCCCCACACTCCTCCGAGCCCGGCTGCCCTCCTCCGAGCCGACCCGAGTGCTCCCCTTCTTATCTCCGCTCACCGCCAGCGCCCCTTGTGCTCAACAGCACGAGGATTGTGCTCAACAGCCGGGATGTTCGCTGTCTTCTAACCACAACTGCTCACAGGTCGACTCTTCCCGTCCCGACACGATCTCTCTCCTCGACTGTCCCCGGCCCGTGCACGTCAGTCCCCGTGCTTTTGCTTCCCATTGCCACCCCAGCATCGGTCACAGCAGGGAGGCTCTCTCTCTCTCTCTCCCCCTTTCAACATCTACATTTGGAATTATTTTCCCTCAGATGCATCATCTTTTGCTTTCCCCAAAAACAAGGGCCGCAACCCTGGTTGGGCTGAACCACAGCGCTTGGGCTGACTTTATCAGAAACGGAGCAGAAAGCTTGGCTTTTCTGCAAAAATCCACTTTTCATCATCTCCCTTGATGCTTGTGGTACCCCCAGCATCTTTAGGCTGCTGAATACATTCGTTAGCGAAGTGTCTGTGGAACAACACACCCCCAGGTCTGCTGGGCTCCGTCCATCTCCTTACTAATCCTTAAAACCATCGAAAACTGAGAAAAGATAACCCTTATGTTTGCCGTTTCCTGGAGGTCACTCTCACTCGCTTAGTACAAAATTAAGAAAGAAAAAATTTCCACACGCTTTTCTAATACAATCGATCAAATCCTGTAGCATCACTTCTCCCGCGTGGAACGGACGGGGAGAATACCGGAGAGATCAAAGACGGCGTCAGTGACAGAGCTAAAATACAGCTGCTAAGAGCAGAGGGGTTACTCGCAGAGACTCCCAGGGGCTGGTACCTGGGCCAAAGCCACTCAGCATTTTTCTTATTGCTGTTCTCCACTGGCAAAGCTGGAAGGTGGCACACATATTGGTGGGAGAGCAAAGAAAAGAGGGGGGGAAAAAACCCCAACCCCTCGTTCTTACAGAGCGGCTTGAATCACCTGGTGAGTGCCAGCAATCTGTCCGCTGCATTAAAACAAAGCAAAAGGCAAGATGATCACCCAAAAGTAGCGTGTACAGGCTGGGGATCTGCTGGGGAAAAGAAAAAAAAAAATTAAATGAAAGGCTCCGGTTTTCAGGACTAACCTCGGCCACACAAGCCCTCGACGCAGCGTCGCAGCTCTGACGGTGACTGCAGAGCTCTCCGTGCACGAGGAGACCATCGAGCAGAAAGCAGAGAAACGGTCCTGCGTTTTCTTTTCTGCATTTTCTGCAACGGAGCCCAGCTCTGTTTGTCTGGAAGAAGGCGTGGAAATACTGGCAAGACTTTGGAAAAGGTGGAAATAACGCCGCTCAGGATGCGGAAGAAGCTTTACAAAAGACCCTGCCTGGTCTCTCTATACCCAGGAGGGTGAGCGGCGGTTGAATCCCAACATACATGAACTGCCAGTGGAGAAAGCAGCCTGCTGGGAGGCAGTTTCGGTCTGGTGAGGAGGATATGGCAGTTGGAGTGCAAGATTTGACACATCAGCCACGAAATAAGACACTGCTCCGAGCAGGGAGCAACAGCTTTCCCAGAGAGGTAAAGCATGGTCAGGGACCATCTGCTCCTCCGTGCTTGCAAAGCACGGCCACAGCAGGCCCGTGGCCTGCCATAAATATGAATGTTAACGTTACCGGTCACCATCTTTTGGAAATTATAAAAAAAAAATTAAAAAATAATAAAAAAAAGGACCCTCAAAGAGATGCTCTAGGAGCAATTCTACCTCTGGGGTATCTTGGAGTTGAGGAGCCCATGGTGCTCGGGATCGAACACAACGCGGAGGCAGCGGACAGTGTCTCAACAGATACAAGAAGCTCAGGGAGACAAATCAAACCGTCTCAGCACAGAAAACCACAACCACGGCCCACCCACTGTTCGACTGTCCTTCAGGTTCTCCACATCACTGAGTTACGGGCAAAGGTCTCAGAGGTAACTCACTGACTAGAAACTGATTTAAGATTTTCGGCAGTTTAGGAACACTTTTGACAATATTTTCCTATTTCCTTATCCTCACTGTAGTCCACCGATCCTCCCAAGAGAGTTCTATTAGCAAAATTAATTCACAGCACCCTACTTCAGCTCCATAAACCATGAGCTGTCCATGGAAGGGGAGCAAGGAGAGCACTGATGTTGTCCTGCTCCCACCAGACACCTCCTCCTAGCACAGCACGCTGGGTTCATCCCTTGCCCCAAGTCTTTCAGCCAGCCCCAGTTGTGAAAAGAGCTTCCTTGGAAGCTGACACACAAGTGACAAACCGTTCCTTAACCTCAGAAGAGCTCACATGTATTCTGGAGCTAACCTCCCTCCAAAGGCTGTAGGACAATTCCACGCTGCCTGTGACCAACACCGGGAGCTATGAACGGAAGGTGATCTAAAAGGCTGGAATGGCTGAGGTGGTGACTGTGACCAATTCTGGGGGAGAAAGCTGAGCCAAGAAGAGTTTTGGCCACCCAAAACTCCCCCAAGACAGCACAGCCCACTTTGCTGAAGCTTCCTAAGCTTTGTTTCCCCGCTTTCTTTTGGAACAGCACCAGTGTACCCCGCAGCCAGGATTCGTCCCCCGCTCCGCTTCTTTTGGAGGTTTGTCATGCAGATTGGGGTCTGTCACGATGGCAAAATCATTTTCCCCTTCTGCAGATTCCTGGGTCCCTCCGAGAAGTCTGCTCACGCACACGAGGCAAGGGAAGAGCAACGCCGCGTCCCTAGCGAAGCGCGTTGGTGCTTATGCCTCAGGTCTAGAGCCGAATTAAACGGGACTCACCTCTCTCCAGGTTCTCCGTGAACTTGCCGGAGCTCTTCCACCCAACTGCGTCTAGCAAACGGCTAACGGGCTGCAACCGTCATACAGGGGCTGACCCTGCCGTGTCCTTCGGGCTGGGAGCCGACCTCCTGGCCGGAGAAGAGCGTGGGGAAGGTCCAGCCAGGACGGCACTGCTGTCCAAGGTACCGCCGCCACGCCGCGCCCATCGCCTCTTCCCGCATGCCGCGCCGGCACGCACCGCGCCGGCACGCGCCGGAAGGGATCACTGAGCAGACTCTTTCCCAGAAGGACAGTCCACACATACCGAACAACCGTGGCGCTGATCCCTGCGACATCTCTGCCCACGCGGGGCGAAGGAAATTCCCAAGACTACCGGCCTCTTGGTTTTGTGTAGTCGCTTGTGCAAGGGGCTACATGGATACAAGAAAGGAAGAGATGGGTCTTGCCCCAAAATTGTACAAGTCTGTTGTAGAAAGGGCTGACACAGGCAAAGCAGCAGGGAACTGCCTGGATCCGTGCTGTAAAACGGTGGTGTAGCCCAGAACAGAAAACTATCTGCAGACGTGCCCAGTGTTTTGTCTGGAAGAGACCCCTGCTCATCCCTCGAGAAAAGAGCACACAGACCTGAAGATCTGCTGGAAGAAGCTGGCAGACCTAGCCTCTGCCTCAGCCAGGACAGACACACAACTGTCTTTCGTAGAGACCTGTCCTGGGACCAGCCAGCAAGTCAGACCCATGTGCTAACGAACCTGTACGCTGTCCTCTTGTTGGAAACTTCTGTTGCTGTTTCATTTGTTCCTTCGTCTTTTTTTAAAAAAGCTTACTGCAGAAGCAAACGAATTCCTGACAATTTCTGACAACCCGCACTAAGTCCCTCTGACTTCTCCAGTCCCTCAGAGAAGTCCTCAGCCCACACAGACTCTCAGGGCTGAGCCAAGAGCAGAGACTGACCAGTATCTCACAGTTCATCAGGACATATTCCTTCTTGTAAAAGCCTCAAATCAGAGCTATGGGGTTTTTGGTTGGTTGGATGGGGTTTTTTTTACAGGCGAAACACAAACCCATAACCACATGTGATGAGAAGCCCCACAGTTCCCCTGGCAAAGCTAGGATCTTAACCTCAACCTCACAGATAAATTCTCTGCAGCAGTAAAACCCCACCAAACCTATTATTCCTCCACAATTTCAGCTTGAGGTTGCATTGCTCAAAGCTGTTATATGGGTCAGGCTAGAAGATCGGAGAGTTCCTTCTAACCTGAAACTCAGTTAAGCAACTTCATTTTAAGAAACGATACTGTCAAAAAGCAAGGAAAATCAGAAGGTAATTTTATTGAAAGACTTACCACCACTGCCTGGGCCTTAGGAAATTAGCAAGCAAGCAAAGAGGAGCAGACAGCGATAAGAAGAGCGGAGAGGTGGCTTTATCCCAGGTGGTCCTTAGCTGCCTCCGTAAGTGAGGAGGGCTCATCTCTCCACTGTTCCACACTCCACCTAAACCATAAAGACTTCAGGGCCAGGCCTGTCGCCCACTGCCAGTCCAAAGAGGTTGCAACGCAACCAGCAAGGAGGACTAACACCTTAACAATATGGGACTTCCCAACTGCTCATCGACACAAAGCCTCTGGATTTATCGAGCGCCATAAAGTTTGCGAAATGGCAAAAAACGATTGAACGTGGCTCTCCTGCACTGACAAAAAGCCTTAAAACAACAAACACCACCCCAACCCATTTAAACAACGGGCTGATCAAAGAAGAAACAACTTCTACAAACTTGGGGTTTAGTTCTGCAAAAACAGAGACCTCCGCAAGTCTTCGGGCAGTGACTACCCCCAGGGAGCAACCTGGGAACTCACGTCCCCTTTTCACTCACCAACATTGATTGTTCACTGGCTGATCAACCCGCATCTTAAAACACAAACCAAGGACACATCAGACCAACTTTCTCCATCTCATTCCTACTATCTAGTTCTCAAAGCTCACTCTCAGTGTGGTTTGGTTTCCAAAACAGCAGAGAAGAGGGTTTAAATGAAAAAGCCCAGTAAATTCCACTACTTCTGTCCTTGAGAGCCACCTGAAAGCATTCCAGCCTACGCATTATGTCCTCCTGACACAGCCAGTGGTGGCTAGTATCAACTTTACTACACATCACAGCTGTGACTGGTACCATTCTCATCTCTTTCAAAGCCAAACTTGGCCCAATGTCATGATCACCTACAAGTTTGTGCCTTGACTAAATTAAATAAAAACGGTGCTGAAAATTCATGGTAAAAATTCAGTAAAAATCTCTATCAGTGACCATCCATGATCTATTGCATCCACAAATGCCCCCCTGGGTGTGACAGAGCCGCAGTACCTGTATCAAAAAGCAGAGGAGTAGGAAAGGGCCCTAGCCTGATGTTCCACAAGACCATCCTGTTGGATTGGGTTGACTTTTGACCAGTTCCTCTTCCCAAGCCCCCGCACGCTCGCACAACCTCCAGCACTCAAACTTCTCATTCTGGGCTGTGAAGCCTGTCCCCAACTCCGCAGGTCCCCACATTGTTGTTTCTTGTGTCCCCTTAGCCCCTCAACACCAATGAGATGAGTTTTGAACCATCATTTATCACCCCTCTCTCTTCACTACACATTCCGCTATGCTGCATGTGAAAACTCATCACCATCCACCCCTCCATTCCAACGCCCCTTTCCAAAGACTGAATTCAAAGAGATGGGAGGGAGGGGAGATGGACGGAAGTCCTCCTCCTCCCCTACCCAGAACTTCTCATTGACTTCAGAGTTTGATTTCGATGGGACCTCATCAGGGAAAAGATCGCTTCTGTTCTTACACTGAGCGGAACATTGACTATATTATCAGTGAGCAGCCAACTATGAAATGGTTTGATGGCCCTTATAATGCACAGTTTTTAAGCTTTTGCTTTACTTAAGCAGGTGTTTCATTTCCAATAAAGTCAAAGCGTGCTTTTTAGTGCTTTATTGAATCAATGTCCATAACCATTGCTTGTCACAACAGACGAGATAAGCCAAGATCAAGCAGGCTGATAAGTTGTTCGCTTTCCTGTTTACCTAGATTTCTAGCAGTCAGGTGTAATCAGCACACAAGATTAAAAATAAATGATAGTTGTTGATTAATAAGTATTGTCAGACACAAACTAAGTGAATCTTCACATTCCAAATTAAGTTGGACGTACTCTTTATACCACGCCCGCTTCTCAAGGCTGCAAGCAAGAGCGGCTCGGCATGCTCCGTGGTCCTTGCCATCAAAGCAGACCACTTGCAGGAATTAGGCTTCCAACTCTTTTGGAAACCCTTCCTGTGCCTTCCACAAGTCTTGTCCCATGCCCACCCC
Organism: Aramus guarauna; assembly: GCA_013400195.1. Lineage (NCBI taxonomy): Eukaryota > Metazoa > Chordata > Aves > Gruiformes > Aramidae > Aramus > Aramus guarauna. Next base: position 146,873 of record VXBL01001981.1, on the reverse strand, counting down.
CATGCCCTCTGCATTGTGTCCTCCCCACCAGTTACTGTCTTCTTCTCCAGATCAATTTGGCACTCCCACTTTCCCAGGATAATACATTGCTGTGATGTTGGGGTGATGACAAAAGACTCTACACAAAATAATAATAATAATAATAATAATAATAATAATAATAATAATAATAATAATAATAATAATAAATCAGTCCCAGCAAAAATGTCTTTAATTACTGTTTTTTAAAGAAGCTGAGATCTCACCAAAGCTAGACCACGGCTGTTGGCGCTGCACGTGCCTATCAGCTCCTTATTCACTTCTGGTGCCACCTCACACTGCTTCGGCTAACCCGTTCAGGCTCTATTCACGCTACACACTGGTCTGCAATCACAACCCCACTTTTGTTTTTTTTTTTGGTCTTCCTACTGATGAAGTTTGCAATCACTTAGGCCGTAATTCAGTACGTCTCCTTCAATACACTGCAAAGAAATGACGAGAGCAGGTGAAGAAAAGAAGACTGGGTAGAGCAAAAGGGATGAGGGATGGGGAAGAGTGGGGAAAAAAAGAAAATGTAGGATAAGCCAGAGAGGCTGAGGAACCAGAGGGAATGACCCTACCGCTGCCTGCAGCCCTGCACACCGGCACTAGCCCCAGGACTGCTCCCCCTGGTTCACCCTACCCTCAGCCCTCAAATCCCGGATCCGAGTGCACCAAGGTCATTTAAAAGTCCAGCTTTGGCTTTTCCAACCAGCCCTCCTCCCCATCACCCCAAAAGCCAGCAAAATCCGCAAGCATTCGCTCTCATTCCACAACAAGCCCGGCACCTCTCCCCAGCCCTGCTCCCAGATCTCCCTTTCGCCATTTTGAGTAACTGCATCAAAACAGACAAAGTTCAGCGAGATAAGTGGTGGACCCTGAGCATCACGTTACGTTTTCCCTCGGGAAGGAAGCCTTTCATTCAAACATGCCTTGAACGCGCGCCAGGGTGTGCTGGAAGACAGCGGGGAGCACAGGGTCCTGGGCTGACCACGCCGGCCACCTCCACCAAATCAGATAGAAGATGTCCCCTTTCCCTGCTCTGCGGGGCAAACGGTGCCAACGGGAGAAGGAAGGTCTGGAGGATAAGCAAGGGTATGCCAAAGTGTGCCAGTCAGTACGAATGAGAGGGTATATCCATGAAACCATAAGTGGGAGCCACGGGATAGCCAAGCGTGGTGTCCAGCACAATCCACCCTCTACTTCTAAGAGCGTCCCTTTTCCCGACACAGCGGCCGTATCCTCCCTTGGACTCCGCACCTCCCCTGCTGATCTGACACAGTCTCATCCCTCTCTGTCCATCCCTAGTTCTTGGTGCTCTCCTGGAGAGGCCACGGCGTGTGTTCTCTCTCCCGAAGGATGCTGCCCCATGAGCTGCTTGCACGGGAGGGGCATCTGGCAAGCACCAGCTCGGGCCCAAAAGCCACAAGCCTGTTCCTGTTTGTGTCTCCAGTCACAGCTGCTCCCCTGTCCTCTGGCAACGCACACGCTAGTTAATCATTCCTCAGACACGTTTAGCTCACTGGGGTTCTTATCAGCGAGTGCAAAGTCCAAGTCCGATCTGCAACACTCCTGGAAAGAGGCAAGGGGGTTACCCAGCAAGCTCCGCCGGAGCAATGCTATCCGCAGGCAGGGAAATCCCTGGGCAGAGATGCACTGGAGGGCTGCCAAGCCATGGTCCAGGACCCTGTCTGGGCAGCACAGAGGAAGGACAGACAGCCAGGTACGCGGCCTGGCACCCTCCTAGCGCAGCCCCCCCCAAGCTCCAGATCGCTCAGGTCTTGTCCCAGCGGGAGGAATCCACAAGGACCCTAACCAGAAGGCCGCAAGTACAGCACGGCCCCATCTCTCCCCCTTCTTTGAAAGGTCTCTTCTGGTTCTATTTCTCGCTCAGCACCCACGGGGTGAAAGCAGAAAGCCAAGAGAAGACCACTGAACTATGAGAAGGTGGCAGAAAGCCCAATGGAGAGAGCAACTTCCCTACGCACCACCCAGGTGGGGTTGCACCTCCCCAGGCACTGCCCGGCTCTCGCCAGGCCACCCATGCCCAGGGGACGTTTTATTCCGCGTTTACTGCAGCTGGGATGGCTCCGGCCCCAGACGACCAGCCCGAGCGAACGCTTTGCTCTAGCAGAAAAGGGTGAGGGAGCGGAGGGAAACCCTGCCCATCCGGCACCCCAACGAGGCTCCTTCTTGACCGGCGTCTCTTCCCTACATCCTTGCACGCATCAGCCCTTGCGCAACCCCAGTCCGGGCAGAGGGAGCAGCGCGGGTCAGTCGGATTTCTGAGTCACCAACGAGCCCATTTCCATCGGCGCGGTCACACCTCCAGCACGACTCCCTTCTAATCCGCCCCGACAGTCACCTCCTCTTCCTGCTCCCTCCTCCCAAACCCCCTCCTGGTCCGTGTCCAGGCATCGCTCCCAGGCCACCAACCTGCGGAAGATACATTAACCAGAACACGGGCAAAGTACCTCTCTCCATCGCCGACGGAGCCTCCGTGGGCGTGTGCTCACGTCGCTCTTTCTGAATCACAACCCACCCCTTATCAGACATCTTGAGGGATCCACCCTCCTACCAACAGCTCCCTGGCCTTACTCCATCTAGGTGTCTCCCGGCCTTTTCTCATCCAGGGAAAAAGAAGTTTTGGGGAAATTGGGGAGAGAGGGCAGACCCCAGAGAAATACCAGCAGGGTCACAAGACCACGTTGGAAGCGGCAGATTGCTCCGGACTAGCCGTGCCCTGAGGAGCGGACGAGGCTTTGGCTGGAGACCCTGGGAACCTCCCGCTGCTGGTCCCGCTGGGATGGAGGTGGCAGCTTCCCCCCGTGCCTCAGCCAAGCGCTGCAGATGAGCTCGAGGGAACGTTTTTTTCTCTCTTCCCTCCTCTGCTTAGGTCCCAGGATGGAGCTGGGCTCACCAGCACCCTCACGTTGCCTCTCTTGTTGAGGGCACGTGCTGACCAGAGGCAGACGCCGCGTCGGGCGGGCAGGGGAAGCTTGAAATAAGAGGGCAGAGAGAGGAGGACCAGCAAATAATCACGCTGGAAAGAGAGATGGAGAGGCAGAGGGGAAAGCAAGCTGAGCCGTGGAAGGGTTGGGGGGTCTGTGCTGTTACCTGCTCGGATCCAGCGCATCCTGAGCATGGTGGGAGCAGATGTCAAGCTCCCGCCGCGTCCCTGCTCTCCCCCTCTGTCGTCATGCTGCCTAGCTCAGCTTGTCTAGGTCCCAGGGCTGCTGCTGCTGCTGGTTTTTCTAGTCCCCCAGGGAAGAATGGGAGGGCCAGGGAGGAGGCTGGGAGGCTGCTGCTACGCGCTGGGATTTGGGTCTGCGAGGGGATTACCAGGAGGGATGGTCATGTGTTTGTGCTGTACCAGGTTCCCCAGGACCATTCTGTCACGGGCTAACCCCGTCCAGCAAAGCACTCCGCGCAAAGCCTCTTACCTTCCCCACCGCGCCAGCCAGGCCCCGGAGAGACTGTCACACTGCAAAGCCACCGCTGCCCCAGCCCCGCTGCTCCCCAGAACCGCGTCGAGGCACAAAGCACCCGCAGCGACGTGCAGCAAAGATCATGTCGCGCTTTTCGCGCGGAGCTCGCCGTTCTCCACGGCATCCCCCCTCTCCGGTCCTTTCCCTCTGCCCTTGCTCTCGCTGCATCAAAGGGGTCCCTGCAAGCGGTGCAGGAAGGGCTCCAGCACGGCATCAGAGATTGAAGATGCATTTGGGGGGTGCAGGGGGAGACAGCCACCAGACAGGTGAACAGCGAGCACGAAGCCCAGCTCCCAAAAAAGCCGTTCTTTCACGTAATTCAAAAGAAACTAGATGCTGAGATCTGCCGTAGTCGCGTTGCTATGTCAAGCCCAAGTACCTAAAAACATACGGTTGTACTGGTCTGGGGGGGTGTGCGGTTCTGCCTGCCGGCCAACACCACGACGGACACCACAACCTCTGTGGTCCACGGCTGCCTTCAGCCGCAAGAACCCACCGCTCTCCCCTCTGCACCCCACAGCAGCCGGGAAGACTCCAAAGCAATCCCTTTGCTCCTCCGTGACTCTTTTTCGCAATCCTCCTGCCTGGCAGAAACTGAAACTGCCCCCGTGGTTCAGGGAACCCCCCAGCGAGCCGTAAGTCGGGGGGTGGGGGGGTCACCAGCACCGCAGAGCCCCTCCAGCTCAGGGATGCTTCGCCCCACCATTGGGGTGCACGCACAGACGCACGGCCGCTCGACAGACGCACGTTTCCGAGCGCTCCAGCCGCTTCGTGCTCAGCGAAGACCTGTAAAGAGCTGCTTCGTTTCACAGGACCACCGTGCCCTCGCTGAAATCTGGCCCTTTCTGTTTAACCAACGGCTCTCTGTCCCAACTACAGCTCAACCCAAAACCCTCCAAACTTTTAGCGCTGGCTGTTCTTTCTCCAGTTCTTGCCTTATCCCCATTCAGCCATCTGCCAAACCGCCCACTCCCCTGCCCCCCGAGCCCTGCTCTGCACATCTTTCCCGATATACATTCTTTAACAACCCCTTATCTCATAAATTAGCCGAGAGAGAGAGGGATCCCGAATAGCTGAGCTCTGTCGTAACTGTTTCCCTTACGCGAGTGGTAGGCAGGGAGGAAGGTAAGGTTTCTAGCAAGATGCCAGCCAAGGGTCAGACGCTTTCAACTCCCTTCTTCTCCTTTGATACGAAATACAAATGCTCCGGGTAAACACTATGACAAGACCAAACTGAGCTCCTTTACCTCCGCTGCCAGAACCCCCAGCATCCCACACCCTCTGCCTCCAAGCTTTCCCCGCTGCCTGCCCAACCTCTGCTCGGCAGGATGGTCCTGGGCACCACCAAGCACGTTTTCCAGCTGTGCTAAGACAAACCAGGGCAGCGATGATCTTCCTAACGCGGGACAGACCCGCCTCGAGGACGCTGAGAAGCCGCGCTGCCGGCCGGGCTCGTGCTCACGGGATCTTCGTCCCAGGAGGGTGCGAGGCGATGCCCGATCCATCTCCTCTCAGACACCGCGTTCCCTTTTCCCTCGTCCCTTCCCAAACACCGGAGCAGAGCCCTTGACTTTTCACATCTTTCTGCTTCTCCATCCTCGCCGTGTCTCAGATCTCACCCGTGAAGAGCAAGCAGCTGCGTTCCAGGGAAATAAGGATCTCCTGCCCCAGCAAACCCCGAGAGCCCCTCTTTATGAAAACAGAGGTTCTCTCGCAGCTGAGAAAACCGGTGCAAGGGGGGGCATCGGACCCCAAATCGCTCCCCGAAACGAGCCCTGCTCGGCGACCTGCCGCACCGTTGCCGGTGCCAGCCAAACGCCAGGATTTGGAATCAGCACGGACACCAACTCTCTTCCACACCTCAGGCAGCACAGCCCCCGCTCCCCAAAAATCTGCAAGAAGAGCCCGGTTAATCCTCGTCTGACACTTTGAAATACCGAGTGCTATGCAAGGATTACTCTTAAATATGGCGGGATCGCTTCCAGCAGGCTCGGATCCCGTGCAAATCACAATCAGGCAGAGGAAAAGGAATTCCCAAATTATTTCAGGGTTTTCAGCGCACAGGAAGAAATCCCCTTAGCGTAAAATCTCCACTTGGCGAGAAGATGATCTGCGAGAAGAAAAAACATTTCACGGCAAGAGAAAAACGTGGTTTGAACACGTGCTCCCCCCAGGAAGGGAAGCAGCGGACACCCTTTAAGGAAGGGATGAGGTAGCGAGGAATCCGTTCTACTAACGAACTTATTCCTGTAAATTAATAAACTCTAACAGATCTATTGTTCACCACTACATCACATGCCCAGAAACCATCAATCCTTCAGGACAGCGAGATTCCAGGGCAAATCTGACTCCGTGCTGCAATTTAAGGCACCGACCTTCACGTCCAAATAACAGAGGATCAGTTTGGCCGCAAACTCCTCCGGAGCACCGCGAGTAAAGCGTGCGCTAAAGGGAAGAACCTGGTTTCTTCCCTCGCTGCGTGAACTGACCCGAGCAGCAATTCTTCGCGGTAAAACTTTCTCCTCTTCCCCTCTCCCCCTCAAACCCTGTGTTGTAACAGATGCTCTTGAATAACACAGCCGAAGGGATCGAGCTGCCCAAATGAAATAAACAGTCACGTCGGGCTCCACAAAAAGAAAAAAAAAAATTAAGCTCAGAGAAGTTCCAAAAAGGAAGTTCTACAGTAAGCAAATAGCAGAGGCTAAGAAATATCCTTCAGCTCCGGTTTCCCTCACTATGGGTTTTACAGGGACAAGATGGTTTTAGTTTGATGGGAGAAAGATAGAAAGAGAGGGAAAGAAGGAAAAAAAAAAGGGGGAAAGAAGAACTAAAAAAAAAGAAAAGAATTCCAGAACGGTTGAGGTTGGCAGGGACCTCTTGAGGTCACCTTGTCCAAGCCCCTGCTCAAGCAGGATCACCAACAGCACCCAGAAAGAATGAGACAGACAAAGAAACCCCGCACCCCATAAAAAAGATGCTCTGAGGGAGAGAGAAAAACCCCACTTCTACAAACGAAGAGACAAACGCTTGAAGTCAAATGCCTGTAAATAACGCCGGGGTGCTGAGCACGGGCTGTGCAGGATGCCGGGGAGGTGCTCGGTGCCCAGAGGACAGGAGGTGGGTGGGCAGGATCTAGGAGATTGGACCAAGTGAAACCCTAAAAACAAAACAAGCTCCCCTGAAGGCTGAGGAGGAACAGAGTCTGGGACCACGCGATAAGAGCCCGTGTGGCGAGGCTTCCCGTCCTCGCTAATCCTGTCGCTCCCGGGAATCCAGAGTCACGGCTAGAGGAAACAGGGGATGCTTTTTCCTTTGAAGAAGAGAGGCATTACCGCGGCATCGCACGGATGCCAGAAGAGAGGAAAGCGAGAAGTAAGCAGCTTGAGCCTCTGTTCGCTCCCAAGAACATCGTCTGCTCGTGCTGCATCTTCCCGTTCCTCCCCAGGTTAAGTCCTTCCACCAGCCAAAGAAGCGGAAGGGACACAGCCCTCCTGCCCCAACCGCCCCCGGTGATGCTGAGTTCAGCGGAGCGGGCAGCACGCTGCCCGATCCCACCACAGCCGAAGCACAGCACGAAGACTCCGGAGGGGATCCAAGCTCCGGAGCTGACTTGTCTGCACAACCAGTTACTTCTCCACGGACGGGGGGTCCACCTCAACAGACCCCAGCTCTGCCACTGGCAACGGGACGCGTTGACGCAACGGAGCCTCGCTGGGATGGGCGCGTTGATCCACCATGACCAGCGTATCTCCGTGCCAGGGGCTCACGCCAAGGTGCACAGCCCACGCAACCGAAACCTCCGCTCGGCCAACGGCCCACCGGAGAACAAGGGGCACGGGGTGCGGGGCGCAGCGCCGCAAAGAGAGAAACAAAGACAACGAGCGAGAAGGAAAAAGCGACGACGCAGTCAACAAGGAAGAGCGAAGCACGCCGACAAAGCCAGACCGGGGAGAAGAAACGCCGAGCCAAAGGCGGAAAAACAAAGGGCATCGGGGTCCCAACGCCTCCCCAGCCGCACAGTTCAGCCCTACCGACCCCTGAGCCGCCACGAGGCCAAATTCTCTTTGCGATCGCTTTTCCACCGCTGGTTTCAGTAAAAACTGCCTTTGGCTTGCACCGATGGGAAGGAGACTCTGATCCGCGGGCACGCGGTACCCAAAGGGGTCCGGGCTCCGGCTGGACGGCGCCGGCCTACGGACGCCGATCAGGAGACGACGTTGTGTCCGCTGCTGGACACCCCCGCTGTAGGCTCAGCTATCTCCTAGACGAGAGAGGAGCGATTCCCCCCCGGCAGCCCAGCCTTCTTCCCGCACGCCACGTCCAGCGCCCGGTACGGAGAGAGGCCACCGGCCCTGCGACCTCTGCGATCCCTACGGCACAACTACCGCCCCGAGCCCGCTCCGAGGACCGGCGGGTGCCAAGGTCCTGGCCGGGGCGGTGGCGGACACCCAACGTAGGACGCGACTCGCTCCCCAAACCCTCGGTGCACCCCGACCTCCGGCCCGGGGCCTTGCGGGGGGGTGTCACACCCGACCCGGTTGCCGTGCCCTGCCTTCGCCCGGGGCTGCAGCGGGACTCGGCGGGGGTTGGGGGTGG
>VXBL01001981.1:42699-138474 GCA_013400195.1 Aramus guarauna | reverse complement strand
CCCCTCCCCCCCAAAAAAAACCCACCCCACCCCCCATCCTTCCAGCACGGGGAGGGGGGAAGGGACAGTTGTGTTTTCTTCCCCAGATGTGCCCACAATCAATAATAATGCCTAAAATAAAATAAATAACAGGACAGTATCTAAATGAAGTTACAGTTATCTGACCACAGTTAACCAAACGCAGAGCCCCTGCCAGCCAAAGACTGTGGGACCTTTCTCTTCTGGGCAGATAAAGCGCACAATGAGGTTTTGTCCGTCCCCACAAACCAATTCAGAAGGGCAGATTCTCTTATATATATAAATATATTTTTCTCGCTCACACAGCTGTGCAGTGACCAATTCTTCTCTGGGGAGGGGAGGGGGGCCGAGGTTTGGGGATAGTAATAGGTCTATTATTTCAGGGATGGAGAGAAAGAGCTCAACAGCCCTTTTTTCTTCTCTCTCTCCCTCTTCCCTTTCCATTAAGACAATTGTTATTCTCTGTTACCCCACGCCCCTTGTTCCTGCGCGCACACTCACCTCCCCCATCTTCGGGCACAAGCTGCGTGGGACGGAAGCAAAAAATGTATTTTTGCCAGGGAGCCGGAGCGCTAGTCCAGACCTAAATCCGGTCAGCGCCAGGTTAGACGTTAGGCTGTATTAGATCAGACCCCAGAACTAAAGGCTCCAGCTAAGGATTCAAGCCCCGACCTGCGTTCCCCGTCCTCCCCGTGGCACGCTATCGCTGCTCAGCCAGAGCCTCCTGCGTGAAGATGCGAGGAACAGACCTCCCGGTGAGCAGACGGCCCTGTGCTCCCAAGTCTTGCTTGAGGACGCAGCAGAAGACGTTCACAGGCACGTACAGGACCCGAGCACCCAGCTCAGCGCTTACCGGCGCACAGAAAGCCTCCTCCTTTGAGTCTCTGCTCGGTCCCGGCCAGCTTTCGCTTGCGGAACCTCCCTGATGGTTCGCTGCAACGTCGCTCACCTTTAAGTCTTATTCTTGCCGCTGCGGTGCATCACCTACGCGTCTCAGAGACAGCTAACGAATTACGGGAGCGGCAGGAGGGAGCTGGAGCTTCAGCTGCTCAGGCACAATAAACCAACAGGGAAGGGCAAAGCTGCTCTGAGTCGCTTCACGATCACTGTCAAAGGCAGCAAAAGAACCTGCAGACAGGCCAAGCTGGCAGGAGAAGGAGTTTCTGCCTGTTATTGCATTAGACCCTAAAGCTGGGTCCGAAGATGAGCAAAAGATTTGAAAGGCAAACGACTCTGAGACCCACCTGCCTCGGATTTGTAACCCTCTGCAGCAACCGCATTGGTCTTCACCTGGGATTCCTTCACCTGGAAGTCCTTCTCCCCAGGGCTGCTCTCCATCTCTTCGCCCAGCCTGTAGTTGTGCTTGGGGTTGCCTCTACCCACATGCAGGACCTTGCCCTTGGCCTTGTTGAACTTCACGAGGTTCGCACGGTCCCACCTCTCCAGCCTGTCCAGGTCCCTCTGGATGGCATCCCTTCCCTCCAGCGTGTCGACCCACCACACAGCTCAGTGTCATTGACAAACTTGCTGAGGGTGCACTCGATCCCGCTGTCCGTGTCACCGACAAAATGCCCAACACCGACCCCTGAGGAACCCAACTCCTCGCCGCTGTCCACTCGGACATGGAGCTGTTGACCACAACTCTTTGAGTGCAACCATCCAACCAAATAACGTGGTGCCTTTGGACAACAGCACCGAGCTAAGCCAGGTGCTTGCACCCAGCGCACGGCCGCAGTATCCCGGCAGCCACGCTCAACACAGCTTCACCCGTGCGGTACCACGAGCGCTACGTTATCACAAGAGTAAGATCCACCAGACTCCCACTTCACGCTGGGAAGGCAGAGGTTCATCTGGCTGTGCCTTGTCCCAATCCAAGCAGGCAGCCGATGAAACACAAGCTGCGTCTGCTGATCCCAAACCACGTGGACCTAACTGCCTCCCCAGGGGGGGTTCACCCATCTCTGCTCCTTCCCTGGTGCCCGAGTCAGGCAAGGTATCGACGGGCCGTGTCCTTCTCACCTTATTTTTCTTCATGCACGTCTCCCTGGGTACTGCTCAGCGCTCTGTCCCAAGGAGCGCTGCTGTCTCCCTGGCTCGACATAATTAAAGGGAAAAGACAGGATGGGCACGCGCCCCTGACGTACGCATCCCTGAGGATGTACATGCCCCTGATGTACGCATCCCTGATGATGTACGCGCCCCTGACATACACATCCCTGATGATGTACGCATCCCTTCCCGAAAGGGGAAAGAGCAGCTGGCCCCCTCCTGCCTTGAGCTCGGAATCCAGCACTTCTGTACTCGTACAACCCCCAAGAGATACTACAGAGATCCGAACCCAGACGAGGGAAAAGGTTTCACCACTTTGATCTGGCTCAGGAGGCAGTGCCAGGGGACGGAAATCCATTCCCCGTCGCGGCATGCCGTTTCCTTTCTGCTGTCTCCCCTCCGCCGCTCTCCGTCCCTGCCAGCCCTCCCCGGCCCCTGGGTCTCCCCGCTCAGGTACCCACACGCTCCCCCCCCCTTTCCTCGGGGTCACGCTCTCCCTAAATGCCGCTCTCCCTATCCCGTCTGGCTGGTCGGGAGGGCGAGCCGAGAAGGGAGCGGAGGGATATTACTCATGAAAGGTGCGGCCGTTGCTCCCTCCAGCGCTAAATTTCAAAGTCCAGCTTAAAACAAAACAAACCAAAAAAATAAAAAAAAAAAAATAATTCAGCAGTCCCACTCACCCCATCCCTCCTCACACCCCAACACCCAGCCGGGCTTCTCGGGCGCAGTTAGACGGGTTTAGTCTCTTTTTAATGTTCCCTCTTCATCACCGAGGACGGACGCCTCAGTCCCTGCGTGGGGAACGCAGATGCCTGCCCGTGGACCCAGCCAAGGCGAGGTTCAGCTGAGCACCGCGCTTGGGGCGAGAGACTGAGGGTTGGTCCGGATGGGACCGTGCCACCGGATGCCAAACAAGCCTCCGCTTCGCTGCTGGAGATGCTGGAACGCTCGGTGTGTCATACTAACGCTTTACGCGTTACATACTCAGAGCGGGCATATATCCACTCGCTTAGTATGTTAAGGCTACGTCAGTTTTGATTCTGATCGAAAGGCCACTCAAGTTCCTAGAAATNAAAATAAAATAAAATCACACTGTGCACACAGCTTTACCCCCCCAAACTTCAGACTGCGCCAATCAGCCTTGTCAGCAGTTCAGAGAGGGACAGTTAGGCAATATTGTCAGCATCTAGTACCGCGGTAAATGGGATGCACTGAACCGTTCACACGGACCACATGAACTGGATTTAGACGCTCTCCTTAACTATCCAGAGCCTTTTGAATGTGTCAGCCAGGACGTGGTAGCACCTACATCCTAAAAACACCCGTTTTCTTAGACAAGACAAACCCTCCGCCTCATTTTTCAGGTTTGGGTTTTTGGTTTTTTTCTCTCCTTAAGACACACCTTCAGGCAAGTAGAAGCGAATAAAATCGTAAACAAAATAAACGCTCTGAATTTAGCCACATTTTACACGGTTGCAAAAGAAGACGAGGCAGCACACACGGCCCCTAGAATTTTTCACAGGTTGCTGCAGTCACCGGGTTTAAAAAAGCAGAGAAACCGTAACGCGGCCAGTCTACTGCCGCTGCAGGGACGGCCCTATTTGCGAAATACCAGTAATTAACTGCCTACAGCACAGAACCTCCCTCTTCACAGCCGCTACGAGGGTTAAAAGTCCCAACTCAGCAGTTCCCTTGNTTCACTATAATTTAAAGAAAAAATAATAATAATTGAGGGGAAACTGGGCTGTGTCCCTGTGAAAGGTGGTTGTCCACCAACACTTCTCCTTCCTCAGTCCCTGGAGTTGTCTGGTGTCCTTTGGGAAGCAGGNTAAATGGGATGCACTGAACCGTTCACACGGACCACATGAACTGGATTTAGACGCTCTCCTTAACTATCCAGAGCCTTTTGAATGTGTCAGCCAGGACGTGGTAGCACCTACATCCTAAAAACACCCGTTTTCTTAGACAAGACAAACCCTCCGCCTCATTTTTCAGGTTTGGGTTTTTGGTTTTTTTCTCTCCTTAAGACACACCTTCAGGCAAGCAGAAGCGAATAAAATCGTAAACAAAATAAACGCTCTGAATTTAGCCACATTTTACACGGTTGCAAAAGAAGACGAGGCAGCACACACGGCCCCTAGAATTTTTCACAGGTTGCTGCAGTCACCGGGTTTAAAAAAGCAGAGAAACTGTAACGCGGCCAGTCTACTGCCGCTGCAGGGACGGCCCTATTTGCGAAATACCAGTAATTAACTGCCTACAGCACAGAACCTCCCTCTTCACAGCCGCTACGAGGGTTAAAAGTCCCAACTCAGCAGTTCCCTTGCTCAGCTCCCGTTGTCGCCTTCCACGAGCTGGCAAACGTCTCTGTGGTCACCCAAGGGTGACGGCCACCCCCGGGACGTCGGCACGCTGCAGCGAGGGGCTTTGGACTTGTCCTCGGGGTTAGGGCGAGCGTGACCTGGCAGCCCCCCCTCACCGCGACCGTCCCAGCTGCCTGACCCAGGGGAGGGTGTAGGACCGAGGAGGTGACAGGGAAAACGACCCATCGACGATAGGAGCTACCAAGGGTCCTGTGCGTGTTACGTGTACCAAGGGCTACTGGGTATTTGGGTGAGGAAGAGGATGCTGCGTCCAGATTTCATCCGGGGATGGTCCGTGCAGCCTCATCGGCGCTCTGCAGAGGTAGGACTCGAGTCAGCCCAGCCTCAGGGACTGTGCAGAACTTTATTTCCCTGGTTATTTGGCTGCACAGGACAAAGAAACTTCTCTCCTTGACCCCACCTGACTTCCCTGGGGAAGAGCTGTTGATCTTATCTGGTGCGACAATGCTTCTTTGAGCCAGCCAGTGAATTCAGCGTGATCGCAGAGAGATCAAAAACCTTCAAGTGAAGACTACGGCTTGGATGAGTAACTCCATGGGAATGCAGTCAATGAGGTGAGCCAGCGAGCTGGCAACGGAGCTGCCTCTCGCACAACGCTGCGCTTGTGCAACACTCTGCTCTCCCGTGGTCACCTCTCTACAGGCTTCCACCTTCCACTCACCACCTCCCAGAACCTGCTGCCAAAACAAGACACCCCTCTCCTATACCGACCGAGGTCACCAGAAGGGCAGGTCCCCTTTACTGCCAAGCAGGAGCAAGAAGAAGCCATCGCTACTTGTGGACCGCTCTGGTCACGCTGCAGCTGGGCTGAGGTACGGAGAGGAACCTCTTCCTCGGGAGCGAGGAGGTCCATCTAGCAGTGACGGTCCCGTCCTCTGCAAGGAGGTAGGTGAGCACTGCTCGTCTAGTGCGAGCTGGCAGAGCTCAGGGCTCTGCTTTCCAAAGGTGGCCTTCAAGTCAAGTCTGGACCTCTTCCAAACCACCCTCAGCGTTCACAGCAGCTCCCGCAGTTCTGGCTGACTCCCGTCCACCGAAACAGAGAGCGCGACGCTTACGGACCATAAGGTCTGCTGGTAGCTAAAGCCAGAGCGCCCAAAACAGAGACTGCCATTTGGGAACAAATCCTTTTTTGGGATTGATTTGGGGAGGGTCTCACCACAAGTGAGGGTCAGAACCAAGCTCAGGGCTGGGATTCTCCAAGTTTGCTTAATTCACTTAATTCTGCCAGGCAGAGCTGGGGAGCTTGCAAGTCTGACGAGCTGACTGCTTCAAGGCACTACAGAAAAATCCTCACACGACCGTGGGAAGAGCCCATCAGATTGTTAAAGAATTTATAAAGCCCGCAGCCGAATTTCTGGGGCAGCAAGGCAAGCGCCAGCGTTTAGGAAAGACCCTGCAGCCAAACGCTTCAAACTTGTAAAGCGCGGGGGACGTGTTCTATACAGCACGCTGCTCCGCCGAGATGCCATCAGCCGCCAGCTCTGGTCCTCGATCCCTTTCGTAGGGATCTAACGCGCGCTATCGCTTCAGAGCTATCAACAGCTTCAACTTTTGGTCCAACAAAAGAAACCTGCAAAGACAATTAGAGATTTTAAAGCTCGGATGTTGCAGCAATCCCAGTACAATATCTCTTGATTTATCCGAGCGGGAAGAATGAAGTTAGTACTCGGAAGAGTCCAGGATTCCCTCCTTCCCAGGACACCAGAGAAAGCACCTACTTTCTTGATTTGCAAACCCCAACTGCTATTCTCTACAGTGCTCTCCTGCTTTTATCACTCCTAAAACGTTCTCTCTCTTCACAAATACGCAAGGATGAAGTTTCCAAAGGTGCCAACGGGACTTTAGAAACGCCGGCCCCCGTCGCAGGCTGACCAGGTGATGCCACCAGGACTACGCCACGTATTTACCGTGGTCTGGGCCAGCCGTATGTCACAGGGAGGGCTCTTAACTGCGTTTCCTCCTTCTGAAATGAATTTATAATGGAGTCCAGTTCGGGTCCCACTGAATTCGATGGTGAGGGTATCTCCGTGCCACCCTTTAACGTAGGGCAGTCTAGCTTACTGCTAAATTTACCCTGTGCGGGGGAAAATAGGGACGTCTAACAACTTTAGCCAACGCCTGAGACTGAAATCCCTTCAGGGAACGCGCAGCCTGGCGGCACGCGGAGAAGGATGCTAGGATGGAGAGAATCCTTTCGGAAATTTCACTGAGGTCGGAGGCAGCACCCTGAGGCTCGAGCCAAAGGCTGACGCATCATCTCTTCGATCAGCGGGGCTGAGAAGTGGATTATTTTGTGGTCTGAAGGGCGGAGGGCAGGCGAGGGTCAGATTTTGACCTACGCTGCGGTACCTGCCAGCGAGACGCTGCAGCGGGCGTACAGAAGAGCCGTGATCTGGCAGAGGATACGTGGCCCAGGGAGCGAGCTAGCTGGCAGGAGGTTATGGAAAGGGTTTCGGACGCCGATTATTCCATCCCGTTCTTACCTCACCCGACGGCCTCAGGCGGGAGCAGCGCTGCGGTCTGCGTGGCTCAAAGGGACAAGTGTTCGGGGCATCTCTGCTGAGCTGGGGACGGGAGGGACGAGAGCCTTAACGCCGCTCTGTTTCTTGTTACTACGCTCTACCCAACTTCCCTCTGTGGAACTCGGTGCCTTCCTCCCGCTGCTGGAATCGGGCTTCGTCTGAGGACAAACGCCAAGAGACTGCGAGAGGTAACGTTAGCGCAGTACAAAGCAGAGCGTCGTTTGCTGCGGGGTCGTTGGCCTCGTTAGCTTCAACATCACCGATACCGTTATCAGGGATGCGGAAGGTACATCCCGAGACAACTCTGCCCGTGTCCCGGGAACAGCCTGCCTCGCCGAGACAGCCCGAGCGCAGAGGCAAACTGCACGGCCGCCCCGGGGCAGAGGGGTTTTGCTTTCTCTCCGTGACAAGGTGTCCCCGCCGTACCTCCAGCGCTTCCCAGCTGAGGATGAGCCCACCCTGCTCACGCACCAAGGATCGGTGGGTGCCGCCAACTCTCCAGACAACCGGACGCTTCCAGCTTATTCTCCCTTGAACGGTGCTGCCGGAACTGGATCGAGCCTAAATAGGGGCCAACTGCAGAACCAGGGTTTGCACCGCAGGTCTGGCCAGCTGATTTCTTCCCTCGGTTTTATACTTACACAAATATTCCCACCTTGAAGACCCTTTCTCTTTACTCCCCATCCTCCTTTGGCCTTACGCAGCAAACAGCCTTCTCTACGGCTCTCTCCCAGGCCGCCAGCACGCAACCCTGTGAAATCCCGGTACCTTTAATTCTTCCCCCAGCTCCCCCCCCGCCACTACATCTCCCTTCCTTTCCGTGGGTCTTTCCCTCCAGGCTGCCCGAAAGCTTTCATCTTTGTGCTATAGCATCTCCTCGCCTCGAACACTGCTGCGATTCTTCCCCTCCATCGGCAAGCGTGGTTGTTCTGGGAGCCCCCCGCCAGCTGTGCGGACCGCAGGCGTTTCATAATGGAAGTCGTGCAGCCACCTAAACAAAACGCTGCTTGCTTGGGCTGCCTCTCGCTCGTGATTTAGGCAACTCCTGCCAGTTTCTAGGCAAACTGGGACTCCAGGGGTCCTTGCTGGGAGCCTCCCTCCTCAGTCTGGAGGTGCAAAAAAAAGAAAAAAAAAAAAAAAGCTCAGTGAAGAGCCTCCATTCCCAGGAGCTCTGTTTGCACCCAAACCCCAGCAAAGAGCCAAGCAGAGGTATCCCCAGTAGTTTTGGGGCAAGATGTCTCAAATCGGCGCACAGCTGAAGCGGGAGACCAGTTGGGCTGTTGCCCAACTGGTCAGAGCCGCGGGCAGAGGCACCTTCATGGACACGATGGACTATCAAAGCTGAGGAAGCTTTGAGAGTCCTTGAAGCCCCCGCAGACCAGTACGCTCTCATCAGCGGCAAGAGCACACGCTTGTACAAGAACACATCCCGCACGCAAACACCTTGGTCTTCCAGGCGTGAACCAACAAAGGTGACCGCAGGGGTCAGTCCAGACAGACAGGGCGGGCAGAGCTTGGTCAACCCAAGGAGATCTGTCCTCACCGAGTCCCTCTCAGCGGTGGTCCTGCTCTGACTGCAAGGCTCCTCTGGGATCAGCCCCCAGGGAGGGGAAGAGAGCCGAGGATGCAGTCGTGCCCTTCTCCAACACCCCGTACACACCCAAGGTAGCTCCCACACCGCTGGAGGCGGAAGCAAACCGCTGCGGGCTCAGTCTGTTATCTCCTCTTGGCAAGAGAGCTGCCCTGATAAATCTCTCGCTGGTTATTCATTAACTGCAAGAGCTTCGTTCCCAAGATGGAGAGACTGCCACTATTGATTTAAAATAATAATAAAAAAATAATAAAAAAATAATTAAAAAAGACAGTCATCAGCAAGGGAGATCTGCTCTGGAAGACGTCTTTGTTGTGAGACACCAGCACGGTCAGAACGGGGGGCTCAAACCAGCACGACTGAGATTCAGAACTGGGGCAGAGGGAGCAGCATTTGCACAAAAAGAAGAAGAAAACAAAAAAAAAAATGAATTGCTCCAGAACTTTTTGAGCAGGTTGGAAAGGAGCCCCTCCTGCACCCCACAAAGGTCCACCCAAGGCTCTCCAGCAGCGAGACCCCCCCAGAGCCCAGCCCCCCACATCTACTATCCTTGTTGCCCAGACCTGCACTTGCCAGCCGTGGAGCAAGCGCTGGGAGTGGGCAGAGAGCACCCTTTCCATCTCGGGGTGCTCAGCTGAGCCCTGGGAACCCCTGCCCAGGGGAAGCACCCAAGGGAGCCAGCACCGCCAGCATGGGCACAGCACCCTCTGCTGCAGCACGGCCGATCAACTGCGGGAAGGGAAACATCAGCCTCTGCGTTTCCAGATGAGGAAGCGTAAGAGAGCGCTGAAAAGGCAGGGAAATTCAAACGCTGTCGGGAGAGCCCAGGTATCCTCCCACGAGGGGTTTCGGAGCAATACACACCAGCTACGCTGGAGTCGCGTCCTTCTGTACGCAGCTCCGCGGCCTGTTGTGAGCTCTGACCCACCCTCTGCCGCTCCAAGGCACCTCTCCGCTTGTAATTTTCCGAGTTTTCCTTACGCTGAGGCGGACTGACCTGGCTCCTGGTCTCTTTGTACTAATCTGGCCTCTAAGACAAGTGAGCACCCACCCTGTAATTGAAGTAGCACCCCTATTTTCTCTATTGTACCGTTAATTGAAATTTTCTCTATTGTACCGTTAATTGAAATTTTCTCTATTGTGCCGTTAATTGAAAGCGCTAAATTAACCTGCATCAGAGCACTAAGAGCCAGAGACACCACCCAGCTAGAAATCCTGCCATACACAAATTGGTTTTATTTCCCTTGAGCTTAACATTGTTTCCAAGCAAAAAAAAAAAAAATCAGTTGGTCAAGGAAGGTTTTGTGTAACCCAATGACTTGAACGTTCCCTCTTCTGAAAGGTACAGACTAATTAAATAACCTTTCATGAGATGATTTTTTTTAAATGTGCTTTCTGTACAATCACCTTCTGATCACTGTTCCTTAACCTTTTTTCTATCTGAAATATATGACCTAGCATCCTCAAAAACCAACGTACGAACCAGTTTGTGCAATGCTGTTTTCCATTTACAAGCGATTCACAATTAGACGGCAGCTTTAACTACTTACCCATTTTTCCATTAGTTTTCACTCATTTTCTTTGCTGGCTTGGGAACGCATCGGTCTAGCGTACCAACCGGTTGAGAACTCGGTCGCTGGTGTAGTTCCGGATGCTTTATGGCCAACGCGGTGAGAATCACTTTCCTCAGTAAGCTGGAAACTTCTCCAACAGCCAGAGAATTTTCTTGGAAATAGCAGCTACATCCCTAGCTACATCCAACAGCTCAGGCTTTTAATAGTAAAACAGGTTTTAAAGCAACACCCACAACGGCCGCTGCCGACACATTCATATATTTTTCCCCCCTAGTAACTATATTAAAGCGGTCACTCCTAAGCATGGATTATTTCATGTTTATACAAGGGTAGTATCCAGAGTTTTATGTTCTTCTTTCCCCACGAGAGGAAGTGTTTACAGAAGATGCAATATCCTTTTATGAGACTGATATAGTTATGGGCAGGGAAAAAAAAAAACCCCACGCTACCAAACAAAACCAAAGCATCAGGCAGGCACTTATACATACCAGCACTTTTTATAGGAACGCAGTAGTTGAGCCACTTTTGAGCTCTTAATTCCCTGATAGTACTGAGCCTCTTCAGGAGCAACCATAAAAACTATTCCATGCAGCCATTAATAGGATTATTTTCTTCCCGGCATTCCTTTTCATGCCTGTATTTCTCATGGCTGGTCAGAAAGCTCCTGTTCCTCCGGCTCCCCTTATTCCCCTCCTCTCTGACCCTGTAAACCACAATTCCTGCTTTCCCCTTTCCAGAATATGAATTACTCTAAGCCGTTCGTCATCTCTAAACAGCACCAAGCATCGAGATCCCCTTTACAGCCCTCGCCTCCTTTGCGGAAGATCCCCAGCACCTTGCTATTTTTCCCCGGAGTAAACTTCTCCGCTATTCCTTCTCACGCTCAGTCCTCCTCTTCTCTCCCCACCACTTTCTCACACCCTTCCACAGACTCCCATATAATAACTGCCTTTGCTTGCGCTCATGTAATTCTCTTTGTACAGCGCGTTGACTCCAAGTACTTGGTAACTCAAAGCATCAAGTTTCTTCCTTAACTCCCTTTTCCACTGAAGAAGAGATTGCCAGAGCTGGGGCTCCTGCAGTTTCCACCTTCGGCTGCACGGGGCCGAGCTGGAGCTAGAGAGTGCCGCGCAGCAAGGCAGGGCATAGAAGCGTCAAGCTTGATCTCAAGGGACAGAGGTGTTTTCCCCACCGGGTTTTTCCCCACTCCAAAGGCTGAGATCCGGAACGGACAGAGCTAGCGAGGTGACGATCGGCCCCAGTGGCAGCTAAAGTGTTTCCCAGAGCCTTCCAAGACCACATTCTGCAAATGAGAGTGCACAGGGCAGTTTTCTTCCGACTCTCAAACTCACGCACAACCCTTTGGGACATAACCTCAGGCAAATCGCGACTATCATTCACAGGTCAGCCTTGGGAACAGTCACATACACCAGTCATGCTTCTACATCCATTTTATACACGGTGCCATCCAATATACAGAAACTTTTATATACATATAATCTTTATATAATATGCTATATTAATCTGTATCTTTCTTTACAGCAATATTAGTTTGTATCTTTCATACATAGGTACAAAAAGTCACATGAGAATGGCACGCGAGGAGTGCTTTAGTTTCCTTGTAGTCTTCATGCTGGGGCAGCTTGGAGCAGGGATTCGGAGGGCGGCATTCCCAGGACAGGCAGCGACCCCTCGGTTGAGCAAGGGGACACAGGATCCTGCGCCGTCTCCCCTCCCGATTGCATATGCAAGTGCTCCAAGCGGCAGTCGGAGCAGCTCAGAGCTCTCTAGAAGGGCTGTTTCTCCCCTAAAACGCAAAAGGCTTTAGCTGTAGAGGCAATTGAGGGTGAAAGAGAGTTAATTCGGGTGGACCCTGCTCTGAGCTGCCCCAGCACGTGACGCGAGATAGGTGACAAACAGCAGAAGGGTTTTTCCATCGAGGCATCGGTGGCCGCTGCCTGAGAGCGCAGTGGGGGGGCAAGGGAGATAGTGTGTACCATTGCTGCGTGGAGCCCCCCCCCCCCCCCCCCCCCCGCGCCCCCGCCCCCAGCAGACAGCTCCCATCACGCTCAGACCATCCAGCTGGGCTCCACCCAACACAGCTGGCACTAAAAAAAGCACAAAAAGATGAGAAAGGAAATCGTTTCCGCCAGTTCCCCGCGGTCTCCCTGTCTCCGCTCCTTCACAGCCGTAAGGGATGCCAGGCCAGACTGGTGGCCGTCACGGCAGGACACCGGAGCAGAGGGCTGAGCCAAAGGAAAGGGTCTTACAGCTCCTGCCGCCCCACGCACACAGCCAGGGAGGCACAACCCATCCCAAATAATCCCTGTGTTGACATTAGTCATTAAGTTTATCACTAGGACAGGAGCTTGAGCCTATTCCCTGGGCATCGCCTCTTCGGTCAGCTGCAGAGGGAAAGCTGGGAAGCTGTAGCCACAGTAGCTGCAGATGATGCCACTTTGTCACCGGCAAGCGCTGTGGACATACTGGTAAAAGGAGTTAAGACCCAAAAAGGGGCGCGTGGCAGCGGTCTGGCAAACACACCGTGATGCGATCGCTTTGCACACACATCCCCAAAGTAGTGCATCGAGGAGGGACAGACTGTACGGGCACGTGTCACCGAGTGCCGAGTGATGCACGTGCTGCTTTGGACCCTTCCCTCGTCCTTGTTTGGCCACGTGCGCTGGGTACCTCCGACTCTGAGCCATGGGAGCTGCACAAAGCCCGTGACTGAAAGCAGGGCAGAGGAATCCCAATTAAAAAAAATAAAATCAAAATGAAGGCTTGCTCCTGTGCTGCTCTGTGTGTGATGGTTTTGCAGAAAGAAGTAAGTAGCCAGACAGAGGTTCCCTCGTCATACAGATACACTGGGCAGGTAGAAGACTTCAGTAAGTGAAAAACAGAGCGCAGGATGACATGTCAGAGGTCTCAAACACAGCAAGGAACACAGCAAAATTGCCCAACTCTCTAAAAAAGAGAGCTTACCTTTGGAAGATGGCTGTTCTAGAGCCAGTGAGAGAAATGGCAGCAAATGGAAACTGCAGCGGACAGTTCAGAATACATTAAATCCCTTTCTGCACAAGTTCTTGCAAAAACAGAGTCAGATCTTGAAGAACAGGAAGAGTTTTACCCATGAATAGACCTGAGAAGAGGTTTTACTCGTGAACAGACCTGTTAAACCACTGACTGAGGTCCCGTATGCCAAAGGTAAGAAGCGGTGGGAAGTTTTCCCTTCCCACTGCACAGAAAACACTCGCTTTGCAGAGGATGAGCTTCCAGACCGGAGGAGGCTGGCAGGGCAACCGCGGTGTGGGTTTGAGGAAAGCCTCAGGTCAGGCTTTGCTATTGGCACTTGGATACGGGGACACAGTAAGGAAACGTGGCAGGTCCTCGCCGAGGGAGACAGGGAGGGCAACTCTGAACAAGTCCTTGGCCGCAACACATTTCCTTTTGTACACCTAGAGAAGAAAGAACGTGCAGAGGTGGGAAAGGAAGCTGTCTGGGCCCAAGAGGAGCCTTGGACCTCGAGCCAATGGAAAACAAAGGCACAACAGGTACAAACTCAAGATAAGAAACAAAAAGAGAACAATGGTAACAGACAGCTAAGTGCCTGGAGACAGCTGATGCTTTCTAGGACTGAAGGAATTGCTCTCTCCTCAATTGGTTTGAATTTCCAGGGTACGTGCCTTTAAGCAGCTTACGTTTAGGCTGGCAGCATCCTCTGGCGCAGAGCGTAACGGCTCTCAGGGAAGCGCTGAGCGCAGATGCAGTCGGAAGACGGGGCAAGAAAGCAGCACAGGAGAAGCCGGGCAGTTTGCAGTACTCCTGCCGCACCAGGGAGCCAGCAGTCTCGCTGCTCCGCAGAACACGCCGCCCGCCGCACAGCGGGCTACTGGGGTAGCGAAGTATCTCCTTCCTAAAATATTGCTCTACTCTAAGGACACAGTTTTACAGGTGTAATAGGGTTTAAGGTTTCGGGCTGTCCGCCACAGATGGAACGCTCCCCCATCCTGGCAGCGGAGCGCCATGAGAGGGAGCTTCGGCACAAGAGATGCGGTTCTCCCCTAAAGCCAGCGTACAGTTCAGTACGGCACAAGCCCCGAGAAGAACGCGCAACAAATCCCATTCAGCCAGGGCTTTCCAACGCTTCAGAGCGATATATTCCTGCATCCAGGGCATCAGAGCAGTCTGTGCAGAACCAGTGCCGAATTTCCAACCCTCCCTTTCCCACCTAAAGGGCTGAAGGGGCACCACGTACACCGCAAGCAGGGAAGAAGCTGACGTTTCACGGCTAAGAAACAACCACCATCTGTGTTAAATCTGTCCTGGGTTTTACGCTGAGCTTTCAGGTTCAGCGCATTAAATGTTTGATTCATTTCCCTTTTATTTCCCTGCACTTGTGTAACTCGTTACTTTTGCTGTTACAGAACTCTAACGAGGGAACGCTTAGCCAACAGTATCTACTTATATATATATATACTTCTCCAACTAGAAAGAGAAACTTTGCTAACTAGAAAGATCGCAAAGATTGTCTGTATACTTTGGAAAGCGCCAAGAAGCTCTGTGAGAGTCTGTTGGCAGCAGTATAAAATAAATAACAGCTCTCAGCAAAAATCCAGCTTCAGCAGGGTGAATTTAAACAGAAGGGACGACAAACAAGCGACAGCGTGGAAGGATTATCAGCAAAAGCCATCTGAGACTTCAGTTGTCGGAGCAGAACAGAAACGTAACACTACAGAGGAAGAAAACTGAAGGAGCTTTTAAGCAAAAAGCAAAGCTGCTGGGTTTGTTGAGGACCAGAGGTTATTTTACATGTCTGCCAGTGTTTCTGTATTAATCCAAAGACTCAGAAAACCACTTTATCGGGAAATTCCTGACCTGTGTGGCTTAATATGCTCCGTAGGCAGTAGTTGCAACCACCGTACCTTAAAAAAAAAAGGGGGGGAAATCAAATGCTACCGCTACCTTTGCTGCAAAGTCAGAACATCCTCCAACTGCCAAGGAGGGGAACGTCCCAGCGGTGGGTACACACGAGTCACCCGGCACCGAGCAGAGCTCCAGTCCAGCTGATTCCCAAGGCAGACAGAAGTGCTGCTGTTGAGCATGGAAATGCAACAGGGTAAGCTAAAATGCCCTCCAGCGTCACGGTCCGGTTGGGATTTCGATGTGGGCAGCGTTGAGGAGTACCTGCAGTGGCATTGCTCACCAACAGAAACAAGAGGGAGCTTGTAGCTCAGTAGCTAAACTTTAAAACATTCCAAATTTCACTACGTTTAAAACCCCATTTGTTCAGGTTGTAAAACGTGTAGAGGAACCCGCGTCCTGTTTTGCTACAAAAAAGCTCTAACAGTTATCCTAGGAAAGGGGCAAGTCATAGGGTGCCGACACAACAACAAAACGCGTTTATTTTGGGTTGGCTAAAACTGATGCTCCTTCTCCCAGGCTTCCCTGTAGAGATACAGCCACGAAAGACAAACTCTAACCACACCATATGCATTTCAGCAATGATTAACCCCAACTAATCACCACTGCAAGGGATAATTCTGATTATTCACATGCCCCAAGTTGTAAATTAAACTGGCTATCTGTGTGGGCAATTGAATGAAAATACTGGTCTTTGCCTGCAGGCAGATAAAAAAAGCTGAAAAATTATCTAAGTGAATAAAGAACATATTCGAAAAGGCCACTTTACAAACCAACAGGATGCTCTCAAACACATATAAATCTCATTGCCCTGTCTAAAAGCAGGATACAGGAAGGATTAAAATGAATTTAAAAGTGGGAAGCAGTAGTAACCAGAAACATGGAAAAGCTTTAGAGAGAGCATTAAGACTGGGACCCACGTTAACCTAGAGCAGCGAAAACTCACATATGCTTGATAAAGAAACAAAAATCACTTCAGATATTAAGGGAAGGTTTTAAACCCCCCTCTTAATTAGGCCCAGCTCACAAACTGAGCAGAGGGGCACCTTATTAGGAGATATTTGAAAAAGTAAAGCCATACTCATCCAGTTTGCTGCGCTCGATACAGCTCAGCCCCTCTCTAAAAAAGCTGACAGAGACAGGACGCGGCAGCGAGTCAGACTCCCTCCGAGGAGCACGCACCCATCTGGTATCCCCACACATGGTGCTTCTCCTTCTTACGTGCTCTTGTTCACCGACAGCAAAACCTCCTTCCCACCTAAATCCTGTCTGGGATTATTATTGCACTCTAAGCAAGAATGTCCTAAAAGTACGGAAATGGGAGTCACTGGGTTTGTGTATCGACACTCACAACAGCTTTGCCATCTCAGTCCTCTGTAGAGAGGAGAATCTCATACAACTCCTGTTTACTTTGAAACTAGTTCTTAAATTGCAGAAATTATGAATGAAAGCTGAAAATACTGAGCACAGAGCAGGTAAGCAAAAGCTAGAGATAGCTAAAGAATCTTTCGGCCTTGACAGCGCTTTGACCTTTCTAGATAGCCTTAACCGCTCTCGCAAGTGAATCAAGACAGGAATCCAAATCAACTGGTTTGGGTCATCGTGAGATCATGGGGAATGGCTTTCCCATGCTGAAGTGGTGCTATCAGGGCTGTGGACTAAGACACCATCAAGCGAGAAGAGAGATAAGGTGGCTCTTGGTTAGGTGACAGGAATAGGGAGCAAAGAAAAGAGGAAAGGTTAAGAGCGCAGCAGCGTTCGGAGAAAATGGCATGTTCCAAATGGAGAGGGGCGACGGTAGGGATTGGAGAAGGGCTTGCTGTTCCGCACTTGTATCTACTCAGCACAGCAGGAGCCTGTCTAAATTCTTGGTACTGCTGCAATTAAAACAACAGTAAAAGTAATTATTATGGACGCAGAAGAGCCTCCAGAACTACAGCCAGCCAATATTACGTGCTAAAGGCTTGACGATCAAAACCCCCTGGGACATTATCAATGGGATTATTTTATTCCACTTTGGATACACCCAAAAATGGACAGCAGTTATCAAACCCTTTGCACCTTGCGAGCCCATCCGCAGCAGGGTCAGAGACCGCTTCCGACTAAGCTGTTGGATGGAGTTTCACACGCATGCCTTGGCTCCACTCTTCTACCGAAAGCTCTTAGAGGAGATTTTAAGGATCTGCCTCCACATGGGTTGGGACACCCCACTGAAACATCGAGGGAACAGATAAAGATTAGAAGGCACAAAGCTCAAGAGTAGGAACCAGAAGCCAAGAGATTAAGGAATCTGAAGATGGTTCCTGTTTCCAAAGACAGCCGCACATCAGAGCGGAGCGAGGGCAGAGAAAGCAGGCAGGAGCGCGCAGTACAAACGAAGGAGGTAGCTACAGGCTTCGCATCTATTTTCATTTTCCAGATGTGCTCTTCCAGGATGAAATGGGAGACCAGCCTGTCCAAATGCTTTTACAGCAAAGGAGCTATGAGAATCAAGACACAGAGACACTTTTACAGCAGAAATAACACAAAGAACGCGGATTTACTTTGTGAGGACCGGGAACAGATCTGTTTATCAAGAGAGAACAGCAGAGAACAGGAATCACCCGTACTGTGATGCAACAAGAACTAAACTCAAAGGGCTCTTTTGCATCTTTACTGCCTTGGTTGACGGCAAGCCCAGCTCACAAGCATTAGGTATTTCCAGATTTTTCAGAAGTCGTCTAATAATCAGAGAGCACAAAGCAAAAAAAAAAGAAAAAAATATGCAGCATGCCAGGCTGTTTCCTGCTACAGCCGGTCAGGGGAAGGTAACCCCGTTCCCCCAGGACACAGTTCCAATGGCACAGAGAAGGAAAGTGTCACACAACGATTGCACCTTCCAGGACACAGAGGAGGTATGCCCAGCTCAGAAGTGACTTTAGTGCAATACCACAACCCCTTTAAACATCAGGTCGCTACTGAAACAATTTTTACCTTAAGAGGGAGATAATCCACCTGCCTCACCTTGAGCCATCTCCCCACCACCCTCAGGTAGGGCACCAGTAGTTCCACCCAGTCTCAGAGACAGCCACCTCCCAACCCCTCACTGCCAGGGCCAGAGATGATTCTTTCATTCACGTTTGTAAAGTGCTTTGCAGATATAAAGCTCTGCCTAAGTGCTAAGTGTTATTACTACCCATCTTCTGCCCACAAGTAAAGGCAGAAATGAACTCCTTTCCCCCCCCCGCTCTATCGACACGTGCCAGCAATCTGCATCAGGAGGTGAGCTAGCCTGCTAGCCTCAGCCTCCCTGCACTTCAGCTCCCCTCTCCCCCTCAAAACTACCCAGTTTATTGTGCGTATTCCTGGACACCACCTTTTTAATGTTTTCTTGGGTGCGTGCAGCAATTCAGCCTTACCCTGTGATCCGCAATAGCGGGTGAGCTGATGGCCCTTACACAGAGATCCTGAACCATGCGAGCTCTCAGCAAGGGGAACAACATTGCTCTTTTCTGAAGGACTTACAAAGGGGAAAAAAAAGTAACTTGTTGCTCAGAACAAAAGCATTTTTCTTTTACAAATTACTTTGAATTCCGAAGGGCTTCTTCCCTCCAATCCAAGACAGTATAGAAAAGGTCACCTTTGGAACCTAAACCACAGGGACAATATTTTACTGCCTGTTTAACAAAGCTCCTGCACTTCTAAAGGCCCTGTAATTTGTAAGGAGCAGGGGACACTGTATCCCACGCTAAATTGTTGAGTGGGAGATCGGCACTCACACAAAGTCCGGTTCTCTTCTGTGCGCCCGAAGTCATTTACATCAACGCACGCTGGCTATAAAGTGCTCCCATTCTGACTCGATGGCATTTGATACCACTCACACTGTTTGCACAGCCCTGACCCACGCCTGGAGCTTCCAGAAACTACTCGATGAACACAGCGAGCGACTAGGGATAACAGGAGCCCAGGGACGTGTCATGAGCTGAGCTCCTGGGAAGCACTGCGTCCTCCCACAATGGAAATATCACAGCTAAGGAGTGGAAAGGAAGGCAATAATTCTCTGTGATCGTAAGGAAGTGGAAATAGGAATTTCTTTTCCAGTGAGGGAGGAGAGAGCTCCAGTGAGACTGATTGGTAACTCTGCTGAGCTTTGATAAGGAGGTGTTTTGTCAATTAAAGGCCTTCACAGGTCACAGGATGTTTCACTTTCTAGATAGGCAGTTTCTCTCCCGCTCCCATCATTGGAAAGCGCCTGCCTGGATAGGTCTAGCAGGCTCCTCTGGGCACCGAGGCTCCGCACAGCAGCGCTCAGGTAGTTTTACTAGCGACTTGGTCAAGCTTTGCAATGCGGTGTTGTGCGACCGAGACACGGACGAGGGAGAGCCAGGCAAGGGATGCACGCAGCTTCCCCCCCGCCGACTCCAATCCACTTGCAAAGCAGGGGACTTGCAATCAAAGCTGCCCATCCTCTCTCCCCTCAGTGCCCAGAGGGAACAGCACAGAAAGGAGAGAATGAACATGCTTTTTGCTTAGGGAAAGCCTCCCCCCGTTTGCTTAATAAATACCTTCCAAAAAGCTTAGCAGCTCTGTAAACATACAAGATATTTCAATACTTGGTAAAAGTTCATCTTTTCCCTGAACTGCCAATGACAGAGGCTGGTACTGATCTGCCATTACTGTGTATGGGTGGTGTGAGGACCCAGAGTCCAGGAGAAGCTCCCAGGCTCTGCAGGATTTGGGCAAACAACACTGGATGTTGAGAAGCCTGTTCGATTTTGAAGTCGATCCATCCATGCAGCTCCAAGATGAGAATCCTGTCAGTCCTGCAGGAACATCGCCAGCTCAGACCAGTCCAGGGAAGCGAGAAGTGATGATGGTGACATCCAGGAGAACTCTTACTGGCAAAGGAGGGACATGGCAGAGGGCTTTGGCTCTTCGGAACACTGTCCTTCCCTCTCGGAAGCAGCCTGGTGGTCACTGAACACAGAAGTACTCAGGGGAGAGAAAGCACAGTGCCAGCCGCGATCCTGCTGCACCTGGCCAGGGGAGGGGAGACTGCATTTGGGGAGAATACAGCCCCAATGGCTTTAAAACAGGAGAGTGTCCTACAAAAGCAATCCCCATGGAAGTGTGACGAATTGGATCTTGGGCCAGATCTGACCTGGTAGTGCAATAGGGCCCAAAGTCTCAATCCGCTCATTTCCAAAACCACTGACACGGTACCGGGGGGGGTGATCTGGCCTGGCCCCCTTGCTTCTCTCTATCCAGTCCTCGAGCTTCGGAGAATCCACCCCTTCACCCCAGAGGATTCCCTGAAGCAGGGTATCTCACTCCCAAACTCAGCAGGTGCCCTGCGGCAAGGAATCTGCCTCGGAAATGAAACGAGACAGGCTGAGGTAGGGAACTGGCATCTACCGGTAGTGACTCAGACCCTCTTGGCGTAGCAGGCCTTGGGAGGCAACGCTTCTCTCAGCTGCAAGCACGGCACTCAAGCACAATCCATCCTCCAGCGTGCCACCACCACGTCACCCCAGAAGGAATGTTTCCAGCCATCTCCTCCAATCTGAACTGCCCAATGACCGCCTCCTCCTCCAAGTATTATCCCAGCACTCAGCCTACGGGATCAGCTCTCAGAGCCGCACCCCTTTACCCTGCACTAGAGGGCTGAAATCATGAGGTCGTCCTGTTTGGCTGGGCTGGTTACATGCCCAGAGGGGGTGGAAGTCCGGATTTTGTCAGTGGCCAGGCACTCCTGGCTGCTCACACCCGTGGGAGTGATGTCCATGAGTTCTCCAGATGAACTAAGGGGGAAAGAGGGTGAGACAGAGATGCCCGACGAAGGATCTGTTGAGCCTGCAAACAACCTCGGGGGCTTTGGGACTAGATTGGGTTCATATTGTGCCCTCAACAGGATCTCCTGATCACTGACAGACTTGGGCATCTCTGCAAAGTCACTGGAGCTGTCTGACACCATCATGCAGTAGATGTCCTGGAAGGAGCTGCTTTTGCTATCCAAATTAAAGAGGCTGTCTATGAACTCAGCAAACTCCAGTACTTGGGGACTGGGAACATCAGTGAGCCGTCCGTTCTGGAGGGACAGCTCTTCACGAGGGGCTAAGGAAACACGGTCCCCCTCACTGCTGGCTCCCTCCTCGCTGCAGCGTCGCTGGGGCGTAGTGCCACCACTGTTGAGCACGTTGTCAGGGGCTTGAGTCTCCTGGGAGTGCTTGGAGAGGCTATCAGCAGCCAGCAGCTCTGTCCGCGAGCTGAGGGAGGGATTCTCCTCGGGGATCACAGGGTCTATATAAAAGCAGTGCGTCTCATCCTTCTCCATGACAGCATGGAGGCTGGGGGAGCCCCGGATGCTCCGAAAACCAGAGGAGCGCCTTGAATCAAAGCTGTAGATGGATTCATTGTCCGAGAGGCTCTCCATGGTCGCGAGAGGGGCACGACGGTCCTGCAGCTCCACAGACAGGCGTTCTTTTGTATCCAGGAGAAGCAGCTCCACGGGGTCTTTCTGCACAGGAGAAAGCGGCTTTGTCTCGTAAAACCCCTCCAAGCTAATTTCAGAATGGGACTTGCTCCTGCAACGAGAAATGGACAAGGTGAGGCGGCATCGCTCCACAGAGCCGCAAGCTGCCAGAACAGCCAGGGCAACCAAGGTTTGGGCACAGAGTTCCTCCTACACACTGAGGGCACATATTGTTGCTCTAACCAGAGCCATCCACGACTGCAAGAAACCTCTTATCTCTCCATAGTCCCAGCTGAAAATAGTAGGTACAGTTTCCTCCCCCTGCACACTCAGGTTCTTGCCCTTCTCCCTTTTCTCCTGGCTGAATGTTTTCCCTCTCAAGCACCATTTTCACTTAGGACCACGGTGCTGTTCCCAGGGAAACTTGCGGTGCTTCTCACTGAAGTGCCCACAGCCATGGTGCAGTCTCCAGTCATGCAGACAAACCCCTCTCTCACCCAGACACCTCTGTATTAGAGAGAATCGAGGCAGGAGAGGTCGAAGGACTAGCCTACAGCTAACCTACTACTTTCTCTTTCTTCTCACACTCTGGAAGCACTCCAGTCTCATGTCTTCCCCTCCTCCTCCATGCTGGCAGTCCCTACCTTACTACCCCAAATGCCAAAGGCGGCTGTTAGAGCATTGCCCAAGACCAATTCAACTACCATTTCAGGTAGCAGACTTTAAAATAGGTTAAAAAAGCAGTTTACCTCAGTTTAAGACAGGTCAAGATCTTTAAGACAACTCTGGTCACACAAAGACTTTACAGGAACAGGCACGCTCCTCCAGAAAGACACTGTGTCAAGGACACCGGGAAGGAGCTCCTTGTACCAGGCACACACAGAGCCTGGAATTAGCTGCAGCCAAAGCAACAGCCCTAAAAACAAGAACTTAAGAAAATATCTGGGAAAAGGGCCTGAGCTTGGGAGAAGACTGCTGCACCTGCCAAAAGGACATGATGTACAGGGAAAGGCTTCTAAGGTAAGGGGAAGCAGGTCCGTGGGTCTGCTCTGGCTATGGCACAGAAACCACCGCTCCTCTCCCTGCTGCTTGACCTAGTTCATCTTCTCAGTCTTACTGTGGAGCCTTCACAAACGCGGGCCGATCCCTGGTTATGCTCTTCCATCACAGCTGCAGCTCTCCACTGTCTCTGACCATTCACCCACTCTGTGACAAGAACATTTTCATATTATTTGCTGTCTTATCTTTCTTCTAAATTTAAATCTCACTCATGTTAGCTCAAGGATACTCAGCTGTCCATCACTCAGCACAGACCATCTCACCCTGCCTCTTCCCACACGCGCACAGCTTCTTGTTGGGTCCCTCTACCAAAAATCTCCAAAGTGCTTCCCTCGCAAAGAAATAATCCTCTCCCACCCACAATGCTGTCGTCTTTTTCAACTCACAGCTCCCATTTGCTGTATCTCTGACTACAAACCATCCTCTTTCTCCCATCTTCCCTCTTTTGTCTGCAGCTTTGCCCTATAAAACACAATGCTGTGATGGAAGTCACGCGTTCCAACTTTGAAGTAAGTCTTTGCCCACACTTTTATGTTTACTTTCTTTGCTTCTTGCAAGTCTGTGGTCCTGCAATGCCTCAGGTTATCTGAAAACCTGCAAGGAGTCTCTCTGCCATTTGCTCCTGGAGGAAAGCTGTTTACGTACGCCACAAAGAACGGGTTCTCCTCCAAACTACTCCTTTGTGTACCTTCTCAATGTTCCTCCACCTTGTGGTCTTTGCAAGACTACCAACATCAGTGCTCAGTGACGCTCCAGCTTTCAGAAAACCACCCCTTCAGCACTCAGAACACCCCTTTTCCCCTCGCCTGCATTCCACTGGACTGAGCTTCCTGCACTTCTTCAGAAACAGGACACCAACTGCTCTCCCCTCACCTCCATCCATGTTCCCAGATTGTCCCATTTATAGTATCACAGAAGTCACACTATAAAGTAGCTTTAAATGCCTATCTTCTAGTAAGTTTATGGTTTTCACCATTTCTCTGCTTTTGAGAATCACCATATAGGCTATCTCTGGGCACGTAAATCTCACAGGAAAACAGAAATTTGGCTGCAAGACTGAAAGCTTTGCCTTTACGGTTTCAGGGAAAACCCCATTTGTCTGGATAAAGAGTAAAGGAAGTTTCCTCCATACTCTCAACTTCTAGGTTCTCCTGACCTTGCTGCACTCAGATTCTTGAGCAACACAAAGGATTTTCCCTCCCCCCAACATGACACAAGACACACTGAAGCTAAGAAAAAGCCCCACAAAGGCAGCCCTTGGACCTATCCTTTCCACAAACATCCATCACGATGCCCCAAGAGAAAGAGGACCCACACCTAAAGCCAACAATCCTTCAAAGAAACCAGAGATATATCCTTACTTCGTACTGCTGTTCCTTCTGTCCACTGTTACGGCTCCAGTTCCAATCTGCACTGAGGGTCCACTAGGTAAGGGCTGGCTCTGGAAGATCAACTCTGGGGTGAGATCCACTTCTGTAGGACTCACCATCACTTTGGCTGCAGAAAGTAAAGCTGTTTTCCCCTTGTTGTAATTCTCCAAGACCTATTCAAGGCAAGCAGAGGAACAGTAACGTTTTACTGGAGACAGCAGCTTCGTTGTTCTCAGCTCAGGACTTCCCAACAGCTGGATTTGGCTCTGTTTCTTACCAATGCCTTCCCACAAACACAGGGCAAGGTCTTGAGATAAAGGGTAATATCAAGGAATTCTGACATGCTCTACCCGTCAGAATGCCCTGCTGGGAATCCAGTGCTGGGGAGGTGACTGGAAGGAAGCTGGGAGGAGTGACCTTCAGACTGGGAGGGCAGAGGAGTCTTGGCTGAGTCTCCATGGCCAGGAACTGCAGCTTAGCAATGGAGACCCAGTCTACGACCATTACTCAAACAAAATCAGCCCTCAGACTAACAGAGGGGCTGCAGCTGCAGCGTGGAGGACTTCTGGACTTCACCTGAACTGCAGTCTGTAACAGGCAACTTCTGAGAGAAGGAACCAAACACCCAACCTCACATTTTTACAACGTTAAGTTTGGAAAGAGGACCTAGTCTAGGACTCTGGGTATTGGGATGGAGATCAGACCTCATTACATTCAACTCTAATAGCCTGCGTGTGACTGGCCCAGAGCACAACCTTCTTTCCTCCTCCCCTCCAAAGTAAATGGTCTTCTGCATTTAAACAGCCAGCTCTCCTGGGTACATAGCGGCCTGTGACAAGGCACTCGTTTTATTCAGGCACCTAATGGCCACTTGATCCTAATTCTCTGCGTTACCTTGTTGAGCCCTTCCATGACCACATATGGGAGGTGTTCGTGCAACATCGCCGGCGAGATGATCACTTCATTAAACGCCTTATTGTCACCCCAGATAGCAAAGTAAGTGGGATCCTCTTGCTCACAGCAACTGGAAGATGAGTAGGGATACAGAGGGGAAAACAGGGAGCAAGGGATGAAAGAGCAGGCCAGCATGCAAAAGGAAGAGACAGCAGGTTGCAGAGACAGAAAAAGCAAGAGGAAGAAAAACAGAGGGAGAAGATATTAAAGTACACATGCTACTGCCATTGCAAAACTCTGCACTAGCCAGTGACATAACTATCTTTCTGTCCTAACAGCACCAACACAATCACTGTCACCGTAAGACAGTGAGGAAAAAAAGAAAATCACCACCTCCTTCCTAGATGGGTTCCTGCCTTGGGGAATCTTTTCCAAAAGAAAATTTTCACCCCCACTCATGGGCTGGCTGCAGAACCGTGCACAAACTCACCAGCACTGCTCTGCGGGATGATTGTGCACCACATGGATGATGCGGCCGGGGGGGTAAAGCGGTGTGCTTGCAGAGAGGGCAATAGTCAGATCGCTGGGATGGGTCCAGAGGCGATTACTTGTCACTGAGTTTTCTTCCGTCTCTTCAGGGAGCTCTGACTTGGGTATGCACTTCGTAGCACCCACAATGATTCGCCACTGTTCAACACAAGAGAAAGGAGGGAGAATATTGAGAAGAGAAAAACGTCAAAGAAAAGCAGAGCCATCTCAGAAGATGCTATCAGTAGGTTTAACCTGACAACCTAATACCAGAAAAAGGAAAAAACCCACAGATCTTGCGCCTTGATTGCTTAAATAGACCTAGAGAGAGAGATAACCCTGCCCAGAAAAGCTGTTTCTTCCTTTTCCAGTTTTAACCTTAGAAGCAGCAACATCTCAGCCATCCTTAACCATACAAAAATCTCCAGCAAAAAAAAAAAGGACCTAGAGTAAGCACCAGCTTGTCCACCAACTAGTAACTTGGTATACTTTTTCCAGTATAAACAAGGTAGATGGAGCCTGAATTCTTAATATACAAAAATAAGCAAAAAACTATACAACAAACAGACAAAAATTCTATTTAGGCTTTTCTCTATGCACTAAAAGAAATCCTAACAAAAACGCACCAAAACACCCCATAAGCCAAAACACAAAACCCAAAGAATGCTAACAAGAAAAATAAATGTAAAGCTCAGTTTTCTCCCTCTACAGGTCATTTCTATAATATTTTACCCCTAAAAATCTTCATGTCTTATGTTTTTTCCATATCGGTGTAACGGTAAAGAAGCCTAGGGAAGAACAACTTTCCAAATTTCCTACCTCCAAACCATTAACAGTCCGCTTACCCTAGAACAGCACCACCGTCTATAAGCAGATGACTTGTACTTCCTAGCCTCTTACCATTTGTCACTCGCCAAGAGAAGTTGCAGTTGGAACACAAGACTTCAAAACAGGCTCAGACATCCGAGAAAATTTCCTGCTCAGTTATTTTAGATGGCAAACTTATGGCACGTGAGCCAGAGTCATCACGCAGCCTGCAAACAGCACAGCCCTTTGCCCTGACCTCTCTAGCTGCCTTCCAACTCTTGCCATCACTCCTCTGGTTACTGAAATAGTCATCACAGTGGACCTGAGGAGACCTGGAGGGCAGGAGAAGTCTGCAGTATTGCTAGATGACACTAAAAGTTTACCTTCGCTACTGAGAGACTCACCTTCAGGTGTCTGTTAATCTTACCTTTGGCTTGTTACTCCTTTGAAGGACATCCAGAAGCTGCCGGCGAAATCCCTCCAGCTGAGAGAGACCAATTCTGGAAAGGAGGAAGATGTGTTTACAACAGCTGGGCAGGGAAAAGCAGGCAGGTAACAGGGTACAGGGACATAAAGAGCAGAAGAAAAAGAAACTATGCTACAAAAGATACTAAAGGGGGTTGTAGCACTGTCCCGGACCAATCACCAGGATTAAGAGGCCACAGGAAACCATTGCAATGACAAACAAGTAGGAAATGTAACAGCAGATACAGATCAGATCACACAGATATGAGAGAGGTCAATGAACAGATAAGGAGGGAGGTGATGCAATCACAGAAACAAGTGAGCAAAAAAACAAGTACAGGATGACATAGAACAGATAAATTAGAAAGGTGGCACAGAGCTACATGACACCACTAAACAGATGACAGGATGCACAAGATTTTGTCATATGGGTTACCAAAAGGCATATTCAATACCATTCAGTACTTTCCCTCCACTGAATTCTACATGCCTTATATCATACAGGCAGAAATGTCACCATTTATCTGAGGTCACGCAACCGGGCAGAAACAAAAGTAAAACCCAGGTTGTCTGGCTCCCAGTCCAACGCCCTGCCCAGCAGAACACGTCCCCAGGAGATGAGAGGTGAGAAACGCCAAGACACAAGAAATGATGGAGCTGGTTCAGAGATGAGATGATATGGAATAGGTATTCAGGGACAAACAGTACAAAATGAGACGACAGCACAGCCAGTTCAGGGCAGAGTGTAAAGAGGCAATCAGGAAGATTGTATCGACGTGTCAGATACCACAATTACTGTAATTACAGAGACAGGATATTCACCCTTTTCTTTCATACAGGCAGCTGAGAGCCAGGGAGGGATATGCCTATAAAAAGGTGCGTGAAACACCAGTATAGGTGGTCCAGGTAAGAGACGCAGCAATACAGGTAACTAGGAAGACAAGTAAGAGGCATACAAGGACAGATAAATGAGGACACTGGAGACAGACATGATCTAGGTGTTTCTGATAAAAGCAGGTGACTGGTAGAACAGCAGACACTCATCAAGAAATTCAGACACTTCTCAACTTGCCTGGGCACTAGATCTTTGCCAAGCACGACTGCAGTCACAAACTCTTTTGAATACTCCATGGCATCCTCGCTGGAAGAGAAACAGGACCAAGAAGAAGCAAACAGTGTTTCGCTAGCAGCAAACTGCACTTCATTCCCAATTTACCACTGGGGTCAGAGGTTACTAAACAGTGAACCAGGGCCATAAATCACAACCCAAGCTGCTCGAGGCTTTTGGGACTTGCACCTTGATAAAGAAAAGCTTGATATTCACATGCCATGCCCCAAGCAACTTTATTCTGCATATGGCTCTGAATACACTTGGAAAAGGAAGCACTCTCAGTGCCTCAGAGTCATTTTCCAATAGTTCAGAATGGCCAGGACAGCAGAAAGGAAGAAGATATTCCATGCTCCTGAGACTACAAAGACACTGCAGACCTAAGATGGCCACTTCCTGCAGCAATCTGAGTACCAAGGCAAGAGGGAATTAAGGCTTTCACTCTATAAGCTGGTTCTGCAATCAACTACCTTCCTGGAGACCGTCTTCTGAACCAGTTTATCACAGGCAGAGGCTGCATCGGTGACCTAGAGATGATCCTGGGCATGACACACAGTGCAACAAAAGCGTGGCAGGCAGAGGCACCTCCCTGAACTCTGAAACAGTTGAGGGAGCAAGGGAATCTCAGGAGTGGAAACTCTGAGCAGAAAACTATAAAACTCTCACGAAACATTCTAGCGTGACTCCTCTACAGCCACAGAAGACCAGGAATTACCATGGTGGCATGCTGGTACTCAGATTCATTAGCAGGATGGTTTAAAACCGTTGGCTGCTCCTGGAACACGATGCAGTAACTATCGCAAGAAGCTTCTGATAATCCATAGCTGCTTTCAAGTGCCCCCATGATGTCTGTCACAACTACAAAGACTTTATCTCACTTCACAGCAATCAAGTAGGATGTTTTTGTTTGGCTGCCATGCAAATAATGTGACCAGCAAGTCTGTTCCAATTTACAGTGGGAGGAATTCACTATACCTCTCTTCAGACATCTGAGGCAGCTACCCTCGATTCCCCTACAGCCGAGGGAAACAGGCACCCAAGAAGCACAAATCCCTCTGACCTATTTTAGGCACCCACTCTAGAATGACAGAAATCACACCCCAGGAGCGCCAATTCCCTTGTCAGCTGCAAAAGGAGTCCAAACAACTAGATCAACTGATGCAGACATCTATATTCGGTCAAATATCTCCCTTACTGTACATCTATTTGCAGCAGATGGGGAAAAGGACACACTGGCGCTGTGCAGAGGAGGAGGAAGTTGCAACCTGTCCACTCAACTTGCATTTTCCACTAGTCAGGGTGAAATTAGGGCTATGGCCACAGACAGCTAAGTCATAAACTAGAATATTTGGGAGAGTGGCCACCTGCCATCAAAACCTTAACTCCAAACTACCACACAGAGCAAGAGCTGCTGACAACCCTCAGCTCCTATAAACCGCCTCTCCATTTTTCTGCATGCTTCTCAGGGCAGAGGCTTGTCTTTTACTGCTCCTCAGAGCATCACAGACAAGATCTGATGGAGCTAAAACTACACCCCGCCTCTGTCACAGGTCCTCCTGCCCCAACACCTACCTCAGCAGCCCCCCCGGGGGAGAATAGGCAAAGCACTTCAGTGATGGGTACTGTGGACGCAAAAGGAAGGACAGGATGGCAGCTGTGCCAGCCCCTAGAGAATGACCGACCACAATCAGGCCATAGTGTTTTGTTCCTCTCCCCTGAAAAGAAGAAAAAAAAAAGCAAAACAAGAAATTGAGGTCAGATTGAAAGGTAAGTCCACAAAACCCCCAAAATCTGTCCTCTTCCCCAGCTGTGAGTTTTCTTCCTTTACACGAGCACCCCAGACTCCAGTTAACCAGCTCCTCCACCAGTGGGAACTAGTGAGGGTATGTTAGATTTTAAAACGGAAGCAGAGTTCTGATTTACGCTGTTTAGTCTAAGTCACAGTGGCAGTGCCAGCACATTCCTGCCCTGCAATGTTGCTTGTTCTGAAGGGATGCTAGAATTCATTCTCTCTTGCATTCCGCAATCAGTGTTTGATCTACTGAGTCTTTCCTAAAAGAATAAAGTCAGAAGAAAAAGGAAATGTACGCAAGGGGTTTGAGTTTAGGATCTAATAGGAGGTTTTGCTTCTGATTAATATCCCAGTCCAGGCTCACACATCTGTAGTCTCCTTGGTTCTAGAAATGACTTGGTTTCATTAATCCCATCACTTGTGCAGGCTGAAAAACCAAAATCTTAACCAGCGGCTTGAACAGTAGTCTTCTAAGGCTAGATGCTCTCAACAGCTGACCACTGCTCAAGTCACACAGAACAAACACAAGAACAAAAGATCTCCTCTTGGTGTCATTTTCCTCCTCAAGACCACCTCTAAGCCACTGCTGTGCCTGTTACCGTCAGCAAGGTGAATGCTGGGGGAGAATTAAGACTTTATTCACTTCACTTGTTTAGGGAAAAAGTACAATATCTGCTGCTGGCAACTGTCTGAAACAACATACAGATGAACCTTTGGTAGGACTTGGGAGGGCATTTACATTCTGGCCATACCATTTGTTCAGATTTCTTCAAAGTTCAGCTTCTACGCACGAGCCAGTTGCTCCATCTCATATTAATCAAGCTCAGGTCCAGCTAGTTACACAATTTTCATCAGTTAGAAAGTGGACCCACCATAAAGCCAGCTTCAAACAGAACAGAATACGATGCTTATCACGCACAGGAGACCTCTGTGCGCCATGGTATCCTTACCAGTCAGGTGGCAATTAAGCTCTATAGGACATTAGGAAATAATCCTCATGTGTAACAGCTCACTTAACAAGACTCATTTGCACTTTCTGGGGAGAGAGGAATAAAGCATCAAAGAAGTCTGATGCAGACATATCTGTCCTTACACCTACCAAACATCATGAGGCAGACACTTCAGCGTCAACAGGCGTGACACTCAGGTTTCAGCGAACCATTGAGGCTTTTCTCCATCTTTTCTTTCTCCCTTGAGCTACTGCTAATTTCCCAACGGGCGCTGCTCAGGCCAAGGCACTCTTCCGGCATGAGAAGAGGACAGCTGTCTGACAGCAGGGAATCAGGCAGTTCCGAAGTTACCACCCCAACGGGGACATAGACTCTGCTATTACTGACATATAAACTAAAGTAAGCTGCTTCGTAACACCTCTCTTGGGTTCTCCGATAGCTCTCTATCACAAAAAATGTGCGCACACAGACAGTCAGCATGGCATCCCATTGCTGTCTCCAAAGAGAATCTCCATAGAGATGAGATTTTAGTTCCTGTTGATTTGGTTTTAATGTTCCCTGCCCTGCGTTGCCACCAAATGGGACTTCCTGCCTCAGCTCTGCTGGAGAAAAAAACCCAATAATAAAAATCAGGAGCTCTGCAGTATCGGTGGTTTC
This sequence comes from Aramus guarauna, assembly GCA_013400195.1. NCBI lineage: Eukaryota > Metazoa > Chordata > Aves > Gruiformes > Aramidae > Aramus > Aramus guarauna. The sequence goes on along the minus strand of VXBL01001981.1, from coordinate 107,332 downwards.
AAAATAAAAAAGCCTTGGGGGAATGAGGAACTAGTTGCCTGTCTGGCAATCCAGAGGGACAGGAATTGAAGGAAGATTTGAGAAATTATAGTACAACAGATTCAGGGGCAGGAAGGTTTCCCCAAAACCAGTGTTTTAGGGAAATCTCACCTTCTGTATAACCTGCAAGGATAAAAGAAAGCTAATACTCACTAAGTCTCGTCCAAAAGCTTGAGAAAGCACCATTTCTTGCTCCAATTTCTTCTTGATGTACTCAGCAGATAGCACCATTCCCTGAGGGAAACACAAAGCCAGAGCAGGATGTAAAGGGGTGCATATCAGCCCTGATCTAAACATCTAGCAGCCACCAGGCTGCCCTGAGTGCTGCATGAGCTCTAGAGTGCCACACAGCACATGTCAGGGTTGAAAAAGTACACTGACTCCACTCCACATTTAGGAATAGACTTCATTAGGCACATGTCTTGGCTCACCGATTACCAGAGCCACAAACTGTTCAGAAGTAATGACAGTTCTTAAATTAAGGTAACACTCAAAGGACCTATTCCTGGGCTCACGGTGTAAAGTCTAGAAATAAAAAAAGCAAACAACAAATACAAAACAACCCACTTAAACACAAGGTTGTGTATCTGGAAGCTCAGCAGACACTGGGACCTGCAGCAGAACGGTGAAACAAACTTTGATTTTCTGTACATCAGTGCCTTAACTGCTAAGCTGTACTCTTCCATTTAAATCTGAACGTGAATAAAAGCAAGAACTAGCGTAACAGGGAAAAGAATACAAACACCGAGACACTACTGGAGGGAAAAAGTGGCAGCACTATCTGTATAGGAAGAGTTATTGATGACTGGAGAAGGCAGCAACTATTAAGGGGATTCAGCTGTCAAAGGACATTAATCACAAATTATTACAGGTTTTTATTCACTAGAAGCTAAGAAGATGGAAAACAAGCAGATAGTCCTGTTCTAAACATCCATCCTTCTCTGCTGATGGCTGCAACTGAGGATCATTTCTCCCTCTGTGCTATAATTACAAATGCAGTTGATCTGCTATAAACAAGCAACTAGAATTTGGGCTGTTGCATCAATTCTTGGTTATGCCTTTACGACAGTTTAAGTCGGTGATAAGCAAGCCTGAACTACAAAGGCTGAAAAACAGTGATGTAGTCCAGGGTGAACATGGATAAACAGAAATCAGCTACTTCTAATTTGGTGATTACAGACCTCAAATAATGCACACTGGGTGAGTAATAATTGCCCAAAAACCAGGTAAGATCATCTCCTTTGCTATTTCCCATCACACTCCTACCTGAAACCAGTTCAAGTAAAGTGAACATTACTGAGCACTGTTTAATCTCAGGGAGATAAAAGAATTCATGGCCCTCTCAAAAAGCAAAGAAACGTGGAATTTTCAAAGTCCTCAATATCAAACACACCATCAAAACCAAGCTGACTACTGAAGAGCAAGAGCCGAACAGGGGTGATTCTGCTGAGCCAGTGAATAGGACATTAGTAACACTGCCGCCGTTATCAAAAAGCCAATGCCACGATATTTCATGCCCGTGTTCAGATCTCTCAGCAGCTAGCCAGCTTCCGCCGCATTCAGAAGAGTCTCTATCTCCAACTCTAATGAGAAATGAACAGCAGACTACTTATATAAATTTCTAACATGAATTTAGGATTCTATTTTTGAAAAGCATGACCTAAATCCATGCTGATGTTACTAATGGGCTGTTAGTCAGCCTTATAGCTATATTTTTGATAATGACAGTATATTCTAATATAGACAGTGATTTTAATAATATGGAATGAGACTTATCACTGCAAAGTTACATTTAGACTTCCCATTAAAGCGGACACTGTTTCCTAAGTTTCAAAGGAATAAAACTATCTGGGCTTAATTTTCAAACCTCACAGGTAAATAACCAAATAGATTGGAGATCTAGGGAAAATTAAATGGAAATATTCTGTATTGCTTTGCAGCTTGAAGGCACAAAACTGCTCTGCGATTATTTGAACGATGTGTGTGAAAGCCCACGGAGGGGGTCTATTTGGTAGAGAAAAGAGCTCGAAAGTTATGGCTATTGCTGACTGTCATATCAAACCGGTGAGAGCTGTTATCGTGGCTGAGCTTTCCGGGCTTCCTTCTAGCAGCTACTTCTTGTCATCCCAGTTGGCTCAACACCAGGAAACAAATGTCCATAACATCATTTTAGTAGTTTTGTTCTATTCCAGTTCTACAGAATTAAGTATGGATTCATGCCCTTAATTTATGATTATTTTTAAGTTAGCTTTGTTATAAAAATCAGTGGATTTTAGTTAATTTTTTAGTCAAGCTCAGGGTTTTGGTTTTTTGTTTTTTTTCTCCAGTTAATCTCCCCTAGGGATTTTCACACACCTCCCCTTTTTTTTTTTGGCATGCTAACCCATACACCTTAGTTACAGCTAGATTTTTTTGACCCCAAATAGCTCAGAGACCTATTATACATTTTAACTGTGGCATTCACAGCAACCCAAGCAATCAAATGCTTTCAGCTTGGTACTGGTGGAGTGATAAGAAGGCTCACGTAAACATCAAGAGTTTTAATTTGTAGGATGTCTGATCGACACTGCATGAAGCGCAGTGACGGGTGGGCTCTCCAGGCAGAGATTACAGGCCGTGCCAGCCTGCTGGGTGTGCAGGACAGAGTCAGCAAGAAAAAACAGAAATCAAACAACTTACAGGAAGCTCCCAAACGGCCAAGTACTTTTCTCCAAATTAAATGTAAGTGTTAGCAAGACACTTCATTTATTTTTGTATTAAAGTTGACTTCTGGACATTAAAAATGCATTAAGACAGACATTTTTAAATTCTATTATCTCCATTAGTTTCCCTCGGGAATCAACAGTACATTATTGTCTGAAGATTAATATTGATAATAATTTAAGATAAAGCTATATTTCTGTACTAGCAACAATAAAAAAAAGAAATAACACAAAGGCCAAATAAAAACTCAATATAGAACAAAGGGAACGATCTGAATGTTTCCTATAAGCTGCTGGCATATGAATATTTTCACATCAAGATCAAAAGAAAAGCCAACTTCTGCAAGGATCTATTACTGGCTTTTCTGCACAAATTTCAGAACAAATCTCCCTTGCTGCCCTTTGGTTTCCTTTCACCTCTCTTTCTTTGTATGAACTGTTGATCACACTGATTGTGCAAAGTAATTTTGAGCTAAATGAATTAGTACAAGAAACAAGGGATGTTAGCATTGACAGTAGACGTAAAGCTTCAGAAGCGTTAAACAAATAGCAAAGATTCACAGAGCTAAATATCAGTCATGTGACAAAACACTACCTCATTTATCTATGTTTCCATAACACGTCCTATGTAATTGCCAGGTTGGTTATTTTTCTCATTTTGGGGAAAACTAAGGAAAACAGCCATTAGTCAAACAACAGGTACACGACATTGTTTTCAAAAAACCCACTCTGGGAGACTTGGAGACCACCAAGCACCTAGACAACGCTTTCTTCAGTAATTGCTTCTTCATCAGACCCATATCCAGCTAAGCATTTGAGTACGCCGTTATCTATCAGCTTCTAATGCTCTACTTCCTCAAGCAGAGCATCAAAGCACGGAGTAGAGGTTTGGTGTGCAGACAGGACACCACAAGTGATGCCGGAGCTCCCAGCTCATCGTTCCCAAGGACTTACGAGTTCAGTGTCCCTCCCTGAAGGGACCTGCACCAGAATAGTCAGCGGCTTCTCTTCTCTCCGAGCAGCAGCATTTCCAGCAGCAGCTCCCTTCCACCGTGCACAACCTCCAGTTTGTATTTTTCTTTCCCAACCTGGCACTGCATCTTGAGAAGCTGCCAAATTCCTGATAATCTTAAAACTCAGCATGTTTCTCATTACTTTGCTGGACTGGGGCAAAAGGTCAGCTCTATAGTAAATTGATTTAGTCAGCCCAGTCCTGATCACTAACATGGAGTATCAGTCTAATTACACAGATGCAAGTGCTGCCAGTATCCTTTTATGAGGTTCAGTGCCTATCCCCTTGCAAGAGAATTTTAAAACATGCTCTCAGGATTTGATTGCAAATTCTGAAAAGGTCAATGGAAGAAAAAGTAAATGGGATGACTCCAATAATTTCATTCTAGGTCTCCACAGATACCTTTTATAGTTTGGTTTTTACTAATTGCATAGGGTTTTTAATTACAGACACAGCAATTTTAACAGTTGCAACTAAGGATTTTATTTTAACATCTCAAAGCCATTTCACTGCAATTATTTAACACCCTTTGTAATTGTTTGAGGTGCTTTTAAGACCACTTTTTTGGGACCTATAATTAAAAAAATCAAAATATCAGAAAAAAAAAGTGGTGGGGTGTGGGGTTTTTTTTGGTTTGGGGTTGTTTTATTTTAACACACCTTGTGTCCCAGCCATGTTCCATGGTGCCCCTCAACCGGAAGGCGCTCTGCATCCCCAGTTAGGTCAGTCAGGGCATCCTGGAAGAAAAACAGTCACCGTGCTTCAGGTAAGTCAACTACCACATGTGAGTTGGAAAGGGCTCAGACTCTCCTGAAAGTTTACCAGGGTGACCAAGGGTACGTGAGGTCACTGCACAGTGCACTTACTTTTGGAGACAGAGTTCCTCGGATACTAATGACCACCTTCTTCTTATCGTGGTCCACAGCCACATAGAAAGGCGTTTCATAAACCTGGAAAAGATCCACTACTGTAAAAATCAGGTGAGACATTCCTGTTTAATTATTCTCCTGCTCAGGGCAAAGGAGGCAGAGCAGCCTGACAGGTTATGCCTTATAGGTAAGGACTCCTCTGAATGATCTGATTTTTGGCAGTAGTAAATATTTCTGTCCAAGTGGCAGAATTTCTTGATTGAGAGATAGGATGGGAAGCTCTAGGGTCAGAAAAAAAGGCTTAAATTTCCTTCTTTGTACCACTACACCTGGAAGCATGTAAATCCCATTAGGAAGGGCCTTGGGAGCACACCCCAAATATGAAGGGGGTTGCAGATTCTCCTTACTGCATCATGGCAAGATGTGTAAACAATGTCCACTGAGGTCATATTCTCATCCAAGAAGTGACGCCGGATGGCAATGGCATTGCAGCCACAGCAATTATCCTCTTCAATAGTGACACTCGGCGCATAGCGGGGACGCGAAGGACAGAGGCAGCAACATCTGCAGAATTAAAAAAAATAACTTTGAGGAAAAGAGGAACATGGAAGAGACTGGCTTTAGAATGGAATGCCCAGGGATAAGGTAAAGACAGACCCTGCATGCCACACTGGCCTCATCTCAGCAGCAGTGATTTCCTTCACTTGTAGGAGCTCTTGCACAAAACAGCACACAAGTCATGGTTCAGTACCAAAAAGGGCCACTTGGGATCAGATGTAGTTTTCCTTCTGAGCACCAGAGAGAGCTACAGTGCAACCAGACCCCAAGGAATCAACGCATAGTGGGGCTGGGAGCTCTCCTCAAAGGATACTATGCTTCATAGCACAGCCCTACATTGTTTCAACACACAAAGCAGGTAGCATTTGCTGAGATCTAGATCTAACAAAAAAAGTAAAATGGGTCTAGATTCATTCCAGAACAAAAACAGAAGCACAGGGTTATTTTACCCTTCTTTCCCTTATGAGACACTTCACAAATAAAAGGACTCAAAAGGAAGTACATTCAGCACAGAAGCTGCCTGAATAAGTGCAAAAAGCTCAACCCCAAAGAGAATCTGATGACAGCATTATAGCAGCTGAAAGCAAATGTTTAAAACAATGCAATCCTGCACTGAGCTACAGCATTGCTACCATGAGGTGAGCACTATACAGCATGGCAGAAAAACAATTAGTCAGAACACAGCACAAACTCTGGCCAAGTCTTGCCAATGCTTTAATAAAGACCCAAATGTCAGCTCCCTGCGTATCTGGGCTTGCTGATAAATCTGATTTCTGAGCTCCAAGACAGCTATTTTGACTCAGTGTGAAAGCAGTCTTGTGCCAGATAAGTTCTTTCTGCCGCCTGTTCAAACTGCACAGGACTAGCATGATCCTTAGTGCACTGGAGAAGAGAGAGCGTAGGGCAGTCTGGTTTATTTAACAAGAGAAGCAGCTAAGCTACTGTAAAGACTGAAAGACATTGGAGTATGAAAGCAGAGAGTTACAGAGAGATGGAAGGGAAAAGCATGAGAAGGGAAAAGAGGAATAAGCAGAAGAAAAGAGGAGGAAGAATAAATGGAGTGGGGATGAAGAGAGCAAACTGATGAACAAAAGGAGAATTCTAAGTCTGGGAGAAAGAGAAGGGAAAAGGGAAGAAGAGAAGGCAGAGTGATAGGCAGGATGGCCACTCACGAGCAGGATCTGGCCAGGCGACAGAGTCCACATGTGGGCTTCCTCATCAGGTATATGGGCCAGCCATAGGCAGCCAGGGCAAACAGCATGTAGTAACACACCTCTTTGTACCGCTGCATCTCTTGCTGAAAGAAACAAGAGACTCACTAAAGGCCTTGTTCTCTTAGATTGTGAGTTTTTTCTACTGTTTCCCTTTTTTCCATCACAGTTAGATTGGGGTTGTTTTATTTCTGAGCATCAGCCTTCTGAGTGCCGCCAGAACAGCACCAGCAGCATTTCCAGAGGACCGCAGGAGAACAAGGTGGTTATGCTGGGCTACCCCAGCTTCGGAGAAGATAAACTAGTTTAAGTCCCAAGAAGATGAGCTCTCTAAATATACTGCTTTCACATAGTCACAGGCTATAAGGAAGATGCCCAGAGAGGACCATAAAGCCAGTCTGGGGCCACGTGCCTCAGCACTTGTCTTCTATAAGCTCTGCTGACATCTCTCCCCACACACCTATTCAGAAGGAGAGATGTGCTGAACACAAGCAGGATATTAGTATTAAACACAACGCAGCTGCGAGCAGGGTAATAGCAGAATCACTTGGTCAGAGATGCTGGGATTGGGTCACTCTTGCCTCTCTTGCAGCAATATCATTTAATCAAGGGGAGTGAAGAGAGTTTGCCCTACAAAGGGCATGCCAGGGGAAAAGCCAAGCTTAGTTCACACAGAACAGACCACAGCCATTTCCATCTTGAGAACTGCTGGCCATCAGCTCCAGGAAGAAAGGCTCCATCTCGCTTCCAGGCAGCTCCCTGCCCTTATCAAGGCAGAGCCCTGCTTGCTGGGCTCCATGAGCTCTGCTGGTGGTACTTCCTTACAGAGCTCCACACAACACTCCTGGATGGAGCGCTCAACTCCTAGCTCTGCCTTCAGAGAAACCTCACGTTGCCTTCCCCCATCTGAGGGGAAATACTACCACTTCCCACAAAGCAGAGGACAGACAGTGTTTTAGAATCATAGAATCATCTAGGTTGGAAAAGACCTTTAAGATCATCAAGTCCAACCACTAACCTAACTTTGCCATCCCACCACTAAACTTTAAAAGTGATCCAAAGACAAAAAACCCTGTAAGAGAGCAAGCATTGTTATATTCTGTTGTGCTAATCTTTCTTTTTTTTTTTGATTATTCCAGAGAGGGGTAGAAAGAAATAGGAGAAGCCTCTAAGAAAAAGAAAACAGGCTATGCAGGGAAGTGTGGTGAGTTTGCAAGATCACAGTCCAGTGACTTACCGCGTTTTTCAGATCCAGATACTTTGTGTTCCGAGTCACTGGCATCCCAGACAGAAAAGCTAAAATGTCATTGTTTGCCTGTAAGTCACAAACATACATAAAAATTCTTCTCTGACACCATGACAAAAATCTACACCTGAGAAACAAAAAGCACGCTGTAACCTAGGACAAGATACTTCCAATTATCCCAACCCATGTCTTCAACCGGTTCCAATTCTGCTGTTCTTATTTCTGCCTGATTTGATCACCGCTGTCTGAACACCACCTCTGGTGAGGGATAAGAAACCCTCCAACCACCCAAACAATTTTCTGCTGGGTTAACAAACCATAACTCTCAATGCCAGTAATGGGTTGGGAATTTAGGAATTTGCCCTTAAAGTTCCTCCTGCAGCTTTTCTCAGATGCCGGAGTCTTGTCCACATGACTGTACAGGAGAAGTAATCTTCTTCCCATTCACTTTCAAATACCTGCCACCTCCTTTGGGGTCAAGAGCTAAATCTGTCTGCATCACCTGCCTAGAAAGGATGACAAGGCTTCACAAGCTTGACTCAGTGTCAGTTGGGCCCTTTGGGAGTCTCGGAAAAAGCTGCTAAAGAAGTTTGTATTTTTATTTTACAGCTCGGTGACTGGCAAGAGCCCATCACGCAACAGAAACGAGGTGGGCAGAGTCATGCAGTTCTCACGCAATGAGTCACAGGAGCGGCAGGTTATGTCAGAGGCCAAGTGAGATACCCACAGCCTCCTCCGTGCATGGCGACAGGCCCCCTCCACCCACCTCGTCCAGCACGGCGTTGCGCTTTGCTCGCTGTCGTTGGCGCAGAAGAACCAGGCCTGCAATGATGTCAGATGGGACGATGTCAAGGTCTCGGAAAAACTCAGCAAAAAGGTAGGCGATTTCAGAGTAGGCGTCCTGCAAAATCCAGGGAGAAAAAGAGTTTAGGAGGAGGAGTTTGGGTGTGGGGAGACTCAAAACAGGACACAGAATGAGAACCAATGCGGCAGCAATGGCCTCATTTCTGTAGCGCTCTCTCCAAAACATCCACAACGTTCCTTCAGGGAACACCGTATCTGGTCTAATCATATTAATATCTCTTATTTATTTTACACAGTCACACTTGGAGGCCTCCCCTGTGACTGAATTTGTACTATGCTGGGTGCTTATGTGTGGGCAAGCAGACCACCTCAACATCAAAATAGACAGGGAGAGAAAGGAAATGTTTTCATCTCTACATTGTAAATAAGACAGAGGAAGCAAAACGAGAACCAATTCCCAATCCAGTGTCATCTCAGAGTCATCCTTTCTCCTCAAAAGCAATTTCATTTGAACAAAGACTATTTGGGGAAAAAAAAAAAAACCAAAACCAACACAACACTGATTTTGTCCTATTTAACATCCTCTTCAATTCTGTAACTCCGTCCTGGGATCATTTTGCCCATACTTAACGCAGACCTCAGCATCCCGGGCACATCAGAGCAAGTGACAGCTTTTGAATCCGGCCACTGAAGTTACGGTACCTGCTCACTGTTCCCCACCCCACTCTTCGCTACGTGATTTCAGAGTTAATCCAAACAAGCAGGTGTTGTACACGGCAGCTCTTGGTACTGACCATTTTACCAGGCTTTTCCAAGTTTATCTTTGATTCCATCCAAGCAAAAGAGCCTGAAAAAGGAAAATCCTGGGAAAAGATCTGGTCATTTAATGCAGACTGCCCAGAAGAGAAGGTGACTAAACCCAAAAAAGGAAGACATCACAGGAGGGACAAAAGTGGACGTGACCTGAGAGGATCAAGTAAAGGCTCTGAAGCAGAGTGACAAACAAAGGTATTTTGAGGAGAAATGTTACTTTCCCTGTTGCTCTGTATTACAAAAAAACCCCCAAAACCTTAAGTGAGAATGGTTTGGGAGGTTGGAGATGGGCTGTGAGACAATGCTGATCTGGCCATTGCTCAGACCAGCAAGCTTAGAGACAAGGGTGACCCAGAGGGTGGATCAACAAAAAGTGGAACCGAACGAGTACCACAGTAGACAGTATTTTGGCTCCTCACATCACTAAACCTTTCCCAGCAGGATCTGTCACAGCCTTATCCTGAGCTTTTAGCCTGTATTTTCATAGCATCCTTTACGTGGCACCTAAAGCCATGCGACTGCAGTCTTGTCTGTAGAAAGCACGTGAAGACAGACTGGTCTTCAGGACAGGATCTTTCCATCTCTCCTCTTTGACAAGCAAGAAAGTAAATCCCTTCTCCCTAGCAATCTTGCAGGAAATGACCTACATTCTTTTATCTCTGACAAACTCCTGGAGTGCAAGATTACTTTCTATCATTTTTCACTTGCCTACAAAAGCAAGTTAAATCAGTATTAAGAATGGGGTTTCAGGTGCCAACTGTGCAGGTTTCCATGCCAGCTGTGCCTTTGAAGAGCAAATGGACTGGCATTAACCTCTCCAACATTACAACCGCAGTATCCTTGAAGTACTGACCCCATAAATCTCAGCACAGTTCCTATAAGCACATAAGAAACGCAAACAGCCTTGAAGTAAAATACAATGAATGCCCATTAACCCAAAGTGACAGCAACACCTCTTAATACTCTGACCAAAGAAAAAGGCTGAATTTCAACACATATGTTCTGTTCCAAAGAAAGGGTTTTTTGCTGGAGCACCCGGTATTGTACTATAGGATTGATTGTAGTATTCTGCTACAAACCACACGGGCTCTGGGGCTTCTTCACTCCAGACCCATAAGAACAGATTCTTGCCCAATGCCGTGTCCACTCTGCAGAACTCTTTTCCAGCCCAGAGGAGGATGATCCTCTGCTAGCACATTTTTTCCGAAAAAAAAAAATGAGAGAGACAGCAATGGATTAATTTCTGATCCATTACATACGCATTCATTCCACACACTGTCATGCCAGGACACAAAGTCAGAGCTTGTTTCTGCAAAGAAAAGAGCTTGGAAATTGCTCATGCTGAATGTAAAATGGAAATTCAATAGTACAAGGAATTTGGGAGATTCTGGTATCTGCTTTTACCCTGAACTAAAAAAAAAAGTAGAAATAGACAGTCACTGCAGTATGAAAAGTTTGTTAAGAAAAAGCTTGACACGAAGTGAAATATTTGACATTCCTGAATAAAATAAGAGTTGTTCAGAAACCAGGCCATTCGGATGCCTGCCAGGGCTCCTGACCTCGGGTGCAGCACCCATGCTGTGCTCCCAGGACAGGCCTCTCTGGGTACCTGGGCAAAGCGAGACAGTTGTGCCGTCAGGGGGAAGGGAAGGGGCCTCTGCTGTGACAGCACAGGCAAACAGAGGAGCAGACAATAACCCCCAAGGAAACGCTGCTGTTTGAGCTGCCGGGACACAAATATTGTTTTGTTTCTATTTTCCAGATGGATTTTCCTAAGCAGCTCGAGCAGATGATCTGTGAGAGCTGGCAGTCCTGGGCTATGACTTGTCAGCTGGACAGCAGATTGGGGCTGGGATGTTCCCTGGGAACACGGTGGCATTTCATCCAGTACCACAGGAGCGTGCCACTGGGAGGGTCAGCGTGCCAGTACACATCGCTGGATTTCTGCAAAGGGGCTACGACAATTCCTGCAGCCGTCCACACTTTGGAAACTGCACCCTGCAGATAACTACACAGCACTCAACAACAAACCCTTTTAATCTAATTCATACTGGTTGCCATCTGTGATGAACAAATGTTCAGGTAGCCTTCACCTGATTCTGTTATCCTTACACAGCTCTTCATCTTATTATAAAACTTTCCCTTTTGAGGTTAAAATCCCAGTCTCATTTCTCTTCCTGTACAAGTTCATATCCTCTCCAATATGCTCCTTTTTCTGCCGCATCTTTTAGGAGACCAAACACCAGGCTATATTTAGTGAGGACATCACTGATGTGGTCGGTCCCTTGGTGTTTTCCCTGTCATTTTCTATGTCCTTCTACTGAAGCTAAACGTTTCACTGATTTTTGGCCACTGCTGTGCGCTGATGTCTTTGCTGAAGCGTCCTTGATAACTCCTAGCTCCTTTCCCAAGAAGTTGTAACTAATTCAGAGCCCAGTGTACACAAGTAATTTAAATTGTTTCTTCAGATATGCGTGCATCACCTCATCTTTCTTCACAACTTTCTTCTTTGATAACAATTCCCTGGTTTTGCTTGGTTCTTCAAGAGTTCTCAAATAGAATTCTGACCAACTTGTAACATTACAAGTCATCAGCAAAATTTTCCACCTTAGTACTCACTTCTCCAGCAGGTCCTCAGGAGTCCTGTTGAATACCACCCTAAAGCACAAACCTGCTAACTTTTGGGGAAGCAGTATCAAGCCCCTTTCCCTTCCCTGCTGGACAGGTAACAGCAAGGGAAAATCCCAACTGTAGCACATGAACACTTCAAATCAACGATCTTCATGTCAATCTACGGATTAAGTAGTAGTTTTTGACTGTTAGTAATCCAGAAGTATTCTTTTGCTGATTCTGATTTGCATGTTCCCATTTTCAAAGAGGCATCTCTCCTTCTTAAGCATATGAGACTGATGCAAATTGGAGAAACTGCCTAAGCAAACTGGCTGATAAAGGGAAACCAAAGCTGACCAAAGTGCTGTCAAATCTCAACATAGTGATAAACATGTATTTCTTCCACTGATATCTTTACTGAAAATTATGATCCCAGTTCACTGCAACAATGAGGTAAAGAACAACTTCAGGAGAAGTGTTTAACACTGACAACATTGCTTTTCAGTGCTATTATATCTTCAGAGAGAATCCTGTAATACTCAAAACCAGAGTGTTAAGACCATTTTGAAAAAGACAACTGTCCTACTCAGCGATGTTCCATCTGCATCTACAGGGAAACACCAGCTTCTATTTCTGCATGGAATACCCAGGTACCCTCCTGAAGTGCTCATTCAGGCTACTTGGGCTGCAAGGAAGGAAAAGGAACCAACGTGCAACCAAGTTTCAAGCCTGGTCTATCTGAGGGTAGCTCAGCTTGCTGCTCCTTGGAAGGCATGTCCAGTCCTTGCGTGCACTGCTGTCAAGGCTCACTGGACTCCTTGTGCCTCCGGATCTCAAAGAACACTCACAGTGAAATGGGACACACATTGTCCAGGCTTGACAGCAGGAACCCCATGCCGCTACGCTCTGCTGAGACCCATCTATCAGCTTGCTTTCTGACAGGAGATACTTGGTACTCACCGACTGAGAGTCTTTTGTTCGTGTGCAGCAAAGAAAAACTTTGAGTCTGCGCGTCCAGCTGCTGGCTTGCCCCTCTTCCAGGCGGTGTCTGTAAGGTAAAGAGTGGAGTAAGCCCATGAGGACAGGCAGGACAACATGATTGCAGGACAACATGATTCCTACAAACAGTAGGATCCAAAGTCATGCAGCCTAGACTATCACCCGTAAAATTTGCACTAAATCCTATTCTTCTATTTATCCTGGTCTAGCAGAGACAAGGAGACCATATATACATTAACAACTCAGCTCATTTTATAGGACAGGATGGTCAATAAACCAGCTGTTGTAGCCAGGATCAAGCCGCTGTATTTATATATGTGGTGTCCTGCCTGAACAGGATGGTCATAAAGAAACTGTTCCATGGTATCTGCTGGAAGCTGGATGTCCAAGAGCACCTGGAACTCTGGATAGAAGGGTCTGCTGGTAACCTGGCAGCTGTATCATGCTAGGATGTACTACTGCTCAGTAGGAAAACTCTGCCTCGGGGCGAGGGGGTGGGAATGGTACAAAAAACCGAGAACTTAGTATGAGAGGAGCTGTGCAATTTTTGCTAATAAATAATAAATACATCTTTCCAAATAAGCTAAACATAATACAGTCTCAGACCTCAAACAATTTACAGTCTTTATTCAAGTACAGTGCGTAACTCTGATCACAAAAAGAAAAGCAACCTAAGGGAACTCTTTCAATTTAGAAAAGGTTGAAAAGGGCTGAATACAGGAAGTTTAGCTCAACCCACATTTGGTTTATATGACATTTCAATTTCAGCTTCAAAATTAGCTAATTGGACAGCCCCGTTTAAAGTGAACTATAGCTGAGTTCACTCCACCGTTGTGAGCTTGCCGTAGTTACTCCATTCTGCAGGGTGACAGTGCCTCAGTTCTGACTGGCGTACCTGCAAACAATCCCTAGAGCAAGTCAGGCTTAGCAGCGTTGGAACAGGCGACTGTGCGATTCTTTGCCAGAGCACGAAGCTACCTGCATACGTAAAGTCCACAGTTCCTCTAATGCAGGGTCTTTTTTTTTTTTAATGTGAACACAGACTAACTCAACACAGGTCAGACCTATCAAAAAAAACTACTTCTATTTTCTGGCAGGTGATCACATCAGGAAAAGCTCAAAGTGGGTTGCACCTGGAAGAAATAGATGCTAGGAAAGGAGTTTTTGCCTGCAACAAAAGGAGCAATGCATCAACTCACACCTGAGCATTTTAAAACAATCATCCATAACCTCCAAGGAAGACTCCAAAAGAGGAACAGGAATACAAGTGTCCTAAGACAGAGCCGGCAGTAATCAGTTTGCTCCCCCAAATGCCAAAGAACTCGGGCAGCAATGCAAAGAACTTCACAACTTCACTGCGGGGGTTGAACAAGCAAGCAAGTGTGCTCTGAGCTATTTTCACTCCAACTTTTCCCAAATTCTTTCTTCCTAACACCAAACTTCCACATGCTTCATATGAGCTCTAGAGCAAGTTTCTTAGAAAAGCCTCAGCACAATTAGCTGAGCCTTTGGTTTTGTTGTTTTATTTCCTTAGCTCTGCAAGAACATAAAAGCCCACACACATCACGATGCCACTGGTAAAGGAAAACCACTGCGTAAGAGTCCAATAGCTACAGCAGAGTACCGCAACAAGAAAGCCAAAGTTACATGTCTCCTTAATGCGACAAACAAATCGAGTTTTTCCAGGAGTTAAGACAGAAGAAATACAGCTCAGGTTAAGTATAACACAAAGGTGAAATTACGGCTGTACATCAGAAGGCATGTATCACTGCAGAGGGATTTCAATAGGAATGGCTAGCCCTCAGTATCTTACAGGATCACAATCCAGAAACAGGCAGAGAATTTCATAATATATTTTTTGGAAAACATTGCTTTAAGCAAGCAGAGAATTTCAAAATGTATTCTTTGAAAACAATTGCTTTAGTAGTGAACACATAGTAACATTTCATGTTTCCCTTTCACATCATAGCCCACAGCATTTTGCTTGTTAACATCTGTTAACACTCCCTTTCTAGAGTGGAAATCTGCAAACAGCAGGCACAAGCTCTCAAAAAACATTACAGGCCTGGAGGAAAAAACCTGGCCGTGACCCAAGGGACAGATACCTTCACTCAGTTGTCTGGGATCTCAAAACTCCTCACAGGGGCAATAAAAGTAAATCAAAACAAACCCAAAAATTAAGTTCTCTGGCAAAAAAAAACCCAAACTTTGCAATCTGTGGCACTCTCTTTCCCTTCAGAAATATAATGTATTGAGCCAAACAGCTTTGATGTAGTGTGGGGTACTGGATCCACAGTAGCATCCCAGCTTCTCATCCCTGTCTCCCTGGGAAAGTCCTGATCACAGGGCAGTAATGGCACACATTAGGTTAACGAGGAACTAACGCCAAATATTCAAGGCTAGTGTTACCAATGTATTGGAAAGGTTAGGAAGAGTGTCCTGCATTCTGCAATAATAATTTCAAAAAAGCTCCTTCAAACTAAGCTTGCTACACGGTCCTTAGTAGAGTCTGGGCTTTTTCTCAAAAAGACAGCCTGACAGATCCCATTTCCAGACATTGGAAAAGCATGGATTCAAAACACTCTCTTGACTATAGATTCCCAGTGAGAAATGCAAAATTTGCAGAGTATTTTTTAAAAGCTTCATTTTTTAGCATTCAAAACCTAATGCCCTCAAGTCCTACAAAGCCACATTCCTTGCTGACAGTTACATATGTCAAAACTGCCTAAGAAAACAAAGCCTGTTTGTGTTGTCCTGCTACCGGAAAGAAAAACTTCTGAAAAATGCCTTGCTTGGTGAAAAAAGCTTTCATATACCCATCTGGGTAGCTCAAAGATATAATCAATTCTTAATTAAAAGATCTGACTGCCAATAAAAAAGAAATTCCTTCTTGGCCAAGACCAAGACAACAAGAAATCTCAGGCCAAAAGGTTGCATTTTAAAAATAAAAATAAAGGAAGAAAGGAGATTTGGAAGAAGATGCTGCCTCAACCTAAGCAAAATCTAAATGCTGCCTCACTGTTACCAGGCAAAACACAGTTACAGGATGGACAAACAAGCTGTTGTGGTCAGCACCGGCTTAAGGGGCTCGGAAGAACTCATAAATGCAGTGACTAACGCACAATCCAGGCAGATAACACGTTGCTTCGCCTCCTTTTGGCTACAGATGCCCACACACAGCACCTGACAGTCTGAGCTGCATTCTTCCAAAATCACCCATCGCCTGCGAAGGGAAGCAACGCCTGAAGCTGAATGGTCCCTCAAGCAAGGCAAGGAGAACGTCAAGAACAACAAAAAAAAAAGGGCACCCTTCCAGAAATGCTGCTTTACCGCAGGTTGTATGTCCTCAGGTTGCGCTGTCTCCGCTTTGTGGCGCGCAGTTTGACAAAGGTCCGGCCTGTCGGGTCGAAGACGCACAGGACAGTGATGCAGACGCTCAGGATGACAACCCAGTTGCACACCACCATTCCTGCCAAGGAAGAAGAGAAGTCAGGTGCTCTGCACGTGAATTTTGGCAGCATCGCTTCCTGTTTTTTGCCACACACGTCAGACCCACCTCTCCATTGCTGCAGGGCAGACAGTTACCCCAAATACTCTTGCAGCCAACTGCAGCAAAAGGAAATCCTCTGGAAAGGTTTCTAAACTACAGCTAGGTTTTCCAGCCATTTTAGGAGATTGCCCATGCAGAAGACCATTAAATACTCACTGAGTATCTAGGGGGACCGCAACATTAGCATCACCCCCGCCAGGAGACTGGAAATGAGTTCCAGGAAAACAGTAAAGCCATTTTGAACCGAAGCAGGGGAACGAGATCTTAAAGACTCCCCAGCCAGACCCTTCCATGGGAACATGAATTCTTGCCTCAGTGCAGACAGCACAAACAAATGAATAGAACAACTGTTCTGAGCAAAAACCTCTCAGGAAAACAAGCACCACATTTACAGCTACAATCCACTTCCAACAGTCAATCCCCACATGCATGAATGAATTAGCTCTCCAAGGCAAGAGGATATCTGCGCATACACAGGAATGCGCACAAACCACATTCCAAATACATACCCAAAGTGACACTCTTTGCTGTGATATCATTGCAGGAAGCGTAGTACTGTGTTAGCCAAACGATGCCCACAATAGCATACACAAACTCAATCACCAAGATAGCTGAAACAAAAAGGAACACAATAGATAGTAGCAGCATCTCCCTAAGGATTAACAACCGCCTCTCCTCATCTTCTGAAGACAAGTTCTTCAGCAGGACAGTCGCACAGAGTAAGTGACTGCAGGCCTGGGCCCCAGTGCTTTGGAAAGTGATATGCAAGAAAATGAAGCAAAAATGTAGTGTGTCCCTAATGCTAACTACTCCTAAACGACACAAGAACCGCACGCGCACAGAGCTGTGGGTGCCCTTGGCTGTTGCAGAGGTGTGAATCAGATAGCTGTACCTTCCACCCACCACAGTGGAAAGACACCCTTAGGTAACAAGAATCACCATGTAACAGCACTAAGGTCTTAACCACCTCAGACAGCTGGCCTGATTCAAAGATACAAAATAAATGGTAGCATGTAGCCAGGATTAATCCTGCTTACTACACTTCGCAAGTGTTCTCACACCTCCACCCTTTGCAGTCCCTTCCAGTAATCATTCCCAGGACACAGTCCTTAAGGAGACATTTACTGGCTCCTCAGTTTTACATTACTGTGGTAATGAACAGAAAAACTGGTGGTTGACACTGGCTCCCCAGAAAAAAAATAGTTGGGAAACACTGCTCTGAAGTGCCCTCGTTTTCTCTACACATTACAGCCCCAAAGTACAAGTGGGCAATCAGGTATGGAGAGGGCAAAGAGCTAGCTCAGCAATGCCTAGCAAACCTTTGGTGGAACATGACCCCAAACTCTTGTTCCAGCCTAGCTGACTAACCACCCACCCTCCTTACCTGCATGTTGGCACAGTATCTTTCCCTAAGTGGCTTACTACAGGCTCTCACCAGCCTGGAAAGACAAGTTCAAAGAGCCACATACTAAATAGTTTTCAACAGCAGTGGGCAAGGAGGCAGGGCTAGACCAGCTGATGTTCTTAAACTGAGCTAGGCTCTGCCTATCTTGACTCACCTCCCCGCAGATTACCTGCTGCAGGACAGGAGCAGCAGAGCTGAGAGCTCTGTCCCTAGATTCATACGCACTAAAGAGCACATGCTCAAAACGGGACAGTCACACAGACCTTGCCCACACAATGGTCACACTCCTATTTCTATCACCAAAACTGACAAAGCCATTAGGAGTAAAAAAGCCTCACAAAACAAGGATATCCAAGAGCCAAGATACAGTGTTAATACAGATCCTGAACACATGGAGTAGTTTAAGGCAGACAAGGAAGAAAAGTGGATGTTTCTCGGGCAGGAAAATGGCTTTTTAGATTCTCTTTACCTCCCTTGCCCCATTTAGTCTGGTTTTAACACTGTGTTACCCAAACTGTCAGGCTCTACGTGCTTCCCTAGGGAGACTGCAGCGTGCCTGGGAAACTGGAGAGAAAGGCTTGTTTGCTATTCATGTTAATGATTTGCACTTAGCTATCAAAGGCAGAAATATCTCCCAGACAGAGCTTTCAAGCAAGGTTACCCATATTTTAGTCAATTCTGCATGAAAACAATCCAGGAAAAACAGAGATGCAAAAGCATGAGATGCTTTGTTTGGAATGAGCTTTACTCCACATCTCCAAAAAAGATTTTTTCTCTTAAAATCTTCAGAAAAATCTGATCAAGTTTCTGTACCTGGAAGACAATGGAACAGAGAAAGGAAGGCAAGCTAAAAAGGAAGCCCTGAATGAGAGATCAAGGAAAAAAAAAAAATCTCTTTTCTGATCTAGTTCTTGGTGGGCGAGTGAGAGAGGAAATGGTTTTAGGAAGACAAATATGCACTCTAAGAGAGAGGATGTAACCAGTGAGCAGGTGGGAAACCTATTTATCTCATGGTGCCTGGAGGTGGAGTGTCAAAGTGCAGGTTGTGCTGGATGGACAGATGCACCACGTGTGAGTCAAGAAGCCACTAAGTATGTCTTGAGGTAGGTGGGTGTAGACTTCAGTGTCTGTATGACAGGCATGGACATGCACGTGCCTCAGGGCAAGAACCACCACGATTTACACAGACATATGCCTATATCATGGGAAAATGTGCGGGGAAAAAAAGGTGAGGGAGAGGTGTAGATGCATCTCACTGTGGCAGATCTGTGCTGCGAGACAGAAGGGGAGCATATTTTGTTAGAGGAAAAGGATGTACCTGCATTGCAATGAGGATGACAAGTTAAAGGTTTGCTAGAAAGATATTTGGGGCATTGCATGAGAGTCTTACAGCAATGACAGGGTGCAGTATATGTGATGTATTCAGATGCATATCACATACAAGTGGCCATCTGGATGTCTTTCAGAAGCTGTGTGTTTGTCAGGGTGTGGGGAGAGAAGTCTTCTGTGCTAGCAGATGGCAGTGTGGAGGCTGAGTCATTAGGAGGCCTCAGGCCGCTGCCTCTTACCCAGTCTGACATAGAGCACATACTGCATCGAGTCCCGGGGCTCTGTGTACAGGATACTGCCTCGCATGCTGAGCCAGATGATTGCCACCTCTGCGATCATACAACTGATCAGGATGCCCAGGTAGCCTCTGCCGTGGTCCACCAGGTTAAGCGAGCAGGTCTCGTTGGGGTTGTACACCAGCCCAAAGAGCACCACAGAGAGGATCACAAACCTGCCAGTCACAAACCAGCTTGTTACCAGCAGTAAGCCAAAGAAAGGTGCATGTAATATCCCACACCTGCTCTCCTCACAAAGCTACCAAGGATCCTCAGTGTCCCCCACAGCTACTTACAATATTAATTTGTTCTGGAAATCTCCTCCCCACAAGCCATCCAGAGGCCCTGCTACCCCAGTCAGAACAATTTGATAACTGTGGCAAGTCACATTATCCCACGGGATCTGCCACTCCAATTGTTTTTCCTGAGCCCCTGTACAGAAACACAGCCCCAAACTCCAGTGGACAACCTTGGGTAGCACTGGAGGATGCAGGGAGCTCCCTCTTTCGAAACGGAACTAGAACTTATTCAAAGAACTAGAAGCTAGAAATAGCTTGGTCTCTGTCAGAAATGCCCCAAACAAACCTTCCAGCTGCATGTATAAGCACAGGAAGAATTACAGCTGCAAGAAACAGGAATAGCAAAAAAGAATTTATGGGAGAATTCAAACAATCATTCTGCCTTTCTCACTTACCAGGTGGTATGCAGGAGGAAGAGGAAGACGGCTGGCAAAACCAGGTCATCGCTGCCTACAGACCAGCGACGGCGGAACACGACAATCCCTGGCATGGCTAGCGGGTCTGAGGAAGTTCAGCAGGCACGACACTCACCTCCTGGAAAAGAACAGAATCAAAGATGCTGCTGACTCTCTTCAGCCACCTCAGGAGAGCCCTACAAGCCCACACCAGCAGAAGGGCTGCACCTGAGAGCTATCCTATTTTACAACAAAGATGGCAGAGCTTCTTCCTTCCAGCACCAGGGGGCACGGCATGTTCAAGAAGGAGAGCACAGGAGAGGAATATACAGTTTAAAGAGTGGGAAGTATTAGGTGAAGCAGGTGTGTAACTCACTGAACATAATCACCACTCACCCAGCTCCAATTCACCAGATTACCTGGAATCCTGTTAGGGCTGTATGTTGGTAAGCAGTCACCGTGGGGTGCTTTGGGCAGGTTATACTGCCCTCAACTCTCAAGGCAGCCCTATTACTACGTTCTTCCACCAGCTCACCTGCTGCCACGCTCTCCTCTTGTTGTCCCAACAGTTCTCTCCCTCACTTGGCTCTGCAAGCCAAAATACCCATTAGTGGTAGCATCTGGGAAAGCTATTGACTGGCTCCCAACAGCAAGCACTTACAGCCGAGAGAGCAAGCTCCTAGGAGATCTCTCAGTCAACCATCAGTTGCACAGAAGCACCCTGCCAGCTCCACATCTCCTTTGTGTTCACACTGGCCCTGACAAGCACTAACAATTAAAAGGTTGAAGATTGAGGGGCTGGCTGTTCCTCCCCACATTTTGTTTGTACTCCTATTTTTAAAGCCTCACAAACCCTTTATAAAAAGAAACAGCAGTGGTATAAGTCACGAGACTCCGCAGGGCTATCCAGACACCTCCTCCCAACACAGCTCTCCCACACCATTTCAGTTCTGCTGTACACACTCCAGCCTGCTCCACTCCAAGTCCATCCCGTCTCAGAGCGGCTCAGTCCTTTCCTGCAGCACACCCCTTCTGCATTTCTTGTACCGCATGCTTCAACTGTAACTTCTGTTTGGTTTTGGCAACCTTTGGCTTCTGAGATCATGTCTATGCCGACTGCCCACGGCCACCAGTGATCTCCTGACCGCAGGAATCATTCCTGTTCCTCTTTTCCGCACCCTAAACCCAGGGGACACCATGCGTTGGCCTGGGTCTCTCTGCTCTGAGTGCCACCATCTCAAGAGTGCCACGTTCTCCCAACTGATGCATCCCAGTCTCAAATCACAGCACTTCTAACCCCACTAACCTCCCAATCTCCGCGTTCACGCACTCCATCCGTGATCTGCAGTGACCACGTCGCTCCAAAGTTGCATCTCCAAAGTAATGACCACTCTTTGTACCGATCTGGTAATTTGCTGCTAGGTTCAGAGGCAAAAATGAAAGTGTCCACATTTGTTACTTATGATGTAATCAGGATTTCCAATAGCATTTCAGAGGGAATATCATCTGCCATACCTCATGCACCAGGCATAACAAAAATTAAGCTTGTATATGATGTCTCTAATTTAGTGCTCTGGGTAGAAAAAAAGGGAGGAGTGACACAATCACATTTAAACTAATTTGAGCCTTCAAAGTAACACAAGGGTTGGTTTTGTGACAGACCACAGACTGTGTCACAGCACCGATTGCTGCAGTAACAGAAGCTGCCTCATCCTACCAAAACCCAGTCACCAGTCAGTTGTGGTTACCACATCACTTTTCTAGTGTGCCTCAGAAGAGATCTCCCCTTTTGTACCGACACCCACCGCCGATGGGCTAGACCATCCTACCCATTTCAGTCATCAACTATCGAAATCCCATACAAATCTTTCACACTTTCCAGGAGATTCCATCGTTAACAGGCTGACACACTTCCAGGACGTTACTCACTTGGGTGAAAGAAACACTCTATTCCCCAAACAAAGCAAATGTGAAATTACAACACCATTTGGATTCACACTTCCTTAGCACATAATAATCAGAGCACTCGGTACATTGCAGCTCTACCTTCAAACTGCTCGCTCCTCTGGCCATCTGGCGACTTCTTCTAGCCTTGCCGTGAATAACCCGCCTGCCTGTCACACGCCGCCCGTACAAAGCACTTATACCTCGAATATTGCTAACCCTGCTCAGTATATGTGGACACACTTTCCAGCTTGCTCATTCACTCTGCCTCCGGCCACCGCAGCACCTCCCAGCCAAGCTCAAACCTCAGTTCCCATCATCCCTCGGCTTACGGCTGCATCCCGCCAACGCACTTTCCACAATTCTTCCACCTCTCCAGACGCAAGCAGTTGTGCTCTGCCTGCTTTCACCACTCTCTGCCAGTTTAAGAGGCAGGGTATCGCCAAGAGCAGCAAACATCTAACGTGAATTCCTTATCCACAGCAACGGACGGGGACGGAGCAGAGCAGCCCGTCACTCGCTGTCGTACACGAGAATACTTACTGTGGGACTGTCACTCCCAGCTGTATGCTTACCAGGGTCCCAGTGCACCGCAGAAAGAATCTCAATTAATTTGCAGAGATTGTCTATTGAAAATTGAAACTATGAGGTTATGAGGTCTGGGGCCTTGCCCCTACTATGGAAAGGAGGGAAATGATAGAAGGCCTGACACTGTAAACTCCCGTCCCCGTGCCCCCCCTAAAAAAAAAAAAAAAAGTAAAGCTCTGAGCATGAGGACTCTTTGGCTTCATCCCAGGGTAGCAGATCCCAGGAATTACATTTTAAGATGAAGATATGATCTAGCAGAGAAATTGGTAGGAAAGTGGAAGGTCAGAGTGCAAACAGCCCTGAAACCACTGACCCTAGTTTTGTTACAGCAAGAACCCCTTGCACTGCCCCCAAAATCGCTGTAAAGAGTGAAAAATCCCCAGGACCCTGAAACCTGAACCCCAGCACAAGAAACCCCAAGCTCCCAACACTGAAATTAGGGAGAAGCACATGCAGGCACAAGCTTTGTGTCCAAGGAGTCCAGAAACCATGACCCCTCAGAGCAGAGAAAGATCTATGGAAGCAGAAATCTTACATGGCATGTGGTCCAGCTGCTGCACTTTCTTCTCTCCCGTAAGAATATTTCAGGAAAAGTGCATATCCACAGAGAAAGACATCACAAGCAAAGGAGGGAACAGCAAACTCTTCTTGCAGCCATTGAAAATCCCACTCGGCAAAGGGAAGGACAGCGTGGTGACCGCCTGCCGACAGAGCCCGGACATCATCTTCAGAGCAACTCCCTCCCTCCAAGACAGCAACCTCATTTATTCATCGGGGCTGCCGAAAGCCACGGAGCCAGGGGTCGTGACTCCCCCCTTTTCACACCCCCGGCACCCTCTGGAAGGAAGTGACATCATCCCTATTCTGAGGAGATTGTATGTGAATTGTGGGAAGGAGAACTGGGAGCGAGAGCAGGCGATGCTGTCAGAGATGCACGGAGACGGGAGAGAAGGAAAACCCTCCAGCAGCAAGTACAGCAGCACAAACCTCCTCCCTCTTGCCGCCAAGAAGCCAGCAGGACCAGGAGCTCTGCGGCAGGGATTCAGGCTCATCCCGGAGCTTCGGCTCTGCGTGGGGAAGCCCCTCAGCTGCAGCAGGGATGGCATCAGACAGCGATGCTGGAAGAGGGCTGGGGAAGGCTCAGAGGCGCTGGTCTCTCTCCTCTGGCATGGACTGAATGGTCAGGGGGAGGGGAATTGGATGGGACACAAAAGGGGCACACAGAGGGGGCCACCTCGGTCACAGAAAGGAGAGACTGTTCCAGAGGAGCAGCCTCTCCCAGGCCTTTTCAGCCGTTAATTCCTTGTGACATGCTCTGGGGTATGACAGGATGTGGGGGAAGGGGAGAATTAGCTGTCTGTAGGGAAAGGCTTAGAGAAAAGAGCAAGGGAGAAAAATGCTACAGCGAGACAACATTCCAGCTAAACCTAGGAGATTTAGTCTAATCCAACATCCCATCACGTCTGACATTAGCCTCAGAAGAAGGTATACAAGTAAATACAAGCTGAACAGAGCCATAGCTGAAGGAAAAGAACTCTGCGGATCTTGCACCGCAGGAGACCACCCACACCACGCCAACACCCCTGGAGAGAACCAGCTACTCCCCACTACCCAAATCCACAAGCAGGATTTGCTTTAAGCTCACAGCATCACGCAGACACCAGAGGCACATTTGCACCCACACAGCGCAACACACTAACCCCCTGCAAACCCTCCCCAGAATCTCCTTATCCCTGGTTCCACGAGGGCTTGCGGACTCCCTCAGCATCCCCACCTCCAGCATCTAAAAACCTCCTCCTGGTCCCCACTCAACCTCCTGCAGTTCAGACCATTGCTACCTGCTGTCAAGCAGAAGACAGGAGGCCAACACCGCACTGAAATTGGATCCGCTGGTGCTGATAGTTTCTTCTCACATTGACAGACCATTGGTGATGTCTGCAGAGAGGCGGTAGCAGGAGGAAGCCCTGCTAGCCCGATATATTCGCCTTTCCCCTCGGCACGAGACAGTGACCTGCTTGCAACTTGACACGACCCACGTAGGACAAAGCACTCCCATCTCAGCTATGTTCTCTATCTGTCAGCACCCTCTTTCAGCTGGTCTCCCCAAATTCTACACCTCAGCTCCAAAGTTCTACAGTATTATTCACCCAAACTCCCTCAAAATAATAACTGTTCAAAGCCCAGCAACCAGACCTTCATCTTCACTGCTTAGGGCTACATGAAGCCCAAAAGAAAGGGGATTTCTAGGTCTGTAGATGGCCGCAGGAGTCACTACAGGGCAAAGCCCTTTGCAGTTCTGCAGAAATCCAGCAACACGTACTGGCACGCTGACCCTCCCAGTGGCACGCTCCTGTGGTACTGGATGAAATGCCACCGCGTTCCCAGGGAACGTCCCAGCCCCAATCTGCTGTCCAGCTGACAAGTCATAGCCCAGGACTGCCAGCTCTCACAGATCATCTGCTCGAGCTGCTTAGGAAAATCCATCTGGAAAATAGAAACAAAACAATATTTGTGTCCCGGCAGCTCAAACAGCAGCGTTTCCTTGGGGGTTATTGTCTGCTCCTCTGTTTGCCTGTGCTGTCACAGCAGAGGCCCCTTCCCTTCCCCCTGACGGCACAACGGTCTCGCTTTGCCCAGGTACCCAGAGAGGCCTGTCCTGGGAGCACAGCATGGGTCGGGAGCCCCAAGAGAAGAACTGGAGAAGCCCAGGCAGGCCCAGGACAGTGTCTGAACACCACCAGATTAACTCCAGCCTCCAGGTCCTCTAGACCTGCCTCCTGCCACACAACATGGCAACTGCACATACTCCTCCACAGCCCTGCACAACCCTCCTCCTCTCCTATCAACAGGACCACGTTCTGCCCCTTGCCTGTATACCTGCATTTCCTCCTCCTCCTGAAGTTATTTATTAGCTATAGAAGCTCTCTGTGCTTCTTGCAGATGCCAGAGTGGTTTTATACTGAAGTGAACTAAAACCAAACAGCATTAAAGTAACCACATTTGTCAAATCTGGGTGACCAAAAATTACATTCAGCATGTTTAACCACACAGCTCCTGGCCCTTAAATATCTGCTGGTTCATAAAAATATAAGCTTTTCCCTTAAAATATCACTTCGCTAACAGATAGGGTTCCAGCCCTGTCAAGTCACCCCCCTACCTGAACCCCACATCCTTCTTTGCCTGAAAGGATGTCCCACATGGGACACAGGCTTTCTACCCCGGGTTGGGTCATCACCCCTGCAGCTTACACAAACCTCCTGTTCCCATTCAACATGCCTTTCTATAAGGACTTACTGTACTTGACAGAAATCATCAATTAGAACTTGGATCAAACTTCATCAGTCCTTATCCAGCTGTCTGTAAGGGCCTTAAACGGAGCTCACAATCTGGGAATTGTTCTTGCCTTGCATGGAGAAGAGAGGATCCTTACATCCATACAAAACGTCCTGAAGCTGGCTAGGAGGCATTTGCTTGCCTACGTCTGCACACATACAAACCCATCTCTCCTCCAGCACCTCCCGCAGCACCCAGCGTGCAACGTGAACTAGACAGAGCAAGGTCCATCGCTGCGCGTGTCCCCTGTACAATTTACCCATAACAACCATTAGCAAGAATCAGAAGAAATAAGCAGTAGGACAGGTGGAAAAAAAAATACCTAAACCTTCAAAAAGTGCCCTTCCAGGGTGGGAATATCTCAGAGCATCTTGAGAGGGATGAAGACCTACTCAACACACAAAATGTGGAACAGAGGCTCATAAAATAAGGTGGGGGACAAATTACGCAGCACCAAAGGAAGATAAGTCCTTCCAAGACAGGGCTGCCTTTTACAAGCAGAAGATATCTATTGTGAGTGATGCCTGCAGGAACGGCAGGGAAAGCTCCTTCCCTGGGGGGAGATGGCACAGCAGCTGCCAGAAGGTTGTGAGGATAGTTCTAGCATGACTGAATATGATTAAGGGAACAGATCTGTACTTTAAAGATTATTGTATGCATTAGTGTAACGGCTAAGAGACATTTACAACCAAGCCACAGACTCCTCAGCATGGGGGGGAATGCTGGCAAAAATCAACAGGGTCTTTAGTTTTGGAATATCAATTTCACATCTACTTTTAAGAATCTCCTTTATAGTCTCCCATTTTCCAAGGAGAAGGAAATAAAATGAGTCAATGCCAGAGCCATGGGACTAAGCTATCGGATTTGAGAAAGGAAAGGTTCAAAAAGCCTCTTGTGGCTTGGCACAATTCACATGCAGCTCCCCCAGGATAAGGCCACTGCACCACAATCATCTCACTACAATGTCATTGTTACAGAACTAATATGATTAGGTTAGATCTGGAACTACAATACTGCCCACTGACACAAATACCCAAAATACATCTTGCAGTATAAACTCACCTTCAAAACCCAGGAGACAAGAACTTACCTGTACAACCCACCAGCTTAAATCATAAATGCTGGCAAAGATACGCCCTTGGAAGCGCAATGGTGATGGTCACAAGAATATACTGGTAGTCACAAGAACAGACTACTGGCCAGTTGGCCCAACACTTGCTCAACTCCGCTTATTCTTCCCTAATATTTCTTCACAAAGCCCCTTTGCCTCAGGCAGCACAAACACATCAAGATGTTTTCTAAGTGCATACTCCTTGCTTAAATCCATCCCCTTTGTCCCTTACTCCAAACACCTCTTGCCTTGGGTAGAAATAGCTCTCAGGAGTCCCACGTTATCTTCAAACACAGACAAAGTCTCCTACCTATTACCTTCTTGAACCTTGCGGCCTTGCAATTTATTCCCTCAAATTTCAAAAGCCTCTTATCAGAGTTTTTCTTAAACAGTCTCTCTTCCCTCATGCAGAAAAAAAATCAGGTCTCAAAACCTTACTATTAATGCAGAAGATTTAGTAGCACATTTGCTATTCTCTCCAAACCAATTATTTTCCCATAGAACAATGCCGTGTACAACACACCGCAAAGGATCCAGCGCCAACATATTGCCTGCTCTTGAGCATTAGTATAGTATATCTGGAGCAACAGTCTCAGTCTAAGCCGCTGAGATGTCAAAATTCACAAGTATTTTTAAAAAGAGATGCTACCATTCAAATATTTAAGTCAATTTTCTGTTTTTTTGCGCACCAAAAGATTCAAGTTTTCAAGCATTGTTCTACAACTGCAAGAATTAGTACTTTTCCCCTAACAAGGAGTGATCAATTACCGAAAAACCCAACAAATACACTGCAAGTTGGCAGCATCCATTTGCCTCCATTCAGTGGAGTAGACAAACGTGCGATATGCAAGGGGAAAACCAGGTAAAATTCTCATCTTTGGCCTATGACCATGCCTCACTGGCTTTTGGAGGGCCAGCTAGCCACGCCACTGCTGCCTTCAGGAATAAAGCTATTCTCTGCAAAGTTGAATACATTGTCTGAACAATTATTTTTTTGAGAGAGACACCACAACAACTAGTGTATCTGCTTGGCACGGACTTGTCTACAGTGGTGGTGTTTTCAGGAAAAAGAGTATTATCTTGCAAATCCCATTGGTTTTAGTGTACGAGTATGGAAAGGTCTTAAGTAGAGTTAATTGATACCAAACCACCGCTACTCACAGCACTTGGTTCACAACTTTACAAGGACTAGTTAAAAACAGGGTAAGGGAGCCACTGAATTAAAGAGAAAATTAAGAAATTCCATACTTTGGAATATGTCTTCTCTAATCCAGGTATCAGTTCACAGCCTGTTTGTAGTCCTACAAACTGACGACAATGTAGATCACAACAGTTCCCTCCGGGCGGATATCACAACAGTTCCCTCCGGGCAGATATCCCAACACCCCCCACCATCTCTGCCCTATCATTTGTTTCATGATACACAAGCTCAATGCTGCTATCCTGGCAGCATTCTCAGCACCCTCTCATGAGCAGGGTACACGTTTCCAGCAATTGCACTTAGTAGGTGGATTTGCTAAGGGTGCTGCCTGCCTTAGTTGTGGTAAGATGTGTGTAAATAAGAAAAAACAAAACTAGCAGAATCTGAAGTCTCCCCTCCTCTTTTTTTTTCCCCAAGCTGGGATACCCCACAGGCCAGGATTTGTCCATGAGCAAAAAGGAAGAAATTCATAGGGATAAGCACAGTCCTCCTCATAAAAGCATCTTCATTTTAGTACATAAAGGCAGTGATCACCGTGAGACATTTCAACTGCCCAAATTAAAGGAAGAATAATATTCTGAGATGAAAAAAGCTTCACCCTACAGCTCCAAGACTGCTAGTACTTTTCTCCTTGACCTCAGCAGGAGCACAATTTAACTCCAAGCTTCATAACTTGTCAGGCTACAGAAAATTAAAAGTCTTCACAAATAACTGGTCAAGAAACAACAGAAGTAGACAGATAAGCTTACCTTAAAATGAGCCACTTCAATGAAAACCTAGGAGTGGAGAAGGAGCACAATTCAAGTCTGCTGACACTAATTTAGTTAAAAACAACACCCAATCGTTGTATCAATGCCGACATATCTGCAACCACCTACATTTTGTGCTAGCGAAGCCCACAATCTGAGCTTTGACGATTCCAAGCTTGAGCAAAAATAATGTCCAAGTTGCTAGGGGGAAAAAATGTATTAAAAAGTGAAACTAATTTTGTATTTTAAATAGAACTTACTGTTCTACAGGGTAATAAAATCTGCTAATGTTTAATAGTCAGCAACCAGTGACAAGAAAAGCTTGACTGGAATGGGGCAGGGAAATGATGTGGAAAGTGAACATTTGGATGAGTTGGCCTAAGTCTGTAGATACAGCAAGCACCTCACTTTCAAAACTGCTGAGCAGCTGGGCACCCCAAATCTGACTGGCATCAGCAGGCAATGCAAACAACACCCTGGTCAACCCATGCTCGCTTATGCGGTACAAGAGATAATTTTTCCTGGACACAATGATTGGAGATCAAAGTTCTTTGTTTTTGTTGTGATATCCCATGGTTATAGTCAAAATTTGTTAATTCATGGCTGTAAACCACACAACCATTAATTTGTCATAGTAAAAATAACAAAGGCTGGATTAAGTCAGCCAAGGCAGAATGAAGCAGTAAATGGTACTTACAAAAGGAGTATTTCAGATGTAGCTGACCGGTGCCAATCTGATCGCCTCATTTCTTTAAGCAAGCTATTTTTCACTACAATACTGGCAAATTCAAAACTGTGGGTTTTACTCCATCCCGGAATGCTTATCAGATCAGCCACCTTAAAAATAAAAAACAGGAGAAAAAGAAAATCAGGAGTATATTTCAAGGTGAAAAAAAAAATAAAAATACATGCAGCAATGCGTCCCTGCTACATCTAATCTTGAAGTAACCTGCCTTTAGGAAGAAAGACAACAACCAAAAATTGCCTCTCTACAACACCAGAGGCAGGCTCCCTGGCTTCCTAGTTTACGGTAGTGGGCAAACAGTTTTCCCAATAACTTGACTCATTGCTTCAGGAATTCCCTAGGAGATGAGTCACACACAGGGAAAGCCACCAGTCATTCTACCGGAGCTAAACGGACCACCGCTGCCAATACGAGAAGAGCAAAAGAAGTGGGAGAACAGAAGATCAGTGCCAAACTCGGGAAAACTGTGCGGTCAACAACATTCCTTGGCAATCCTTCCCTGCTCCCCTCCCCAAAAAGCACGCCAGCGAGCAGAAGCACACCCGTTCAGCAGCAGAGAGGCAGCACCAGGCTCCCGAGTGAAGGGAATTGCTGTGGAGCGGTTTCCTCAGCAGGCAAGTGCCAGGACACGAGAAGGAAACGCTGGCTCTGCTCACATCCAAGGGCTGCTTGATACAAGAAGGGAAGGTGTCTCTGGAAGGGAAAGATGCTAAGGAATTAAAAAGAGAGCCTCTTCTCCCTCCTTCCCTGGCACTGTAGGGGATATAATCAGGAGTAATAGGGGCACATGCAAAATTTCAGGACCTCTCACTCCACACTGCAACCCCCTGCTCACCAGGGTTCACAGATTGTGCCGCTTTTTCTGCTTCACAACCCACTACAAGTTACCCTGTGATTTCTCCTTTTCTCACATCCCGTTACTAAGTGGTTAGGCAGGGATATGCCCACTTGCAAGTCAAAAATGCTGAGAATCACTGATGTGGCAAGCTGTTTGGTAAACTACACCCTAATGCGCTTTTTCTTAATACAATTTGTAATCATTAAGTGTGGATGCTAACTATGTAAAACTGCCAGGCTCAACTATGTTGGAAATTGGTTTCAGAAAAATCTAAATCCTACTTGGATACAATCTATTCTCATTTTACTGGTGCTGGCTGTTTACTTCAGCCATTTCCCTCAATTACATCCCTGATCACGGGACCCTGGGCTGACAGCTCTGTTTCCAATCAGACATCCAGCCCCTACGTTGTTTCTCTGGTCTCTCACATTTGCACTAAAATGCATCTGCTGATCTTGTCAGATGGCTTGTGCCTCCACTTGGGTTCCGATGGCTGCTTTTACTTGAAATTCTTTACTTTGGGCAAGGACGTGCCTGTATCTTACATTCCTAGAAATCAGACTGAAAAGATTGGGTCATCAAGGTCATACACCCCAAAGGCCATGCATATTCTGTCACGTCCTTAAGTCACCCAGGATGAGATCTGAATTTAAGAGCTCTCTCTAGGTTACTGTAAATGACTCAAACAATTAAGCTCTGGCTGCTTTTCCATGTCATTCCCCACTAAGGATCACTTCTTGTAACTCACAAGTTTTCCTATCGCATCTATTCCCAGTCAGCCCCACAAATGCAGTTAATCCATTTTGCAACCATCTTCTAATGCTCCAAACCCATCAAGTTCTAGAAGTCCACCTCTCCTACCAGTCCCCCACAGGCCCCGATTTGTTTTCTTCCAGTGTTCAAATGAAACTCCCAGCAGACAGACACCAACACACTATTCAGGGGACCCACCTCATTCTGCAGAAGTGATTTCAAAGCAGGAATATTCCCAAGTGCTGTGATTTCCCTGAAAATACCATGTCTGTATTTTATTGCAAAGGCACACGTCTGCCTTCTCCCCTTACTCCCCAAACCTCTCCCAAGCTACCACTTTCCAATAGCTTATTCCTCCTGAGAGCATCAGTCTTGCACCTTATTAAGCAGAATCTATTTCTTGCCCACAACTCTGAATTTCTTAGAACCTTCACTGAAAATTAATAATACACTGCAAGCAGGAATATCAGTTATTCTTGCAAACACATTTAATAAAACAGAACTTAAAGCAGTATTTATGGCATTCCATTTAGAAACCTAACTCTATCACCATCATTCCCCCTCCTCAGTATAACTCCGACTTCACAGAAGTAACCTCAAAAATAAGCCGAACAATCCCAAATCCATTTTTTCCAACGAGATCTCACGAAGTCCAATAATCCAGAGGACTGCTGTTTTCCAGAGGGCTTCTCTTGGTACCAGGCCAGGCCACGTGCCCGTATCATGGAGCGTATCCACTTTCACTTGAATGTTTCCCCTGGGGCATTAACAAAGCAAAGATCAAACACCACAGTAACGAGCTCTATGAGGTGAAGGGCATATGTGTGTGGTTCAGGATGAACACACACGGGCAAAGGTCAGTGTTTTTAACAACACAAGTGCCAGTGCAGCAGTGACTACCATTAATGTACACCCCACACTGCGTAAAAAAACAGTTGTTAAAATCCTATAAATTGTGAATTTCAGCTCAGAATTTTCCTTGACTTGGATAATATCACTTACATATATACGCTGTAAGAGGCCTTACAGCATGTGACAACAGAGCATTGCCACTGCCTGTCACAAACACTGATATTAACCATCTGTATCTGTACACTGACCCTCCGCTGTTCTCAGTCCATCACTCCGGGTACTCAAGAGGAAGCTTTTCAGATTTTAAAGGAAACAGGCTTTCAAGGTAAATGACAGCAGAACAGCTTTGTAGTGACTAACATGCTTTTCTCATCCTAGACCAGCCCAAATTAGTACAGATTAGAATCTTAAAAAGATTTTTCTATTGCTCCTAAGCTCAAAGTGAACATTTAAAGCCTAACTCTGAATTTCCAGATACTGGCTTCTGCTGCTGCTACTTCAGAAGAAATGTGGTTCTGTCCCTCCCATCTCGTGGCTTCCACCTCAGTGCATGAGAACAGCCCTTGAAATAAAACAAATGACCAGGCTAAGTATTCCCAGAAGAAAAAAAAAAAAATAAATCTTTCCTTATTCCTGCCTGGAGAACAGAGTCTTCTAAAGAAAGCTGCCAGCTCTGACCCGGCTCATGTAAAGCTTGCTAATTACAGTGAAAAATCTGAAGAAAGCAAGAGCAGGAGGGAGGGAGAGCTAGACTCCAGCTCTCTGGCTCACACAAATGACAGCTTGAGCAAACTTTTCCTGCCTCAGCGGTTGCTGCTATAAATAACCCCCTCCAGGGCTCAGTGCTGCAGGAACCCAAATCCCAGTCACCTCACAGAGACCCTCTGAAGTCTGCGCTGCTCCGTACACACACGAGCTGTAGGAGCAGCCTCCTTCCACAGTTATGCACACACCGCCGTGCTTCTCCTACACACAGCTCCTCTCTTACATAGTCCCAGACTTGCGAGTCCTGGCACCTTCCTGCGCTCAAAGCAGTCCTGTTCTCACGTGCGCACGTACGCACATCACTGTCTGAAAGCCTCCCCTGTCTCTTCATCCAGTCCTTTGGATTTTATCTATCTTCTCTCTCCTCCGGCAACCCACTCCCCCATTATTCTGTCATTCTCTTACTCCCTTTTCTTTTTCAGTCTTTCCATTTTCTGTGGCTTCCCTTGATTACATTGCTTTGCAGCCCTCCACTTCTCCACATTTTTGTTGCTAAGATGCCCTGGAGTATCTTGAGACAAGCAGAGCTCTTCCAGCTGCTGACAGAAGTTCTCTAGCCCAAAAGACTTGTCTGTTAGGAACCCAGAGGAGATCACTGAGGAGTGCAGTGTGCCTGCAAGATGTAAAATCACCAACTGTTCAGTGCGTGCAGCTCCAACTCCCTCCTGGTTTAGGAAATTAAGTCCCAAATTCAGACCCAGTGGAAATCAAATCCGAGCAGTTCCGCCGTGACTTACAGTTTGCTTTCCCTCTAGCCACTTGCTCCAGCTGGTGCTTCAGATAAAGATGCTGTAACCACACACACAGCACTGTTGTAAGAGGCACAAGAAAGACACCTCAATATACCACTGATCGCCAGGACAAGACAACCAACTGCTGCTTCGTCTTCCTAGAAATTCTCACCCATCCAGTGCTTCCCTAATGACACAGCAAGGGAAGACTGAAACCCTGGGCTGTATCCTGCCAAGCTGAAGTAGCTAGACTCTTTCTGAATCTTAGATTTGCATGCGTGTGATAGAAGGCAGGAATCCTATTTTCATTTTGCTTATGTAAGCAAGGATGAATCAAGCCCAGGTTTCTCTGATCTTGTGTCACATTTAAGCCTTTTTATATATATATATATATATATATATCTTTCCATAACCCAGAGCTAAAAAGCCCTTCTCTTCAGAGTCTTCCATTAGCTACACTTCTAAACACCAGCACACACATCCCTCCTCCGTCACACCCACGCACAGCACCTTCTGCACACACATAGTGCATATAATCTGCATGCGTAGCTCCTCTACAAAACCTCCGGGGCCTCGGTGGCTGTGCCTTGCCTGGCAGTGACACGGTACGTGTATCTCAAGCCACCCCTCACTACCAAGTAAGTATCCCTTCCAGCTGCTCCCAGGGAAAGCCTGTAGACAAGTAGAGAATTCAGTTTCTAGCTCAGTAATTATTTAGACAACTCAATTTTAGAAGGTCTCCTACTTAAGTTCTATAGTCCTCTAGTTTTCCAGCTACGAGTCCTGCAAATACTCATACTGTGATACATATTTACTCAAACTTTTTTCTGTTCTGTCACAGAGCTAACAGGCTACTTCTGCCTATTTTTCTCTGTGGGTTCATTGCTATGGAATTGGAACAGCTTATGACCATCTCATCCTCTGCTCCTCAAATGTCTGACAAACTCAGTGTTACTGGTAGCACAGCCACACATTTGTGTCTTCCACCAGGGTACCATGCATCAAATTTTCATAGCATGTCCAAGTTCTCACACTTATTTCCTTAATTATCCCTCCCCTATTTTCTTTAGGTGTCTCCTTGATACACTGACCATTTCTGTCTTTCTACTCTACCTTACAGCTCTTCCAAAATCCCATTTGCAGGATACCTCTCAGCTGACTTTCCTTGGGCCTCTAAGAGGAACATCACATAACAAGCTATTTTCTGCTCATTTCCTTTCTTTGGCACCAGGTGGTTCCATGAAGGGGCTGTATGAAGCAGACTGTGGGGACTACCATATACTCCATACAAATGCATGCATGACAGAGTTGTAGCTAATTGTACAAGACCTCAATGCAAACAAAGCATTTCTATCCTGTCCCAAGGCTCGCCTTGATATTTTCATGAAGACACACACATTTTTCTCCCTGTTGTCACCATCCTCCCTGTTTCCATATACTCCTTTCCTTCTCTCGTTAGCGGGTGCTGGAGAAGTCACTAAACACATGTTGGTAGGAGCTAGAAAAGCCTGTCACAACAGGGACAGCATCGCTTCCCTCTGGGCCATCCAGCTCTATACCTAGAATGAGTTAGCAAAGATGGACAAAAGCAAAGTGAAAGGAGGTGAGGCAGAAGCAGACATCCCATGTGACAAAAGCAGACCTGCAGCAGTAGAAATAGCCTGAAAAAAGTATTCCTCGGCTTCAAGCAGCTGTACAGACATGAACTGAAAAGCACAGATTGCAACTGTCTGTATCTGTGGCTAACAACTGGTTATACTGGAAGAAAAATTAGGAACAATTCTCCCCCAAGCTAATGGAGTGCAGGAAACATGAACCAGCCACATACAGGAGTCCAACTCTGGTGTTGCGGACTGCTAGGACTATGGCAGGAGGTAACAAAAAGCAGCAGGAGACTATTCAGAACATAAATCAAAACCATGGTTACTAAAATAGAGGGGAGAATCATGAAAATAAGATAAAAGGAATCAGATATCACAAAAGAGAGATTGGGAAAGGAGCTAGGTGTATTCTCCCTGCTGAAAAGAAGTGGACAAAATGTAAGTACGAGCTCCATCTAAATGACAGCAGTTCAGTGCCAGTGAACTGCAAAGGAGAAAAACAAGACTAGCCATCTTACCTGTGAGCAAGTGACACGTGAAGAGATTTGCTAGGGAAAACAGCCCAGCCACCCAGCTCGCCTGGCATCCAGCTACAGACCCTCCAGAAATAGAAAAGCATCCTATTTTCAAAGTTGACTCAGTTGTGCCATTCTCTTTTCAAAAGAGAGTGGGCTGGCATAATGTGCTCCTCTTAAAACTATCATTGAAGTCCATGCCTGTCTGAATTGAACAAGAAAAAGGTCATATTTCCTGAAGAAAATCAGCAGGGTCATCCTCGGAGCCGTACAAAGCCTTGTTATCTGCTCCCAGGTACGAATACAAGAGCCATGAGGATGAACACTCTGGGACTTGGCTGCTGCACGTCCTGGACAAAAGCCAGGAGTTGCCAGTTCAAATCTCTCTACAGATTGAACTAACTTCTATTGGAAAATTAAGACTTCAATAACTTAGCAGTTTTTGTAAAACAAAAGAAAGCAATTTCACTTGTCCATCAATGAGAAAGATAATGAACAGAAGTTGACTCCAAATCTTGTCCAGAGAACTCACTAACAGAGGCAGGTTCATACTCAGAGAAGGGAAAGGATCACCACTCCAACGGCTGTTTGGAAAAGGATGCATTTTTAAATTGATTTCTATACTAGAAGCCACCTTCCCTCTAGTCTAGCAGATAAGAATTTCAAAAGCTAAATGAGTCTTCACACTTGAACTTATCATCCAAACAGGATTAGGAGAAGAAAAAAAAAAAGCTGTTTATTCAGATATACTCCAGGACAAGTGATGGGCTCTGAGCTGACACAGTTTTAGGCTGTTAGAAGAGAAAATACTTTTTCCTCTTCAGCTGTAGGCAATGCATTATTATCCCTGTAATTAAATTTAGTGCCTTTGTGGCAATGCCTTCTGCAGGATTTATCTAGTTGAGGACTTTTTCCCCCTTTCCTTTAATTATATTACAATTAACCATTAAGTGTCCATCTGTGTAAAGCTTTTCAGTTGGGCTTCAGAAGTAAATGCCTGAAACTGTCCTTGGTGAGAATGTTATAATAATCTTGGAAGAGATTACAAGCACAAGATCTGAGGTTTGGTAACTAATTCATTTATTGTTGTTGCGAGTGAATTTTCAGAGCCTGAAAAAAGAAAAAAAATCTTTATTTCATCTTTTTCAGTTATAGTACTTGATTCAGATCCTCATCCTTGATTAGAGCTCAAAGGCCTCAGAGCAATATTATATTGCAATTAACACAGCTGATTAAGGCATAATCAAGCACCTAAATATCAGGCATAAGCCTAGCCCAGGTCTGAGCTCTTCTGCATCATAATCCTGTGCTACTTCCCCCCCTCCCCAATTTCTTCACTCAGTTCAATTCTGAACACAGGCACAAACATTCAAGCTGAGATTTCCTACAGCTCTTTTCTGGGCAATGTGGGAAAACGTTCCCAGCCCTTTTGAAAAGGAATTATACCTGTGCTCTTGCAGAAATGCTTTGTTCAACAAACTCTGCATGGACCCCACAGACTACCAAGCGTAGCCCACAGGACTCGCAAGCTATGTTATCCTTAAACCACAGCCTGAGATCATCCGTGTGTACAAGAGTATGCAAGGACAAAACCTACAGAAGAGTCTTGTCAGATGGTTCCAATTTTTTTTCCAAAATATGACTAATCACAATCTCTTTGAGAAAGGGATCTCCTGAGTGCTCAACAGACCACATACCAATTGAATTTAGATGCCAGGTAGCTTCTCACACACCTTCATGGCATTCTTGCTGACAGTCTTGCCCAGACTGCACAGGCAGCAGGCATTCTCCAGGGAAAACTCCATGCCCCTAACATCTGACATTCAAATTTTTGTGACCTCAAGAATCCAGGCTTGGTCAAGCCCTCACCTCTCAGAAGCTGTCCATCAGTCACTTCACTTTTCTGCATTCCTTCCTTGAAACTTGTAGCACTTGGGGGTTCACATCAAGAGGTGCATTACAAAAGGGTGCCTGATCAAAATATTGCAGTATTTTCACTGTGTGGGGAATTCATTATCAGAACCAGTTAGTGATTAGGTTATTGTTGGAAGCAAGATAATGAAGAACTCTTATTTATACATACTAACATCACTATTTACACATGAACAACTAATCTTTTTGTATGTTTAGGATGCATGGCATCCAATATATCATGTAGCAGAAAGCTGCACAGATTAATTATGATTTTATTATCATTGCAAAGAGGAGAACAGCAGAGCTGACTGACCCAGAAAGCACAGTCTGCTACAGCATCCAGTTTTGAGCCATGACTTGCCCAACACATAATGAATTCAAGCATTCTTTAAACTGGAAAAAATTAATGTCCAGAGGCTTCTTCCATCCTCCACTGTACTCAGTCACAGCTAGGATCAGAGTGCCCAGCAGAAGAAAATGCACTAGCATACAGCATCCTACATCAGCTGAATGAACAATACCAACAGGCCAAAGCGATCACTCTGGAGTAAGGAAATAAGAATACTGACAGAATGACACTATGAATAATTCACCAGCAGTTTAATGATCTCTCCTGGTACCACTGAAACTTTAAAGGTGTTCCAGCTGCCAGACTGAAGTTAATCTACAAAAGGAAAAAAGTGTACGAAGGACACAAGAATGACCCCAGTTCCTTTCCACAAGCAGGTTTTAAATTACAACACCAGCAGCCTACACATGCCTTCTTCCCTCTCTCCCTCCTCCTCTCCCTATGCTTTACCCTAATAAGCCAGGGAGGAGAAACACAGCAAAACTGAAAAATTATGCATTTCCACCAGCAATAAGCTATACATGAAAGAAGCAGGGGAGGGGTACAGCGACAATCTGGTCTCTGAAATGGGTTAGGTAATGGGATAAAAAGCTCATCTACACACACACAGGAACACAGAGGCACAATGGCAAGTGGGGGAACCCAAATAAAACCCTCATCCAGCTCCTCCCAGGAGCCTTCACCCCACTAAAGTCTCATCTCCACAAGCACCGAAGCACCACAACAGGCAGGGGAACCCCATTAATCTAGGCAGAAAAGCAGAGCCTCTGCCCTGGCTCCTCTCTGGGCTGCCACAGGAGAGTATATACAGACATACATTCATACGTAGGCGTGGGCCTACTAGGACTTACATACTCAGCTCACTTTTGGCTGGATCTGGGCCACAGTGCTCAAGTGTCCTCACCTCTGTTCAGCTACCGATCTGGCAAGATGTACAACAACTTACTTTCTGACCCACTCAGTTGGAAAAGGATTTAGAAAACAAAAGCTTTGTAAGGATGAGAGTCAAATAATCCAGAAGTAAAACATCAACTAAGAGACTGGAAGAAGTTGAAGATACTGAACAAGGACAGCGAGAGCCTACCACTTTAACACCCCTCCCTCGGCTGCTAGCAGCCGGGCATCACGTTCCTGCTCCATGCTGCCAGCGAGGGCTGCAGAGTGACCTTTGCGCTATCCATCTCCAGAGAACACCGGAGCCACGTTCCAGAGGCACACGGCTAATACTCAATTTTTCTTCAAGTTCCTACAACTTTTTGACATCTCAATTTTAGGGAAATCTGAGAAAATTTTGTGATTTTGTAGTCAAAAATAGAAGCTCAAACCCCCACACACGTTTCTAGGGTGGGCTTTCCCCCCTCCACGAGGAAGATGAAATCATGTTCTCTAAATAGTTCCAAGTCTTCAGTAAGCGCCCTCAGTATAAAGGCTACAAAGAAGGCAGAGCTATTCTTCAACTGAAGCACTTAAACTTCTCTGTACACCTAAGTGCTCTTAATTCAAATTGCATTTTACAGCGTTGGTAACACAGAAAACATAAGGACTATGAAGAAATTATATTATTTGCACTAAGTACAGTGGAATGAAGTTTAAGTACCAAGCAGGTATCATATTTAATGGCCAACTACCAATTAATTGAAAACCCATAGGTCTGGGAGTAGGGAAGACTTGACAGTTATCCTTTTTAAAATAAGCCACCAGATTTCTTCTCTTGAAAAATAAAAAAAGCTGTTGCTGGTGACCAGGAAGCACACCCATCCAGGAGCCAACAAGGCACCACCCCTAGGCAGGTGCCTGCTTTCCACTTAATTTAGCTGGAAACAAGACACTGTTAGAAACCTAAACGGTCTTCATTAATGGAGGTCCTTCCTTTTTGCCATTTCCTTTTTGATTTTTCAGAGCAACCTAACTTTGGGACTGCAATTCCTCTTAGGTCACATAATGCAGCTGCTTTCCTTGATATACCATGAATCTTACACTACCCAACCCTTCTGAACGGGGAGAACCTACTGAGAGCACGTCGGCTGATCTCGCCAGGAAGACACACACGCTAGTCAGGACTGGGCAAAGTCCTGCATTTCCTAGGAACTGCTTTAACAATAGGCTGCAGCTCAGTGCAAACAAAACCGAATGTCTCTGCCCTGAACATCTTATCTACTTTAAATGAGGTGGTAAAAGCAGATTCAGAAATAGTTTAGTCTGGAGCATTCAGTCAGACCGGGTTACTAACCCTGCTCCACAAGCACCACTGCTGCGTGGAACAGAGCTGTGTTTGCATTCTCATCCGGCAGACACATGCGGTCTTTTCGCTGCCCCTCTTCATACAAAGAGAGCACTGAACTGCTGAGTTGGTAAAACAGCAGCAGGGTGGACACATGCATCTCATTGTCCAACATGTAATTAACTCTGTGGCCATGGAGCGATGAAGCAGCCTGGAAGACACTGCACAAAATCCTGTCTCCTCTTTGGCAGAGAAAAACTTGCAGTCAGGAGCCATTCGGGGAGAGAATGAATATTAGTTTCCCACTCAAATCAGAAATTAAATCCTTTTCCCACCTTTCTTGACAAATCCCCTTACAGTTGAGAATTCAAGCCCTTGCATCTCCTATCTGTTCCCATAGGAACGTAAGAGCCACAACTGCTTCCAACCTCATCTCCTTTTCCAACAGCAGAAATATCTAATGAAGTCTTGGTAGCCTCGCTTCCTCTGCAGCAGGAACACTATGCATATTTGAAGAAAAGAAAGATAACACTTTTCTCACCTCTTCTGCTCCCTACAAAAAGGGAGCAGCAGCCACACAGTCCTGGCCACCGAGGCTTCGATAATCATGTCTTACTCTCTTTTCCTCTCTCCTAATTGGCATCCATCACTTTTTTTTTTTCTTCAAAAATCTAGAGTTTAAACAAAAACTCCATTGTGAAATGCAAACTCTTGAAGAACACCTGCACAGAAGCAGCAGTCAGGTGCAAGGCAGTTGAACAAACACCAGCATATTCATCTAAAGTAGAAGGAAACAGACACATTTTCTGGAAACAGGATCTCCTGCTTCTCCAGGTTCGGACAACCAGGAGTTCCAGTATCCCACCCTCAGGCACTGTATCTTCTCCGCAGTGAGAGGCTTGTGCCTCCAGATGCAAAGGCATAAGACCAATTGCAGTTCATACTTTCAGTGCAAAAGCTGCCAGCCCAGACATACTGGAATTATGACAGTAGTCCAGAACAGGAAAAGAAAAGGGTGTTCACTCACACTCCCCACCAAAAGACTTCCTCAAATATTAACATTAAATGAAGCACGTTACTGAAATGGTGCCTGCTGAAAGAATTGAAAGTTCAACTTACTCTTTCTTCGGGAGCGTCTAGCTCTCGAGGTCTATACCAGGGGCTCAAGAGCTGTATGTTCACATACTAGTCAAGAGGGAGTGTTTTGGCGTAACACCAGGTAACTTACAGTCGAATGGTTTGCAAAGCAAATCTATGTTAACATTGAGATTTTCGTGTCATTGGTCAGGTAATTTAAAGTGAAAAGGTTCCTGATTGCTTTAACCACACCCTTTGGTGCTTTTGCACTCAAAAGGATTTCATTTCACAGTCACCATATGCAGAGCAGTGACACAAAGCGCAAGAGACCTGCAGCTACAGCAACCGGAACCAATGTGATTTTTTCCCATTCAGTTAAACTATGGTATTTTCCAAAAAGCAGGCCTCCCTGTCTAGTGCTGCAGTCATACAAGTGGAAGGCCTTATTCCTTATGAACACATTTAAGCGGGAAGCAAGACTAGAGCTTTCTGTCTCCTTGCTGTCCTCTGTTCAATTAAAACCCCATCCATTATGCTGCTTTCAAATCTTTGTTTATAACAAAAGAGTTAACTAGAAAAGAAAGATGAGCAGAGCAGCTGGAAAACCAGTTTTTCACAAAATAAATACAACAGCAGCCAGGGACACGAAGGATGTTGACTCGTCCATTGCCCAACACTGCACTGTTTTAAGAGAGTAATTAACTCAGGTAGCTCAGGACAGCTCACGATACTCAGTGTTGGAGAGACTTCCATGTTCCCTTGGGCAACTCTGTCCTCTTCCTCAGTCTACCCAGGCAACTTACCTCAAAGGAGCTAACAAAAGCACCCTGTCCGTCCAGTAGTAGCTGTAACATAACTTTTTAAAAAGTAATCTCTCTCTTCATATTAGCACACATACTCATTTCAGAGAATAAACACAGTGGATTTCCTTCCACTCTCGGCTCAAGAAATACTTTTGAGTGTTCAGAGTGATTAAAAGCAGCCTCAGAACAGATCTGCTGCTTCACCTTCCCAGCTTTTACAGCATAACCTGAAAATACAGAGCAGCAGCAACGCCTTATTGGGCTTCTAAGTTCACGTTGCATCAAAAGTTCAAGTCCCACAAAGGTTTCATTTCCTTTTCTTGTCCCCCATGCCAGTCACTTCATCGGTTTATTTCTCTGCTAATGCCAACTGTCTTGAAACATCCATTTAACCTCACCCAGCCACCCCCAGCTCCTCCATCAGCAGGCCCAGACACACAAAGCAGCGCAGGACAACGAGGATGTGACAATCTGTCCGACAAAGCACAGCACGCAGCAACAGGCTTGAATTCCTCTGCTCTTTACCACTCCCAGAAGAAGTAAAAAATTGCTGTTTCTATGGTGATATCATCCTCTTGGGGACCTGGTCAGGGTAACTCATCACAAAACAGGCACTACATGTCCCAAAGAATAAAGGTCAGATGCAATATAGAGTTCCTAACCAGAGGCTTTCGAGTTGTTCCGAGGACCAGCACGAGGAACCAGTGGAACCAGGAAGACCACCACACAGGTTCCTTACA
This sequence comes from Aramus guarauna, assembly GCA_013400195.1. Classification (NCBI taxonomy): domain Eukaryota; kingdom Metazoa; phylum Chordata; class Aves; order Gruiformes; family Aramidae; genus Aramus; species Aramus guarauna. The sequence continues at coordinate 64,386 of VXBL01001981.1, read as the reverse complement.
CTACGAAGGGCATGGCTAGAGTTGTTCAAGTCCTGCAAACTTGCACACTAGATTATATAGAAACTGCCAAAGTATGCCTACTCATGCCTTCTCTCCCCAAATACCTGTCACCCACCTCACAATGGATTTTCTGCTCACCTCTCCCTGAACAAACCTACACACACACCGCTCTTCACTGGGACAAATTAAACATGCTCAATACTTCTCGGGCTTGCATGCAAACTCATACACCACATACTCCAAATTCACAAACTCTGTAAATATTACCAGCAGGCTCCCATGAGGCACTTCACATGCTTGCACCACACTTACTCAGCCACCCGTTCACAGAAGAACGAGCATTTTCTGCAGCATCCTACATGGTTCCCACCTCCAAACCCGCCTGTACTAATTCCTCCACCCTCATCCAAGAAAAAGACAAAGCCTCAGAGACTTGATAAATTCGCTTCCCCACCAAGAGAGCTGGGATCCTTTAAAGGTAAACTAATAGTTACATGCAACCAAAGTTCTTTATCTCAGAGTCTTCCAGGTCAGTGACATTTGGAAGAACAACACTGCATTTGTGGATGGCCCCATTTCCTATTGAGTTAAATTCAATTACGGCCCCTGAGGTGTTCAAAAGGGTTTGCTCTCAGATCTGGAAAAAAGTGTTCCTTTTTTTGTTTTAAAAAAAACAAAACAAAATCAATGAGGATTAAAGTGTTTTCCAAAAGCAAGATACTGAACCAGGAATAGGCATGAAATTTAGAGGGGAAAAGGCTTCTAGAGAAAGAAGCCCATGGATTCCTGCAGAATGAAGTGTTTTAACACTACAATTACCCAGTGGCATTTTGCCCTGCACTCCTCTCACGTCACTGAAGTTCAAGGAAAGCTCAACTCTTTCCAGTTTTAGAACATGCACATAACATCTCAGGAAAAGCATCTCTTGCTTCCTATGCACTTCATTATTCACGTGCCAAATAGTTTTAGCCCCATATTAACCTCGGAAGGAAGAGCTGAAAAGAAAGAGCAGGCTCTTTCTCTGCCAGAAAATAAGTAAAAATGACAAAGGTGAGGGGAACAGCAATCCTACAGCACACAGAGAATCTCTCAAAGAAATCTGTCATTATTCTTCATTCTATTCAGGGAAAAAAGAGCATCCACTACAACAGGAACATAAGAGAGAAGTCACAAATTACTGCTTCTTCATTTTCTTTTAAGGATGTAACTTACAGGAACTTTTTTCAACTTCCTCTGACAGGATTAGGGCACAAGTTTCCCCTCCAAGCAAAAATACAGAGGTTCATATCTGAATACTCTCATTTAGTGAGGCGGTTGTCATTAGCGGATGCTTGGATACCATGGAGATGGTGACAAACAACTGAATCAGAACACAGTCACAAAAAGGGTACTGTAGTTTAAAAGGTGAAGTCTAGCTGAGAGGTAGACACGCAGGACTGTTGGAAGGAAGGCACCCATCGTCTTTGCAGGGATATCCTGGAACAAGAGACAGACCACAGGGCTGGAAAAAAAACTCTGCCATTTCCAGAGGGTCTGAGACTGAAGCTCTCAAAGGTTGGTGCACTTTTAAAACAGATCTTATTTTGAGTTCAACAGCAGACAAGCGACAAAGCTGTGCACTTACTGTTCCAGAACCACTTAGCGATAGAGAGTTGCACTGAATTCACTTCATTTACTACATCTCACATCGGAATTTTCAAATACCAAAATCAGAGTTGAGTATCAAAAAGGAAAGAACGTACATTTTGGACACTGACAAGCCAAGCATAACGGGAAGTTAGACAGCACTAGGTTGAATTTCGATGAAGAACACCTTTAAGGGGTCCTGATATGACCAAGAAATACAGTCTGCAAGACAACACAAGAAGGTAGGATTCACTTATTCAGGACAGTCATAAGCTGGCTGAGATGCTGCAAACTCACAAGAAGCATCTGACTTGCTCTTATTTTACGGGAGGTGAAATAGTTAATTTCCCCTGAGATAACAGCACAATTTTGCAAGATCATTTGGCAGATCACATGGGGGAAAGACAAGCCTCCAGAAGCTCCGACTTTTGAGCTGGAATTTATATTCCAAAAATACATCAAGGCTGTAAACACCAGCAAGCACATTACACAGATCTGTGCTGAAAAGAGAAGCCATGACATAATATTAAATTTCATTCTTCTTTCTAAAAGATGCAGAGCTGTGTAAATTCCAGCTTCTAACAGACATGGAGCAGCATAACAGATCTGAACAGAAACCTTTTGGGGTAGAAATGCACTGGAGCTTTTTTTTCATACCACTCTCACCATTTCTATTATATTTACTGCAATAAAACTACAATAGCAAGCTCCTGAATTTCCCTGTTTCTTCCTATTACCCAGTTGAATTTTATTTGAGGTGGCCTAAGGGATTCACCATTTTATTTGCACATTTGTTATTTGCACATTTGTTGTTCTTCAGAAGAGAATAAGGGCTCAGCCTAGAAGCCTGCCTGGATCTAAACTCAGTATATCTCAGGTCTGTGCTGATAATCATACCTCTAGACCAACAAATCAAAGAAGAAACAGATGCTACAGAAGACAGACATGACAAATGCTCAGAGCACCTATTCATTTAAGGTAGCCTTCTCCTATTTATTAATTAGCTACTCAGTCCTAGTAACCATAAACATTGTTTAAAATGATCTTGCCATGTCTTCACAAGGAGAATCTCATACAATCAATTTCAGTACCAGCAAGTCTCTGCTCTCAGTCAAAGATTTCAAGCTCTTCAATAATATGACACTCACCATTTAGATGCTCCAAGCAAATCTTCCCATCTCACATGTCACAGAGCACCAAATGCTATCAAATAAGCAACAGTGGGAGAACAAACTCCTGAAAAGGATCACCAGTGCTTACTCACCCCAAAAAGTGCTGATGTCCCGACAGACACCAGGGTGCTGAGGCAGGACTGACACAGATACCCTGACAGCTTTCTCGGGCAAAGGACATTCTCACTCTGAGGAAGACTCAGAGAAAGTTGAAGTTCCCTGCAACAGCACAATCCTTTATCTACAGGAAGAAGCTCACAAGCCTGCTGTTTCATAAGTTATTTAGAAAATACACATAAGGTACAAACTCCACCCCAACAGGCTTAGCTAGGATTCCCACAATAACCCTACCAGGAGTCCTCTGCAGGTACGGGTGAGGAGAGGGCTTTTCATCACCAGATTACTGCTGATGCAGCAACGCAGATCTGCACATAAGGTTATGGAAATGAGATCAGTTTAAACAACTCAGAGACAATGTAGTATATTATTAGCTTACTAGAAGTTAGTTGAGCTGGGTTTTTTAGCACTGCTTGCTGAACGGCACCTTTGCCTGATGAAGTGAAGAACACAAGGAAAATTATGATTTTTAAGACTCTAGATTGCACCTCATATCCTGTTTTGGGGAGAAATTCTTATTAAGGTCAAAGACATCACTCAGGAATCCACTTGTTTTAATTTCACAAAAAGGGAACACACAAAAACCAAAAGCAGGCTGGCTACTTATTTAATAGCTTGAACAGAACTAAAACCTATGAATTCTCACGCAATTCCATAGATGTTTTTAGACAACCCAAAAGAGACCAGAAGGCCAGGACTCCTCAAAGAGGGACATAAACTCAAATGGAGGAGGGAGGGAGGAGGACTTCCAGGGCTCTGCAAGAGTCCAGTTAAAGGAGAATTTGTGTAAAAGCAGATAGACTGGAAGCTGGGGGGGTTAAGAGCCTATGACAAAACTCCTTGTTAGTCAAGCAGTCTCTGCTTGCCATGCAGATGTTCCAACCTGTTGCAAGGAAGAGAAAAATACTCAGCAACCTTTTTATTTAACCTTTTTGTCTGACATCTTTTCAAACAAATCCAGTGAATGAAGGGACCCACACCCCTTCTTTCACTGAAAGGAGGGGAGAAAAGGATGAAACAGAAGAAATGACTGAAAATAGAAAGCACAGTAGGAATTCTACTTTTATTCAAAATCATCAACAAGGTACAGCAGCATTATGCTTTGCATTTAAACCCAAATTTTGTATGCATTTTATATTAGGGTATTCTACTTTATTATATATTGCTTCTAAAATACAAACCCATCAATTTTCACATACATTGTTATAATTCTTTAAAGCTTGTAATGATGGTTCAAATAGTTATTTAAATAGTCCACATAATTTTAGACTTTAACAGATCAGTTATGGATACATTTTTATGTACACTTAGTTTTATAATGAACTTCAGATCAAGATGCACCCAAACAAGCAAGCAGAATAAGAGTGCTTAGCATCTTGTACTACAGAATTATCTGTAGAGCAATTGCTGCTGTAGGAGACAAAAAATAAATTGTATTATTGGAAAGCAGAGCGAGATCTAGTAAGCAGGATCAACATGGTTGCACAAAGGGAGCAGACTCTAAAGTTTATTTCTGTGCCCTATGAGCAGACCATCAACTCTCAGCTATACTTGTGCTCTTCAAATACACAGTAATTTTATTTTAGTTTTTCAGTGGGCAAGCTTTTCCTGTCCAAATGAGAAAAATATTTTCAGTTTCTTCAGACTTAAAAGTTCAAAGCTAGACAGATACTGCACCTGGTAAGTTTCCAAGATTTTTCCCTCCGATTTCTCTTTAGAAATACAGAAAACAAAGTGTTGGAACTACATTCCTTTGCTTTCAAGCTAACTAGAAGCATCACCATGATTCCCACCACCATGAAACATGTGCCATGTATGTTTGTTCTGGCAGAAGTATGCTTAAATTAACAATATCATGTATGTACAGTGCAAAATAAAGAAAATATCAGCACAAAGTAGCTTCAAGTTGAAAGTCTGATTTACTGAAGAATCTATTCCGGCAAGAATAAACATCCCAAAGCTATCCAGAGATCCCAAAAGAGTCCATTTGTCACGCTCCTGACAGCACAAAGGGCACTTTCATAACCTCCTTTTCCCCAGCTCTCTAAAAACTCCAGCCCCACAACTCTCTCCAAGCAGATGAAAATAGTTTCCCTCTTCCAAGCATTTCAATTGCTGTCTCTTTAAATGTAACTTCCTCAAACTCCAATGCTGAATCCAGCTCAGGATGTCCTTATTCATCTGCTGGATCACTGTCAGAATCACAGAGACTGCTAGCTTTAACCAAGTATTATTTACTGCTACCTAGGCAGCAAGCTGAAAAGGAGAGTATGCTGGTTTCTCAGAGGAAAAGCAAGGTGCCGGCAGACTCCCCAAAATAAAAGCTGCTCATTCTAGGGTAAATACAAATTATTAAATCTTTGCTACCCAAGGAAAAAAAAAAAAGTCTCAAACTTCCTTCCCCTGGTTGAAGACAGAACAGAATCACCGCTGGTTTAATGGTGAGGAAGTTTAATAAATTAGAGTCATTTTCAGGCCTGCCTACAAGTCTCACCGGCTGTTATCTCCGCAAAGCTGAGCAGCGTACCGAGCGCACCGGAGTTTACACTCTCAAGCGTTAGCACTCTTGTATTTCCTACAGGTCTCCAGCTTGCTGGCCCTTGCCTGGAAGGGACCCACAAAAAAACCAAGATGATTGGTATTTATGTTGCTTTAAGGAGAGTTTTCGAAGTCACAAAGGCTTGGAAGAAGTGCATAATCTTGTTTGCAAATCCATTCAATTTTATGGTAACTCAGAAACCAAAGTGACCTAGTTTTCATGAGTTAACTCAAAATTAATTCACTTCTAAGATGAGGTTGCACAGGCAACACCCCTCTACCTGGTTTTGCACTTGGCACTGTAAAACACCGTTAAACATCCCTACCTTCAGCACCCTAGGATTAAAGGTCACATCACACAGTGGGAACTTTCCACGGACTACGCGGCAATTCACTCTTATCCCACGGGGAACGACAAACTGTTTTACAAGAGGGAAGCAAAGACAGGTGGGACTGAAAGACCTGCAAGTCAAGTGGGTCTCTCAAAGGGCAGCTAGAGGGACTACAAGTTTATGTCTCCAGTTTCTGGTTAGATGTATGCAGAGTTTACGGGATACATAAAAATCTCCTCTGTAGACATAGCACAAGGAAGGTGACATTTATATTCCCACCCAAAGTCTGAAAGCACATCCATGCACCTACATACAGAGCAATTTTTTTGTTGTTGTTGCAACTATGCCTTCATAGGAAGTTTCATAAAACGTAAAGCTCTGCCAAAGTTCAGTACAATGCAAATGCACTGAGTATCTGCTGAAGACAAGTCTCCTCAAGGTTTTTAAACAGTCTGATATCTACATTCATTCATTTTGCTTTGAAACAGACTGACAGGTATTTTGGTTTACCCTGTTTCTCTTTTCTAATTTTTTCTAACATAACTTTGTCATCGGAGGGAGTATTTGCATCCTTCCCACTTTTCTTCTCGGAGCGGCACACTTCTCAATTTCAACCACTCGGATCGTATTGTTGCGCAACTGCTCCTTCCTAGGACTCTAGAATTCTAGAGAAATGGGTGGCCACAGTTACACAGAAGTTTGCCTTTCATTGCCCATTTCCCAACAATGATTAAGCTGTCAGGGACTTAGAGCAACCCCTGTTTCTGTGACTTCTGATTTGATTTTGCTTATAGCAATCAAAAGGATCTAAAAATGGAATTCTGATCAAACCTGGTTTTTACAGGTCAGCACTATCGAGATTGGTGCCAGCAAACACACATAGGTCAAGTACGTTAATTCTGACTCTATAGCATGTTATGGAAGAAGTAAAATTTTATTTATAACACAGCAGAAATAGTAACTCCTAAATCTGTTGTTTTTTTTTTTTAAATACAGATGAAAAGAGAACACTTGTCCTACTTCTTTCTGAAGTGCTGTGGTTACAGAGGTTCCAGGCTACATGCATTATTTACCACATAGCAGGTGCTGTTCAGGTTTTCTCATACCTGTTAGCCATTACTGGCCGGCCTGTCCACTGCAAACTGACACACGGTCACTGGACTGAGCAGTAATCTAATCAGCTGCTTTAAGAACCCAATGCAACTTTTATCACACAGAAAGCTAACACCTAGGACAATGAATAACTTCACCCAGATAACGCTTTAGAAAGCTTCCCACCCATGTCTGATATTCCTTTCTCTCCAATCACAAGCTAACCTCTTTAACAGTGTAGACGCTTCCTCATGCATTTCACCAAAGCCGGTGTCATAAACCTGAGAGATTAATGACTCCGTCTTTACAAAAGCCACTTCCTACAATTTCGTTATTTCCCAACCACGACTATTTTAAAAACACTCAGCCTGACCGCACAAGCTCAGACACTTTGCCCTGTTCAACCAGAAAATGACAGGCAGCGGGATGTAGCAACTCATCACCAGGTAACACAAGGTTTTATCCTGGCAGGCGAGTAATCTCCTTCCCGCCTTGGCAGAGGTTATACTTCTCCTCCAGAACCATTTCCTTTAACGCACTAGCTAATCCATCAAACAGAGATTTGCTGCTTTCAGTACACAACACTCAGAAACATTCCAGCATCCCAGGAGCTGTATATACTATCTTTGGCAATCACTATGCTGTTTCCCACCTGGAGCTGGCTTTACGTCCCATCCCATGCATCGGGACCTGCAGACTCAGCAATCACCACTCCTCTATTCCAAGTGGCAACTGAAGCCTGTCCCAAACACGCTGGCAGGTACCAATTCCCAGAACGGGCACAGCGTGAATTCTGTCGGAGCAGTCTGGCAACGTCCCAGCTGTAAGATCTGAGTGATACATTCTTTATTTTTATAAGCGTGCAGGTCTCTGTGACCCTAACTGAGGATTTCCACGGTCAGGGCTCGTCACCCGCTGTGGCAGATCCGTGTCACTGAAGTACTTTTAGAGCTAACTGTTTCAGATACCGGTCCCTGTGGTGGAGTAATAAAGGCTGAAAGAATCCATGTGTCACACCCACCTTCTACACACCAGCAGCTTCTCCCTGTACAATCAGACAGCAACACCTAGCCAACCTCCCACAGCGGGCTAGCATCGACAGCCGTGGCCAGCTTGGTCTGGGGGTCTTGGGTCCCAATTCTGATCCCGCCAACAACCCGATGTGCTGCCTCGCACCTCTCTGGGGGAAAGGACCGCCTCTTTCTATAGGGTGCAGGCCACATTGTGAGGGGGCCCTCCTGCTGCTGGAAGGCAAAGACGCGGCTCCAGCAAGGAACCAGCCACCCGCGGTGGCCCCGCTCCGCCGGCCCGGCATCTTCCCGCAGCACGGGAGGCAAACGTTCCCTCCGGGCACAGCTCCGCCAACCNGGGGGTCGCCGCCGCCCTCCCGCCTCCCCTCACCTCTCTGCCGCCGCCGCCAGCGACGCAGGCCCAGGGCCGCCACCGCCTCCATCCCGGGGGCCTCGCGGCCCCCCGATTCTCTAACACCGCCTCCGCCCGTGCAGGGGCCGCCCCCGCCCGTGCCGGGCCGCCCACTGCGTCAGCTTCGTAAGGGCCGCTACGCACCCAGCGGTCACCATGGCGACGGCTGGAGCGGAGTGGGGGGGGAAGCGAAGAGCCTTAAGTAAGGGAGGCGGCGGCGCCCCCTGGCGGACCCGAGGCGGCGGCGCGGGCCGGGCCTTTCCGCCGCGGGCTGAGGGGAGCGGCTCCACCGGCGAGGAACGCGGGGCCGCCCCTGGCCCGGCCACCCTCTCCCTCACCTCGGGGGGGCCAGGGCCCGGCCAGGGCCCGCTCACAACCATCCTCCAGAGGGGGCCCTGGGCCCCCTGAGGGAGCCCCTTCCCTCCCACTGCCAGCCATAGCCAGGGATCCCCCCCCTTCCTAATCCCACTCCGGGCATCACAGCAACTTTATTCCCCCCAGCAACACCATCCACTGCTCTCAGGAAAGCCCTGGCACTGGTTTTCAGGGGGAAAGCTGGCCATACCTGGCTCTCCCAACATCCTTCCCGGAGAAGGACCCCCTCAGCACAACATGGAAAAGCCTCTTCCCTCATGGACCCTCCCCAGGTCAGGACCTGCCCCCCTGCCAGAGCAGCTACAGGCCCGTGTCCCCCCTTGGCACACCTCTTCCAATCCCCAGCACGGATAGCAGGAGTTTACAGTCCCCAGGCTTGAAATTTAAATTGCCTTTTAATCAAAAGGCTTCAAAAACTTGACTGAAATGGAAATAAGGTTTGGCTGGGTGTAAGCACTTACAGCTCTGTGGCCCAGATGGCTGGTGCTCTCGGGTGCTCTGAGCACAATTCCCTCCTGCACACACTTACCAACAAAATCCTCGTAAGGACGGACACGCCGTAACAGCCTTCCCCTGGTTATGGCATTTGGGAAGGAAAAAGGACAGCAGCAGGTCGGACATAGCAGTGACCTCAACATAGCAAGTACCGAAGTATCGGCCAAGGACACAATTGAGATGCTCTTACTGCAAACGACTAGAAAAGTAGCAAAAAAAAAGTCTCCTGTGGGTAGGAATACATGTCCCAGAAAACAGCTAAGCTCATTCAGCAGGGGATAGCAGCATATACCCATCTGTCCATTCCTCCTTAAAGCAAATAGAACAGCCTTCAAATGGTCTGCTCAGTGATACCACCGTACCTTGAAAATAAAATAGCCTGACAGTGCTATAGGTGGTAGAAAAACATTCGGCAGAAGCTTTGAAGCACTGGTATTCATTTATGCTGAGGTCTTTGTGTACCGCTCAGGCATAAAAATCACACTCACGCTCATTTTAAGTCCCTTTATCTTGGCAGACAGGTGTAAAGTGGCTCTGGTTTAGATGAAAAGCTGGTGCCAAATATAGTATTTAGACAAATCATTTTATCCCGCCTGTGGCACTTCCAAGGGCTTCCTTCAGCACGAGCCGTTCTCAGCAGAGCGGTGCCAACGCAGAGGGCAGACGCTCCTGGAAGCACCGAAACCTAGAGAAGACAAGCAAGAAGCTCAGGAAACCTCTAAGTGATTATTTTATTAATGAAAATACAATCAGTAGCCATTCAAGATTTTCAAGTGGCAGTATGGAGTACATACCAACCCAATTAACGTACACAAGTCAGCACAAGCAATTAGTCTCATCCAGCTCAGGCTTTTACTTGCAAGCAGCCACAACTGTCTGTATCTAACTCAGCTCCACAAAAGAACTGTGGGTTAGCGAGGGCCAGACCGTATTTATAGCATCGTTCCAGCAATGGAGCGCATCACAGCTATCGGCAGTTCTTTCTTTCCAGGCTCCTATATGGCAGCGACACAATTTACAAATTAATTTGGATTTTGTTTTGTGTAAGCCTGTTTCCTTAACACTCCCTCAAGCGTTAAGGGAAGGGCTTAACACCCTTCAGAAATCCCGCGTCTCTGCCCTCTCGAAGGGCATTGCCCTCCATCACGGCATGTGAGGGCGAGTGGCAGAGCACTCGGGGTAATAACTACTTGCCAGGAAAAAAAAAAAGCTGCTTAATTAAGACATTAATGGGAGTGCATCACAAGAGAGATGGGATGTTTGCTAAGCCACCAGAGAACCGTTTTAACCCTGCTGAACCCAGTCCCCACCTACATGCTTTGTAGCAAAAACATTAACTTTGATTTTTCCCCAGGTTGGGAAACTTCTAAGAGTTTGGTTTTGAGTGCCCAGGCCAATGGCACGGAGAAGTACATGCATCAGCAACAACTCCTACATCTTCGGAGGGATGCAGGAGAGCAGAGTTACAGCAGAGAGACATCTATCAGCTGGGTTATCGCAGCAGACAGCTCAGGAACAAGCCTGCTTTATCGCCTCTCCATCAGGAGATCACCTCCACTGACACACCACCATGGTTTTCACAGTAAAACCTTCAGCAGCAACACTGCCTTCATAAATTGCTGGCCCTCACCATCCCTCCTCACCCTGCACTGTTGTGCAGTTTGTGCAGTGAAAGCTTGGCTGAAGAATAACCCAGGAACGTGAGGGCAGGGGACATTCTCTGTGGTGTTCTTCTGGCTAGAACTTGTCATACCTCAACCACACAGGCTGGTCTGTCTCCACAGCCTCGGAATCCCTGGTATCAGCTCTCCAGGAGAAGCGAAAGGTCCAGATCTTGGGGGAGCTCCAGAGATCTCCAACTTGCCAGCAGCGCACGGGAAGGATGCAATCGATGAACCACCCATCTGGTTCTGCTGATCTTGGTGTCCTGAAGAAAGCCAGTAGGATTTAGGGGTTAAGGATCACATTCTCCTAAACCTAAAAGCAAAACAAAGCCCTCTCCAGGAAACTGGGAAAAGTAACAAGGCTCTGAAATGTACAGACCCAGGAGCCATCAGCTACCAAAAATAGCTGTGTACATGGAAGCTTTTTATTATTATTATTCAGTTTGTTTTAGTTACCACCGCCCCCAAGCACAGCACATCCAATCTCACTGCTCTTAATCCTGCTCCTGCTTGCCTCCCATCCCAGTCAGAGCCAGACACTTCGTTACTCCTGTGGTAACGATCCCTTCTCCTCCTCAATCTCAACCCTGCCAGATTCCCTGAACTGCTCTGTGAGGATTACAATAAAATCATAGAAAAAAAAATATTAACAAACCTACACAGGATCTCCTGAGAGCACAGCAGTCTCCTTGACAATGGTTCAAACATCCAGGCTACCCAGCCATCTTCCATCTCCTGTTCAAGCCCTGCAAAACACCAAACCAGGGTGAACCCCATCACCCCTGCAGCAGCCGCAGGCGTTGCGCCGGGTTCATCTCTTCCCTTGCAGACTAAAACTGCCTTGAGGTCACTTTTTGCATTAGCACAAGCTTTAACCACCAAATGACCGTCCCGCAGCTTCTTCCACCGCATGCATCGGGAAATAAAGCCATCGCTTTACTGCTTGTGACAGAACGGGACGCCTGAGCAGTGTGCAGACAGAAACCAGCCTCCAGCTCTTGCAGAGGACCCTCTGGGTGGTGGTTGCTGTTTCAGATGGCTAAATTCAGCAGGGTGACCGCAACAAACGCCTTGACAAATGTTTCTGTAATTCTCAGAGGGAGGTCTACTGGGGACAGACCACCACCAAAGGATGAACAACATTATCCCAATATTCCCTTCAGAGGCAAACACTCCGGTACCTCATCTACCATCTCTCAGGAATGTCAGTCAACCATATTTCCACAGAAAAGTACCACCAAATCAGAGAAACACCACACAGTTTCCTTCAGATGATGCCAAAGCCAGATACAACCAGAATTTGGGGAATGCTTTTTGAAAACCAAAGCAAGAGGGAGCCCTGCTCCCCATTTCCATTGCCTCAAGCGTGAAGTGCCTGTGCTTGCTTCCAGCACCCATGGTGGTTCTGCCTGTCAGCTCTCCTTCACTCCCCAGCGCTACTCCTGCCTGCAATTAGCCAGAGCCATCAGCCTCCATCCCCTACTACCAAAGTATTTTTAAACCAGCACCTTCAGGCTGATCCTGCTCGGCTTCGGAGAAGCTCCACATACACCAGCTACCCAGGTCCATCATTATCCACCATCAGATCTCCCCAGAAACCTGCTCTACCTTGATGCCTGCAGAAGCAGCTATAATCCCAACACACAAAGCCACCACATCCCAGACTCCTTCCTCGCTCTGTCCCCTGCGCTGGCACCGTAAAGCTCTCAAGGCCAGGACTAGCGGGTGCTAATGCCCCCACAGCAGGACCAGCTGCTGCAGCACTCCAGACAAACAGAATTACTCGAGTCTTAACTAAAAATCACTATCCCAATGGAGGTGCTTCTCCTGTGCTCAGTCTGTTTGCAAAAATCTCTCCTTAGCTGGGTCAGAGCCTTCCGTGGTTCCTCCAGGCACCAGGACCTGTCTTGGAGAGGTACCGCGCTGCTGGGCCAAGCACGGTCACTCCTCCGCTCCCATCTCCCCACACCGCGTCCAGAACTCTGCACCCAACCTCCCCTCCCGTTTAACAGACAGCTCGTTAGCACTTTACAGGCATATTTACAGCCAGGCTAGCCAGCAGCAGCACCCATGTAACAGCCCGGGTTGTTGCACGAGTCAAAGCAGGGACACTGCTGATCCAGATACTCCACGGGTACTGCTGTCAGGGACCCCAGGAGAGGTGTTTGGTTCTCGCTGGGGACAAAACTCACACTCAATGCAGATGGCTCTGGGAGCTGAAGTGCCACCCAAAGGCAGGGCAGGACTCCATACTCACAGGGGGTGGCAAACCTCTGCCGTGCAGGTGAAGAGACAGATCATTACTGAATTCCCATTGCCGGCAAGCCGGGCAGAGCACTGCTGGCACGTTCCTGGCCAGCTCCTCCTCTTGGGCACAGCTCTTTCCCTTCGCACCAGGGCAGACAGCGCACTGGTGAGCTGCCTCTTTTGCCCAGCCGTGAGGTTTCCAAGCTCTGCCTCAGCAGGTGAGACCACATTTCCAGCCACAAAGCTGCTTTCTCAGGCACTGCTTTGCAGGATCCCTCCCTTCTGCAAGCCATCTCCCATGCAGGGAGCCAGGGCACTACGTGCCTTTACAATGCTGTGGGTTCGCTTTCGGCATATAGTAAATACATAAGTGTGCACACGTATTTATTTTACTGGCCTTGACAGAAAGCCCAGAAATGATATCTCCCCCAGGTTGCATTTGGTAATTCAGCACAGCCCTTGCTGCTAATGATTCCAAGCACAAACTCATCCTCCAGCTGCTTTTCTAAATTTGTGCCAGATCTAACTATGGAAGCCAAGCCTCAAAGACTTGCTATAAATCCCGCCAGCGCTTCCCCCTCCCAAGGACATTATCCAGCATTACCCAAGCTGTGACTCTTCAGCCCAGAAATTTCTCACTGGTAAATAGCCATCTCCACTGAAGAGGAACATTAAATAACATTTCCTCACAGTTCTCTCACTGCCGCTGAGGCCGCTTAGCAAAGCTCAAAGCCTTTTCCTGCCCAGTAGCTGCAGGTGGCTTCTCCATCAGAGACAAGCGGGTGAGTGGTTAGAGCAGCGCTCCGGGCTGTTGCTACATTTGCCATCATCTTCCAGCTCTGTTACATGCTCCTTCTTGGACAAACCCCTCATCCTCAGCAAACCGTGTGTTGCCCTCTGCTGAAGTTTGCGTTTTCGCCTTGGATTGTAAAGCCTCATGGCTTTGCGGGGGGGCGGGGGAAAGGAAGCATAGAAATGAACCCTAAAGGCTCAGCGGGGAGGAAAATGCAAACCCACAAGCTCCCCATTCTGGCAACCCGACTCGCAATGTTGTGTTTGCAGTGCTGGCAGCCCAGAGGCCCCTGCTTCATCACAGTGCTGCCTAATTCAGGTGCAATAACACGGTATTTTCTTTATCTGCTTGACCCCCCCCTCCCCAAATTCCTACATGCTCTCTTACTTCTCACCGCCCACCTTTCAAATGCCCTTGGCTCCATCCTCTTTGCTAAAAACCTCATTTGGAAGGAAAGCTCTAGCCCAGAAAATGAATCAGGATTTTTTAACAGGAGCTTTAGGGATGTGGGATGCATTCACCCCCGCAAGCAGGAGAGCTGGCCTTTTCCCAGGGCTCCGCGGGACTCGGTCAGGTGGCATTAACACAGCTTCCCTGCAGAGGAACGCTGGCCAAGATACCAAACCATGAGAATTCAGCCCGTGGGGTGACCAAGAACGAGCTGCTTCCCGATTGTCAGTAGCTTGCTAACCTCCTGTGACAGACATCACTGCAGCAGGATAGGAAAGTTTACAGTTCAGCTGTGTTGTGCCTGTCAGTGCTCGAGAGAAGCGGTTGTCAGAGAGCACCGAGTCTGCCTGTTCCTCACCGAGCAGCACCTGCAGCCTCCCAGGCTCTCTGGGAAGCGAGAGGGGCCATGAACACCCCTTGTCGGATGTGGGCACCGCGCAGAGGATGCAGATGCTGCGCAGAGGATGCCGCCCCTCCCTGTTTGCCATATCTCTGGACATCAGTCAGATGCAATTCAAAAGCAGCAGCTGGAGCCAGGACACTTGGATAATTTCGTTAGGCCAAATGCTCTCCCTTCTCTGCTTGCTCAGGAACCTGCACTCGCTTCTGGAGGCAATTCTTCGCAGGGCTGAGGCAGTTGTACTGAACCAGGTTTCACATTAAGGATTCCTCTCTGGCTCTGCTCCTGGCTCTTTTCCCACTCCTCACACCAGGCTGCAGAGCCATCCCTCAGTTCTCCAGGACCTCAAAGACCTTTCTAACCCACTTGGCTTTAGCCCAGTTTTGAACTGCCAGAGGGGGAGTCTCTGCTCTCGCCTGGAGACCATGCGTCCCATTGAGATCCTAATTCTCCTCATAGTATTAGTTAAAGCACAGTTCCTCCACAAAGCAGTGCACAGAGGTGTTGGGATCACAGCCCATCAGGCAGATGAGAGAGGGGCCTAGGAGCAAAGTAGAGGTTGCTATGAAAACCAATATCCTGGAATAATTCTCCTACAGAGAATTCCCAGTTTTCCCTTGCAGGTAACAGCTCCCTTTTGTACAAGCCCATGAAACCTAGCAGAGCACCTCATCCTCCCTCCCTCCCATACAGGATGTTTGGTACTTACAGCAGCAACTGAGATGTCACCACCGTGCCTTGAGCCTGCAAGACGCTCTTGGTTTTGCAGAGGGCAGCCGACCTCCCAGCCCATTTCTGCTCTGGCAGAGCCCTGCTGTGCCACAGCAAGAGATGCAGGTTGAGGTTTTACGGTGCGCCAACAGCCATATCCTTACCACAGAAGGGCAAAACAACCCAGCTGAGGTATTGCATCCCATTTCTGATGGGAGAAGAGCAGCAAAACCCAGGCCGATCCTTCCTCGTGCACCTTTGGGTCAAACCACAGCAGAAAGAGGTAACAAACTGGAAGCAGCAAGGGTGAAGCAGCAGCAGGGCTGTTAAGCAGACGTGCTGCATCTCCAGGGGTGCTGGATTCCTCTGCAGGCTCGTGCCAGGGAGCAGAGACAACACAAGGAAGGGTAAGTCTGAGCGGACAACGCTGGAAATGCAGTTCCTCAGCTGCATTGGCCACACTCAGAGCAGAGCTGATGGGTGTGCAAGCGTTGAGAGACAGGGTGCTGCAACCACCCTGCGCCCCAGCCGCTCACATTTTCCCTTGGCTGCTATAATTTAAGCTATTTTGTTCTGGAAGTCACTAGTTCAGTACCCACCTCATCAGCCAAAACAGCAGCTATCAGATTAACAGATGTCACAGCTCCAGATCTCCAAAGCCTCTTCCCCAAGAATTACTATTTAATCTTTACCCTGCAACAGGCAGCCCGGCAGGTCAGAGCCTGGATGTGCTGCGGACATAAATAGTGCCAGTCCCCGCTCAGCCCCAAAAAACACACCGCAGGCTGAGGCGGCAGCACATGGATCAGGACGAAGTCAAAGGAAAAGGAACTGGAAAAGATCAGGCTGGAAAGAAATAGCCAGCAGGCAGGCGCAGAAACCAGAGCCCGCCCAGAACGTGAGCAAACACAGAGCCTGTCAAAACAGACACGGACATGTCCCCTGCGTGGGAGGGCATCGTGTTCCTAGGTAAGGAGTCTGTGCAGTGACGAGCAAGAGGGATGATCCAGAGAGCCAAACGCAGGCAAAAAGGGAAACGAGAGAGGGTCTGACAGTCAGGATCTGCTTCAGATACTTAATGAAGGAGAAAAGGACGAATGGTTGCTAAGGGAAATGGGACAGATGGCTGGCACAGAGAACTTGCTGACTCTTGGAGACTCAAAACTCTTTTTTTGTTTGGGGGGTGGCAGAGGACAGCAGGCAAACACACAGCAGCAAAAGCAAGAAGATGACCACTTCCCCCTTTCCCTCCGCCTCTGAGTGTCAGGGTAGATCATCTCAGAATGAAAAAGGTCACCCAAGCAGCAGGAGACAAGATGCACTTGCACTTCAGCTCATCAAGAGCTTCCCCCCCAGCTCTTCATCCCGCTGCTCTTCAGAGGACACGGACAACCATCCCCATCCCACGCTCCCAGGCTGGGTACCCCACGGGCAAGTCACAGCGCTGCCACGCAACAGCAAGCCCCGGGACAGCAACCGGGCAAAGTCACAGCTCCAAGAGAGGGGAAAGCCAAGGGGATGCTGGCTCTGGAGATCAGGCTGTCTGTAAAATACCATAGCTCCTGGACATGCTGTCTCAGATACATTTACACCTCTCCCTGACATTTAAAACCATCTGAGCCTTTTGGCTTCTGCTGCTGTCATCCCTGTGCCAGGTCTTTTCTGGCTCTAAAAGTCCCCGACTTGATTTCCCTGCAAAGACAGCCCTCCCAACAGGTCTCAAACCGCAGTGGCAGGGCGAGGGGAAGCAGGGAGAGGGTGGGAGTTTCTGCTACCATGTCATTTAGCTGGGGGTGGGAGGGGTGCCAAGAGCCTGTCAAATCCTGACGGCCATAAACAAGTCTCTGAAGGAAAGAGCTGAAAAGAAAAAAGAAGAAAAAAAACCCCACAACCTTGGCAGCAAAGGCGGCAGAGCTCACAAACTGAGACACGCACCGCTGTGTAACGCCGAACGGAGCGGCTCTGTGCTGGGATTTGAGGGGTGCGAGGTCTAACAGGCAGGGCTGTGGGTTGGGGGAACCTCTGCTCCCCTCGAGCTGGACCATGCTGCCTGTCCCGTTCCGTCCCCCCGCCCCTCCAGCAGCTCTCACGCCCACCACAGCATGCTGTAAAACTTGTGAAGCAAAGGAGGGCTCTAGGGACAGCAATCGTGACTCTGCCATCCAAATTCCTGTCACAGGCGCTTCTTGGACTTGAAATCACCCCAGAAGGTCCACGAGGAGCCGCAGATCTCAAGGGTTCAGCAAGCAAGCGCCCACCTGGGACCCTCACCAGGCACTGGTTCCCAGCAAGGCCCCGTCCCTGCACGTACACACAGCCCGGAGGGGAGTCCCGAGCAGCGGGGACAAGATCAGCCACTTCACAGGCTTGTTCCGCTCCCGCTGCCAAGCGGAGGAGGAGGAATTTGCTCCGGCTGCCTCGGCACCACACAGCTCCAACCATGGAGCACCTCCGCGTCCCTGCCGTGCGGACCTGCGGCTGCACCGGGAGAAACAGCAGCCAGCACTACGGAAAACATCCTTGGATATTTGGAGGAAGCTGATGTTCAGCAGAGGGAGGATGCACCACTGCCGGGGCAGGACACAGGACATGCCACCATCTCTCTCTGGCTTTGCTGTGAGATAGCTTTGGGCTACCGTGGATTACCAGGACCAGTAGCAGGCAGGGGAGAAGATGAGGAGAGGTGTGAGTGCCAGCTCGGAGCCGCTCATCCAGACCGTTCAGCTGGCTGTGTAGGCAGCTACATCTTGGAGCTACGTTCAAAGAAGCTGCGCATATCAGCAGCTACCATATTGCATGCCAAACTGCCACGGCTGCTGTTGAGATAAACCCACACAAACAAACAGATGCTTAGACAAGCCAAGAAGATATAATATATCAGCACCACTCGCATGCCACGGGCTGTCCCCAGGCTGGCTGCTCTCCAGCTTGTCTTCTCCTGGTGGTCCTGTCAGGGAGGAGAAGTCATCAGCACATCTTGTCCCCGTACATCAGGGGGGCTTTGCCAGGAGCACACACAGTCCCCCTCCTTGCCAGCCCCTCCTTGCCTGTGCGACAGCAGCTCAAGTTCAAGTTCAGGCATGCAGCAGCAAGCAGGAACGCCTGGGTGTTGAGTGGTAGAGCATGGAGAGGAGCACCTGCAACCAGGGCAGGGGGATTACAGCTCTGCTCTGCCCCTGGAGCCAGGGGAACAAGCCCCACACACACAACCTTGCCCCATCACCGCCTCATCAGTGTGACTTGTGCGAGACACACGGACTGCAGCGAGGCCGGACTGATTTACACCACCCCAGGGACACAAAATTCACAGTGACCACAGCAGCCTGCTAGCTGGTGAGACACACCATGGCTGAAGGCCACAGCCGTGCTTGGCCTCCACATTGGCAGTCAAACCCAGCCTCCCCCGTGACACTAACACAGCACCTCTCACTGGCAGAAAATTGCCTTAAAAGCAAATAAGTATTTCAGAAGACCCCTGGAGAGCCCCTGCATAGGTGGCTGGGCATTCAGGCACATCTGGAGCTCACTCGAGCACAGAAAGACTCAAGTATTCTTTCCAAGTCCTTTCTCCTCACCTTACAACCACCAAAATACCAAGGACATGAACAAAAGTAAATGCAGAGGCTAAAAAAAAAAAAAAAAAGCTGTGTCCCAAGCCTTTTGCTGTCTCTGCCCACGTACCCCAGAGCCTGCATCCACGAGGACTTCAGTGTCCTCTGTCCCTTCTGCCTCCGGCTCAGCCCCGGGAGCTAATGGGGACACCACCTTCCCCTTCCCCTCCCGCCCCAGGCGCTGCGGCGGGTAGCGAGCCCCCCCCTTTTTCAGGGCAGAGGGACAGGCAGTCACGCTCTGCCCACCTCTGGCAGGCACGGGGCCAGGGACGTGCGGGCATCACGGCTGCCAACTGCCTGGATATTGGCACAGCAGCTCCAACTGTGACAGGGCTGTCCTGCAAATGAGCTTGGCAAGACGTGAAGAGCCTGATTTTCAAAATTAGGCTGATGTAATTACTCATCCTAAAAGCACCGGCCTCAACTGCTCGCAGTGACACCAATTACACATCCAGCACCGCACAGTTACTGCCTGCTGTTGCTGACCGGTCGCCCAAGTACACCGGTACTACAGCCATTCACCAAGCACAGCCCAGGCACCGCTGGCCTCCAGCGGCGCATCCCGGTGCTGGCACTTCCCAAAATCCTTCCACCAGAGGCTTATTGCCACCAGACCGGGGCTCGGCACAGGCGCGAGGTGAGACCGCGTGGAGCTGGGAGGGCTCCTGCTCTCACTGCTGCTAGGACAGCCCCACCAGGATGTTGGGGTGTGGGCACGCTTCAGTCGTGAGCACCCCCGGGGTTTGCACCCCAGAGCAGTCACGCAGCTGGGGATCACGCCACCGACGCAGCCCTATCTGCAAAGCAGAGCTTTAACAGAGTCTCCCCTTGAAACATCTTTTGCCTGATCACCAGTCCAGTTATCAGTGACACTGACTCATCCTCCGAAGTGCTCTCGCTGCCGGTTGCACTCCAGATCGTATCAGCCAGCGATCCCAATGCACCTCCTTGCCTCCTCCCTGCTATGTTCTCCCAGCCCATGAGGGAGCATCCCCAGCTCTGCCAGCCAGCTGCTTCTCCTCACCAGAGCCTGGCTGGGGCACCAGCAGCGTGTCCTCACACCCGTGGTCCTCCCAGAGTCAGGGAAGCACACAACTTGTGCATCATGGTGACATTACAGCAGGACTCAAGTCAGCCCAGGACCCCAGTTTGGGGTCCAGCCACAAAAAGCCTCAAATGAGAGCAGGAAAAGGTTTTACAGCCACACAGCTGGGGTTTAACTCCCAACAACCAGGTTACAAGCAGCTCAACCAGAAAGGGCACAGGGCTGGGCTCACACCTCAGGCTGGTGCAAGTCACAGCCAGGCGGTACTAAAAGGAAAAAAGTTATTTGGGAAGAAGATGGAGGAAAAAGCCCTGATCCACCCACAGTGCTCTAGCCAGGCTTCAGGAGGTAACTCACCTTCCTCTGATGCAGCAGAGCCCCGTGTTACAGCCATCCCTGCAGACACAGCAAAGAGCCAGAGACCAGACCACCCTCTCCCTAAAGAGCCCCTGCCTGCCCTGCCTGCTCTTTTATCAGCCCAGCCCAGCCCAGCCCAGCCCTGCTCCAGGTGGGAAGCGGATGCTGATGCAGGACACCGGGGTTAGCTGATGAAGGCAGCTGGGGCTCAGCCCTGCCTCCAGCCCAGTGCTGGGAGCAGGAAAAGCTTTCTACCAAGGGCAGAGAATCCTCAAACTTTGGGTGATTTGAGGATGCTGGAGCCTGTGCTCAGCCTGTGCACACATAAGCCTTCCTGCTGCCCCCTGTCCATCCATCTGTCCGTCCATCCATCCATCGCTGACAATGCCGTACCTTCACCTCACCCTGCCACCCCGGCATTAACTCCCCGCCTTTCAGCTTGCTCCAGTCTCGATGGGATAAATGGGCGCATCTGATTTTTCCCTCCCACTCAGGTGTTTCCAAATCCCCTCCTCGTCAGGGCAGAGGCCGATTTGCACGCCCCGGCCCCCGCGTAGGTGCAATGCAGAGACAGAGGCAGCTAATGAGGGAGCTCATTTAGCCGCTCACATCAGTGACCTAGATATGCCAGCGTGCTCCGCTCCCCTGCCTCGGTGCCTCTGTAATCCATGGGGCACAAGAGGGATTTTTTTTTTGGGGGGGGAGGGCCAGCCCCTCTCCATCCCAGGGCTGTACCGGCAGAGCCCTCCCTCCCTCTCCCCACTTCCCAGGGGCTGCTCCTGCTCCCTGCAGTGCTCGTACCCCTCCCTGAGCCCACGACAGGGGGGCTGCAGCGTGGGGCTGCGACCCCCCAACAGCCCCGGGGGAAGGGTTAGCCAGGCTCCGCTCCTGCCCGCATCCCTTCTCCCCTCTGGGAAATGATCCCAGGGGAAAGAGGGGCCGGGGCTGCTGGCAGCCACCCCATCCCACCGCCCAGCCCTGCTCCAGGAAGGGGTCAAGGCCATCGGGGACCAGCCTGACCTCTCTGCAAGGAATACGGGCTTGGGGCAGCAAGAAGCAAGGGAAGGGGTGGCTGTGGTGGAATATTCCAGCATGGCCAGCCTCACCTCCTCGTCTTTGGCTGGTGCTTTTTAAAGACCGTTTCCCTCGGGACGACACAGCTAATTTAGCCAGAGGTCGGTCTCCCTGGGTCAGGGCTGAGGAAGGATGCAAATGGGACAGCTTGCTATAAAAAGCAACT
>VXBL01001981.1:32491-42558 GCA_013400195.1 Aramus guarauna | reverse complement strand
TGGGAACCGGCCACCCCTTCCCGTGCGAGTCGGGTACCATCCCGTCAGCATCACATCCCGCTTGTATCAGCTGCAAAGGGTGATGAGCGGAGGTGTAACCCCATCATGGGGTCCCAGCACCCAAAATGACCCCGACCCTACTCTGCTCCTCTCCCCTTGCTGCCAGCTGCACCTGGGATGCTGCCGGGCCCCGCTCCCTCTGTGGGGGACCGGCAGAGAGGGATTCCTGCAGCTGGTGCTGGGAATACGCATTTTAAGGGCATTTCCCACGGAAGAGCAGCAGCCTGCTGGGGTGGGGACACGATGCATTTGGCACTGCCCCTTCGGGCATCCCCACGTTGCAGGGAACGGGCACAGTGCTCTGCAAATGTGACCGCGCTCTGCCCTGAGGGTCCCAGTTGTTCCCGCTCCCCCTCTCTCCCCCCCTTTAAAAAGGTATTTTAAATACCTTTGCCAGAAAGGGAAAAAAAAAAAAAAAATTGCTGCTCGCAGCAGAAGTGATTTTCCACTCGCAGCGTTCCTGCCTCGCTCCCCACACTCGTACCCAGCCAGGGACCGTGGCCTGAAATCATATTTCATGCATTAACTTAATGCCTTCCTGGAAGCCGGCAGAAACCCTACCCCAGTGTCACACCGGGCTCTTTCGGGGTGCTCTGTGCAGGGAGCGGCCCACGCTGACGGGATCCCCGCGGCAAACGAGCCGGGATGCGTCCGTGGTCCCATCCTGCGTGGGGATGCAGGGCCAGCCCCAGCCCCGTTCCCGGGGTCTCCGTCACCCCACGTTTCCCGGGGCTGGGGCAGGAGGGGTGCACCGTGCCGCTGCCCCACGTCCCGCCGCCGTCCCGCACCTCGGCCCGGCCCGTGTCCCGGGGCTCTCCCGCCGGCGGCCGCCGCCGGTGCCCGGTAGTTCTCCCCGGGAGCCACGAGGAGGAGCTTTCAGACCGCACCGCATCCCGGTACTCCCGGCGCATCCAGGTGCTCCCTCTTTTCCCAGCGCTCCCAGGGTTGTGCTCTTGGAGCATCCCTGTGCTTCCAGGGATCCTGGTGCTCCTGGAGCATCCCTGTGCTCCCAGGGATCCCGGTGCTGGTGGTGCATCCCGGTACTCCTGTTGCTCCTAGTCCATCCTGGGGTTCCTCGTGTTCCCATCACGTCCCGGTGCTCCTGGTTCACTTCGGCCCAGGGCTGCGCTCCAGGGGTGCTGGAAGGGCTCCAGGCTGCAGCACCCTGGGGCTGGCAGGGTGGGCTCTGTGCCCGGCCCCGCTCCCACCCCCGGGGTCCCCACATCTCCTCCCTCGCCATCCTGTGGGATGTTATTCACAGCAGCCCCTCCACTACCCCAACTGCAGCTCTGCACGGCTGCAGAAACCGCGTGCTCTGCCCGGAAAGGACGTCGGAAGAGGATGGGACACCCCAACACAGGGCTGAGCAGCCACAGCCCCCTGTGGCCCCCCACTGCCCCGTGGTTGGGGGCCTCCTCCCCACGGCACCCCACGCACAGAGGCCCCTCCACCGGCACCCGGGGGTGTCTGATTCCTCCCTGACATCACCGATAAAACCTTTCTAAATGTGGCACCCGGCGTTGGGGGGTGGGAAGATTTGCGTCAGCGGGTGACACTCAGCCGTGGATGGGGACTCCGTCGGGGGAAGCAGCAAGGGTTGAGTCACGCTGGGAGAAGTTCCCCGGGGTGAGACGGGGCCCATGGTGGCTCCTGAGGGGTGGGAGACCCGCCATGCCAGCCCGCTATGTGCTGAGAGGATGAGGATGGAAGGAAGGGGCAGAGGAACCTTTTGCGGTGCTCCCCACACGTAGCCCTCTGCCAGCTTCCAGCTCCGGCACGGGAGCTGCCAGGCTGGGGCCGTGGGCTGGCCTGAGCCCCCCAGCCCACGGCAGGGTGGGGATCCTGCCCACAGCCCCCCAGGCTGGTGAGCCACCCCCCCCCAGAGCCCAGGAGGGTTGAGCTCGGCCTCAGTGCTCCCCTCTGCACCTCCCAGTGGGAATAACCTGCCTTGGGGTGTGTTTCTGCTGGCTAAGAGGGAGCAGGAATGCTTGGAACCCCAAAACATCAGGAATGGATGGAGACACCTCACTTGGATGTTCCTCAGAGAGGCACTTTAGCTATCCCATCCTGTCCCACCCCATCCCATCCTGTCCCATCCCATCCCATCCCATCCCGTCCCGTCCCGTCCCATCCTGTCCCATCCCATCCCTTACCCAATCCCACTTCCCTTCACACCAGGAGGGATGTCTTCCCCCCGGATGGAGAAACCAACCCCAAGTCCCGCCCTGCCCAAGGAGGGAGAACCCCCCACCCTGTCGAGGACGAGCTGCCACTAATGAGGGCAAGCCACAACAGAGCCCAATTAAGTGCTGGCGCTGCCCCAGCTCATGCACATCCGAGCCCAAAGTGCCTTCCGTGCACGGAGTCGAGAGCCCAGAAATCAGGAAAAGGCAAACCCTCGCGCTGCTCCAATCCATCCCGCGCCCTCCTCCAGCTCCTGCCTCTGCTGCGTGATACAGCCCCTCACTGCGGCGGTCGCGGATCCGTCTGCTGCCGCCCCCCCACCCCACCCCGGCCACAGTGCTGCTGCTTCTCCCCCGCTGTGGGAACAGCCTCGGAGCCTGGGGGATCCCAGGACCCCCCTGCTCCTTCCCAGCTCTCGCTGGGAACCCGGGGAGAGCGGCAGGCACTGCTCAAGCGCTGCAAATCCACATTTAGGCAATTAAACGGCCCGTTCTCAAAATATGCTCAAGGCTCGCACATCCAGGCGAAGGCAGCAGGTGCTCAGCAGTGCTGGCAGGCGGATGCTGCCTTTTAAAGCCTCTTTGGGAATTCAGGCAGCCTGCCGCGCCGTGGAACGGGTCCCGCACCATCCGCACAGGGATAACGGGCTCGGTCAGCCGTGCGGGGGCAGGAGGTGCCGTGAGCGGGTTCGTTCGCCCGGTGCTCCCCACCGTGCCGGGAATTGCTTTCCTGCGCTGCGCTGGAGCATCGAGGCCGCTCGCTGGTGGCCCATCTGGTGCTCTCCGCGCCGGCTGAGCTGCGGGGCGAAGGAGCGCATGGTGCACGCCGGAGGGGCCCGGTGCCGGACATCTGCTGCCAGCCTCGGGGACCGCGGGGACAGGAGGGGAGCGGTGTCAGGCAGTGGCGCGTGATGCTGGAACCTGCAGGCTGCTGAAAGCACGCAGGGCGTTACCAGCCCCAAACATCCGCCGGCAAGCGGCTCGGCTGCTGGCATGGCCTGGGAGCTGCCGCGAGCTCTTTGCGCTGGACAGGTTGTGTTCCCGGGGCGGCTGGTGGGTTTGGGTGAGGGCTGAGTGCCGGGAGCGAGCGCGGAGCAGAACCGGCATGTCCTAGGGAGCCTCCTCCAGCCTCCCCCTCCCCAGCTGCAGGGCACAAAGCCTCCCCCTCTGCAAAATCAGATGCCGGAAGGTCCAGCGATGGTGTCAGGGAGAAAGCAGATGGGATGGGGGCTGCTGTCTTTCTCTCCGATGCTGTCCCCTGTGCACCCTTCCAGGGGGAAGCCTCTATGTCCAGCTAGGTTGGGGAAACAGCCAAGGATGGTCCAGGGGCTAGCAGGGAGCAGGAGACCTCGGAGGGCTGTGGGACGCAATGGCACAACCCCATCTGGGGTCTGTCGCAGGCAGGACAGAGCGCGTCCGTCCCTCGCCAGGTCTGCAGGACTGACGGATGGCTGCTCGGGGTCTCCCATGGGATGAGCGAGGCTGCCAGGCGGTGCGAGGGCTCCCACGGGTCCCTGGAGCACCAGGAGCCCCTGGCTGACCCGGTCCCACCGGCTGGACGCCGTCCCCACAACCACAGTGCCCAGCCAGCGGCGCAGCCGGGGACGGGGGGGTTATTAACACACCCTGAAGCGTCCGCTTCCCCGTGATCGCTCCGAGCGTGGTCATTACCATTTAATACCTGCTAATCCCCTCATTACCAGTTATCTCCGCTCACTGACTGCTCAGCTGCGGTGCAAAGCCCCGGCCCCCCTTCTCCTCTCCGCCCCAGGGGCTCCTGGCAGACACCAGTCCCAAGCCCGGCACGGAGACGGTTGCCTCCGCCATGCCTTCACCCACCCCACCGAGGGACGAGGCCATCAGCTCCTCTCCTGGAGCACGGCCACCCCCTCTGTCCCCTCCAAGCCCACCCTGGCTGCCTTTGGGGTCCCCCCTCTCTCCTCCGCCCGGCTGGAAGGTGCGGAGCTGCTTTGCCCTGTGCTCCCCTATCTCCTTCATCGCCGATGACGTTTACGGAGGCTATTAAAGGGGTTTGGCACAACCCGTTCTTAATAAACCCGCATTGCTCACCCGCTATTAGAGACCTTTCCCCTAAGCACTTGCATTAGTGAGCACGCTCCTCCGCGGACGGCTATTTTTCAAGCTGATTTCCCACCTTTGCTCTTCCCGTAGCTGGGACAGGGATCCCTCCCCTTCGTCCTCCCTGCTCCCCGCTCCCCCCTGCCCCAGAGGCTTTCTGGATCCATCACGGGAAGGTGCTGCAGGATTTTCCTGCCGTAGCTGCTCCAGCCCTGGCAGGGACACCAGCTGGCCTGGACTTTGCTCCGACACCTGGAGCAGAACAGAGGTGTTTGGTTTACAAGCGGATGTGGCAGCGCTCGGCCACGCAGCATCACCCCTGCCCTGTGCCGTCGCTTTTCCACGCTCCTCCGGCTCCCTCTTGGCAGGAATTTCCCACGCGCTCTCCCCACCACGTAGAGATCGCAGATGCAGACGTCTTTCTGGACGGGCTCTTCTCTGGAGCTTTCTCTTCTCGGGGCTGCTGCTGCCCATCCTGCTGCTGCCTCGAGAAGAGGTTTCTTTGACGCCAGGGCAAAGCAAAGGTTCCTTGGCACTGCTGGAACATCTCACCGGGCTTTGGAGGGAGAGCCCACCCCAGAGCGTGTCCAGGGAGGCAGCGAGTCCAAGGCGATGCCCAGGCGTGGGAGAGAGCCGGGGGAGCTGCTGCTCATCAGGGGTGATGAGTGTAACAGCGATTTTTCTCTCCAGCCCTTTTATACATCTCTCTGATTTTCGGGCAGATCTTTCATTTTATATCTCTATCAGATTTTTTCCGGCAGAGCGACCGGTCCCACGCGACCTCGCTCCTGCCCTTGCAGCCGTGCCACGGCCGAGAGCAGCCACAGGAAGGGAAACTGCGCATCACCCCCAGCCACCCCCACCGGCTCCGATCCAGCAGCGACTGCAGTCGCAGGAATGATTTATTCCTAATTGTACAGTTACTCGGCAGAACCTGACTGCCTTTCTACCCACCAAAAAAAAAAAAAAAACCCAACCAAACCCCAGCGATGTACTTTAGGAGCTCCTGATGAGACTAATAGCATGCCTAATAGAGGTCACCATTCATTATGGAGCCGTGTACCACAAATTATACGAACATCAGGACGCAGAGAGCTATTGTTTCGGACGCGGTGTGAGCTCTCAGGCCCACGCTGGCATCGCAGGAGCACTTTGGGGCGGGCAGGAAGGGCAGCGGTTGCGGAGCAGCGCGGCTCTGCCCCGGCCAGCCTGCCCAAGGGCAGCATCTTTTCCCAGCGCTGCCTTTCCCAGCCATCGACCGGCAATGCCTTCCAGCGCTCATGAAAAAAAGATGACCCGAGGCCAGCCCTGAAGGGCTCTGAAAGCAGCGGGAGGGAGGATGGGGATTCAACAGGCTTTGGGTGGGGGCCAGAGGGAAGAGCAGGACCCGACGCTGCTGCAAACCGCTCCCAGGTTGTGTCCTGAGCCCGGCACGGCTTATCCCCCCCTCCGGCAGCGCCCGGCAGGCAGAGCGGGACCACCGCAGACAGACATCCCCGCGAGGTTCCCCGTGCTCCGCCGCTGCCGTTCCCAGCTCCCCGGGGGGACAGCATCCCCGACGGAGGGACCGCTCCTCACTCCCAAACCCCTGGCAGGGGACCCAGCTGGTACCAGCCCTCCCAGTCAGGACCATCCCCGGGGACTCTGGGAACCGCCGGGCGCCCGGACGCAACCGCAGCGGCCAGCCTCGCCGACCGGCCGGGCATCGGGGACCTGCTGAGTCAGGGCAGCAGGGCTGGAGCAAACGCTTCTTCATCGATCGAAACATGACTCCAAACTCGGGGCCAAGAAGATGAAAGCCTTCCTCGGGCCATGGCTGCTGGGCGGCCGCCGCATCGCTCCCCCTGTGTCCGTCCGTCCCCGGGGCCCCGGGTGGATGCCGGCATCGCCCAGGATTTTAGAGCAGCCCCCGCTCCCGGGTACGTGGGTGACCGCACGTCCTTCGTTCCAGGGTGAGGGCTGGAGCAATCGTCTATCCCTTTATTTAATGGCACCTCAAACGAGAGGAGGCACTGCCCCGTGCGAGCGGGGTGCCGGGAGAAGGAGAGGAAAACGTGCGGTTGCGGAGAAGGACCCCGGCACGGCACGGCTTTTGGCTCTGGGCTGCCGGAAAGGACAAGGGTGGAACTGGAGGCGGCTGCCCCGAGCTGTCCGCCTCATCTGCGGGGTTTTGGGGGGGCAGAACCTGTGCGGCCCTGGCCGAAACCTGCCGCAGAAGCCCCTGCATCTAGAGGGTCTCCCTGCATCCCGTGGCCGCTGCGGGCTTGAGGCCAGTGGGGAGGAACCCAGCCCCGTGGCGTGGCCTCAGCACCCGTCTTGCTGAGCAGCTGCTCCCGGCGGTGCCGCGGGCAAAGTCCGAACCGCGACCTTCAGCCTCCACCTGCCACTTTTCCCTGCTTTTCCCGGTGCTTTACAGCCACCCCGGTGATGCCGGCGGGCCGAGAGCCCTTCTCCCTGCTGCACCAGCAGCAGCCAGGCTGGCCATCCCCACGGTACCAAGCACCATCCTGGCTCCCCGCATCACCGTACCGGAGCTGCCCGGTGCTCCCGGCGCACCTCTGCGGAGGCCGGCATGCCGACACGGCACGGGGCGGGGGGGGAACCTCACCTTTCAATCCCACCTGAGCTCCCCACTACCGCCGGGGAAGGAGAGCTTAGCCAGAAGCATTTTGAGCCAAAATTGCTCCCAAAGAGAGAAGAAGCGTTGTGGAGCTGGGAAGTGGAGGTATATAAACATATGGGACCGCCTGGCAGCGAGGAGTGGGGATGGGGTGGCAGGAGGAGAGGGGAGGTGCGACATCCCCCAGGCAGCAGATGAAACCCCCTCCCCAGGAAGGGGGCTGGCAGCCGCCAGCACCGAGGGATGCTCAGGATGAGGCCAAAGGGATGCTCAGGATGAGGCCAAGGAGGTCAGCAGGGGTTTAGCAGCCCCCCATGCACCACAGCTTCTCTCTTTTGCTCATCCTCCCTTGCAGCCTGTTTACCCGCCCCGGGGCCAAAGGGGCGTTGGGGGCATGAATCTGGGGTACAGCCCGGGGTGGGGGGGCCCGCTGGGGGCTGGGGGTTGACCCAGGGATGTGGGGAACGGCACCGTGGCCGCCGCCGCTTGCGTCTCTCCAGCCACGCCACCGTCTCCAGCGTTGCACGGTAATTATCATTCACGTTTCTGGTTGTATCGCTTTGGGTTCTTTTCGTAACGTTTGCTGCCCGGGAGAGGAGCAGTAATGAATTCCTCCGACGGACAGCGCGGCTCCGGAGCTGGATGAGCAGTATCCCAGCAGCCGGCACGCTCCATGCCGGAGCCTCCCAGCTCACCATCCAGAGCCCTGATGCCATCAACCTATGCTTTGATGACCCTAAAATCACCAACACGCCTTTTTGGAGAGCCACCACACCTTGGGCATCAAAGTGTCACCGCTGCCTGCGCTGGCCCGCACCCAGGGACACGCTGTCTCTTTGCACCGGTGGGGCTGGCGTGGCTGGGCGCAGCGTGACGCGGTACGACGTGGCGCGGCACGGAAGCCTCGCGTCCGGCAGCGTGCAGCCCCGAAGGGCTGGACTGGCAGTAACGAGTCACGCAAAGCAAAGAGCCGGGCTTTGCCCGCGGCAAACGCCGCCGGCCGCCACGGAAATCTCCCTCCGAGCCCCGAGCAAACGCGGCGCCGAGCAGCTGCGCTGCGGGAACGGCACGTGACGGATGCTCTCTCGGTAATTAAAATATACGCCAGGGCGTTCAGTCGCCACCGGCCCAATTATTCACACGCCGGCCTCCCAGCGAGAAGCGCGGCTCGTCACCGCGCAGGAGCCTGGCCCCAGCCCGCGTTGCCCGAAGCAGAGTGGGTCTGCCGCGGCCTCGGCTTTCCGCTGGCGCCTGGGGGGGGGGTTCCAGCTGACCTGCCCCCCCTGGGGAGCCACGGCCCACGTTTGGGGAGCCACGGCCCACGTTTGGGGCGCTTTGCTCACGCACGGGCTGGCGAGCTTATCAATCAGCGTCATTTATACGCCGGAATAACCCGTCGAAAGGATGAGCATCCTCCCGGAGCGAATCTCTGGGTGGGTCCCGCTCCCGTGAGCTCGGCGGCCCCCGATCCCGCTCAGCCGTCCGACCGCTTCTGACGCCGTCGTCTTTGCGCAGAAAGGCAAACACGGCGTCGTGGCGTCGGGCTCCGCTTCCGCCCCGGCCGGAGGACCGGGACCGGCAGAGGAGGAAGAAGGAGCGATGGGAGAGCCCTGTTGCTGCTGCCGGTTCATTAACATTTTTATTAGCTGTAACGAGCGCGGGGTCACAGCCTGCTCTTGTTAAAGTTGTGAAATAGTTTGCTTTCTAACCCCCTATAATTACTCCCGTTAGGCTCTGAAAATTTCATCATTTTAGATGAAATTTCCCCAGGCTTGGCCTCAGCCCAAAGATTAATTTGTATAAAAGGCTTGAGCGAGGGGAAGAAAGGAAAGAAAAGGTTCTCCCCGATCGGTGGGAAGGGAGAGTAAGAAAAATCCATTTTCTCCCCATCGACGAAATAAAAGAGAGAAGAAAGGAGCACAATTACTCTTTTTCTGAACAATGTGAAAGCCAAAGCGGCTGGGAACTGAAAACTGCAATTTGGCAGTGGAACCCGCCTTTGCCGGGGAGCCCTGTGCCGGCATCTCCCGGAGAAATTTGGGTTGAGTCGGTGGAGCTCCGGGCACGCGGGAGCCGTGGCACGGGGCTGCGGGCCGGTGCCGTGGGGAAGGAACCGGGCGGGATGCTCGGGGCTGCGGAGGAGCTGCGGATTCCCCAGGCTGCCAGCGAGGTTTGAAGCCGGCGTTGGGACCTGGAGCTGCTCCGCTCCCCGGGATGAGTCCTGGGGAGCGGGTGGGAACGTGCCNCGTATCTCCACGGCAGGGAGGCAGGTAGCGACGGGGGTGACTGCAGGGCGAGCGTGAATTGGGGTTCATCTCCCCGCACGGCCACCTCCCCAACCTTTTGGCCGCCTTTCTCCCTCCGCGGCGGACCGACGGGCAGGGAAAAGCATCCCTGGGTGCTGCTCAGCACCCAGCCGGGTACCGACCCCGCGGCAGGAGCCCGGCCNCACGCGGGAGCCGTGGCACGGGGCTGCGGGCCGGTGCCGTGGGGAAGGAACCGGGCGGGATGCTCGGGGCTGCGGAGGAGCTGCGGATTCCCCAGGTTGCCAGCGAGGTTTGAAGCCGGCGTTGGGACCTGGAGCTGCTCCGCTCCCCGGGATGAGTCCTGGGGAGCGGGTGGGAACGTGCCAAGCTGGGACACACACACACACACCCACACACACACACACCGGTGATCCCCATGGTGCTGCCCTGGTAGAGCCCAGCAATGTGCCGGAGACACCGGAGCATCTCCCTGCCCCGTGGCCAGAGAAGGGGGGATAGGCTGAGCTGGGCTTGGGGTGCCCAGGGCTTTGGGATGGCGGGAATCCAGCTGCCCAGGGATTTGGGGTACCCAGAGGGTTGGGATGGGTTTCACTTACCCAGGGGTTCAGGGTACCCAGGGATTTGGGATAGCAGGGACTCAGGTTGCCCAGGGCTTTGGGGGACAGGGATTNGGCTGTGTGGGTGCGGGAGGTTACGGTGCTGCCGGGATGTCTGTGCGTGCGGGGACGGGGATTTTAAAGCTTGCTGAAGAGTGTGTGGGAAGCGAGTGGAGAAAAGCAGAGTGAAAGCAAGCGTTTGTGCCAAGGGTTTAATGAGAAGGTTCCCACAAAGCGGGAAAAAAAAAAAAAAAAATTAAAA
>VXBL01001980.1:143456-168920 GCA_013400195.1 Aramus guarauna | reverse complement strand
CAAGATAGGGATGCCTTCTTGGTAAGCATTATGACTTCACCTTTTGGTGAAGAATACCCGGGATAGCATTTTGCTGGCATTATAATCATATATTAGTGGGATTGCACATTTATCAACAGCAATTCTGAATTCTTTTTAGCTGTTGCTTTAATAAGCTTTCCATCTGTTTCAACTTTGCAAAACTGTCTTAGTGAAAGTCGTTTAGGGAGCTCTGACAGGCAAACTTTGACTCTGATATGTGGTTACACATAATCCTTTAGACATAAACTGCTGATCAAGTTTGGAACTAAGACTGGACCTCGACTAAGACTAGGTACACCTAGGCTCCTTTCTGAGAAGGAGTTCAGAAAGCAATGGCTTCCTTTGTGAACCTCATGACTCAATGGGAGGGCCTTCCTCAGCCACACATGAGACTCGTACCCCTTTATGCAACAGCAGCCGTGCTACAGAGTTGGGGATGAGTGGCTGGAAAGCTGCCTGGCGGAAAAGCATCTGGGGGTGTTGGTCAATAGCTGCTGAATATGGGCCAAGAATGTGCCCAGGTGGCCAAGAAGGCCAACAGCATCCTGGCTTGTATCAGAAATAGTGTGGCCATCAGGACTAGGGAAGTGATTGTCACCCTGTACTCGGCACTGGTGAGGCCACACCTCAAGTACTGTGTTCAGTTTTGGGCCCCTCACTACAAGAAAGACACTGAGGTGCTGGAGCGTCTCAAAGAAGGGCAATGAAACTGGTGAAGGGTCTAGAGCACAAGTCTGATGAGGAGCGGCTGAAGGAACTGGGGTTGTTTAGTCTGGAGAAGGGGAGACTGAGGGGAGACCTTCTCACTCTCTACAACTACCTAACAGGAGGTCGTAGCCAGGTGGGTGTTGGTCTCTTCTCCCAAGTAACAAGGAATAGGAGGAGAGGAAATGGCCTCAAGTTGCATCAGAGGAGGTTTAGATTGGATGTTCAAGGAAATTTCTTTGCTGGAAGGGTTGTCAATCATTGGACCAGGCTGCCCAGGGAAGTAGTTGAGTCACCATCCCTGGAAGTATTTGAAAGACATGTAGATGTGGTGTTTAGGGACACGGTTGAGTGGTTGGACGTGGCAGTGCTAGTTTAGGGTTGAACTTGCTGATCTTAAAGGTCTTTTCCAGCCAAAATGATTCTATGATTATAAGGTTAAAACGTTTTGGGTAAAGTTTTATGGTTCTGTTGTTTGCAACTTTTTTGGGTGTTGGGATGATTTTATGAGTTTGGTTAAACCAGACAACTTATTTAACTTGGAAAACAAATGCTTTGTGGAAGTGATTTGTTTGTTTTACAGGTAGTGTGAGAAATGTACAGCCTGGAGAGTTGGATCAAATCCCTGACTTCATTTAACACAGCCCTTAGCCAAGGTCCTCTGGTATTTCTATTGGTTAATGGCAAGGTGAGTAATAAAGTGAGGCATGCCAAATGTGTCTCAAAGATGTGTTCAGCCTCCCAGCAAAAAAAAAGTTCCACATTCCTGCCTCAAAGTCTGAAACTCCAAAAAATGCATATTGAGTGCGGAGAAGTACATAAGGAAGGATGATTCAATTTGTTACATAATGGAGATCATAAATGTATACTGAATATTTTAAGATTTAGGTTCAAAACCCATTCAAGTCACCTCTGAAAACAAATCTGTCATGATCTCAGTATTAGAATTCATTGGGTTTGTTATGATGTAACAAAAAGTCTATAATTTTTCTTTAAAAGTGGAACAAGAATTGTCATGCTGAGATTAGTATTAAAGTAAATTGCCAAAACAATATGAAACAGCTATCATGTATTAATATCCCTTAAACTTTGTCACTCCACATAGAATGTCTGTGAATCAACTTGTCTGCTCCATACCTTTAAAATATTTTTGTGGATTGTGTACTATGGATCTGCAGCACAAGAAAGAACCTTATCCAGAATGTACAATTCTAGGGCAAAAGGGAATGTTAGTGATTCAGTTCTAGCAGAATTTGTTATTTTATTTGTTTTGTTGAAAGACACTGACTTAAAAGTTAAACTCTTCATGAAGACATGAAAATGCAGAGAAAAAATCATTCTGGCTGATCAGCTGTTGGCAGAATTTTGTAAGATCTAGGAGGAAATACACCTCACAGAAACTACTTCTTATATTTAAAGAAAATTTCGGTCAAGGTTTTAAGTGAGATTAATCCATTAGAACACTTAAGAAAGAGGGAGGAAACATGCTGAATCCCTCCTTCAAGTAGACATAGCAGAGTTTTAACTGACTCTTCCACATCTAAGAAACTGATATAACTTGGTATTAAAAACTAGTGTTTCCTACCTAAGAAATATTTTATAATTAATAGAGTTTAATTGCTCTTGAGAAGAAATCTTGAGCAAAAGACCCCCAGAAGTCAATACTCCACAAGTCCATTTCTGCTACAACATAGTTCAGGTGAAATCTCTTACCAGGTTGAGGAAAGCATCAACTCCTTTTTAGCTGATTATGTGTATTATACATATGAATATAGTAATAAAATCATATGCACATTTTAACATTTTGTTTTTAGGTATCTTTTTCTTACAATAAATTTGCAGATTTTTGGTACCAAAACTAATTGGGAGAAAAATAAATGTATATACACACACATTTGCCATTGCTTTTTATACAGAATATTATTATTGCCTCAATAGTTAGAACAGATATAAAGATAGTATTAAATAATTTCAAGGAAAACATTTATTATGTGATTTACTTTCTGGGCAATAAAGTTTAATGAACTGTGATTCTGAAGAAAAACAATGCATTATTTTCTGTCATTTAGTAACAAACACACACATTGTGAAATGTGCTAGCACATCTTTACCTCTGTAAAATATCACTCCTTTGCTTTTCTAAGCCAACAACACTTAGTTACTCTTCTGATAGATGGTATGTTAGGTATGGAGAAGAGTCTCCAAAATAAAAAAAAATAAAAAATACTCAGTTTGATGGAACAAACTAAGATCCATTTTATGATGTTGACTGGTTTTGCATTCTTCATTAGACACTGCCAAGGCAGCATACACTGTCCTCCGCCTGACTGTCCCAGCTAACCTCTAATTTTGTGGTTGTGCCTGTACAGGTGTGTGCTTGCATCTCCGTGTGTCCCCAGAGTCAGTAGAGCAGTGAGAGTACAGTCGTTTGCATGGAGCCTGGTCCTGAAGCGGAGCTTTGATTAGCTCTTCAGTAGGAAGCTACCGGATAGCCTCTGGTAGCTACTTCAACCTGATAGCTATATTTCCTATTTTCCTTTCAGGATTTGAAAGACCATGGCAGTTGTTCTGCACTTTTATAACTGTTTTAAATTCAACTTTCACACCTGATGCTTTCTTTCATTATTTCCACTATTGTTGTCTCCTGGTAATTATCTGAAATAGCTTTTCCTTCTCTAGATCCTAGACACTTGCTTGTGAAACAGGAGGTACTGTCAGATGAATACTAACTTAGATATGTACTAACGGCTAATGCTGTTGAAGCATTACCTATTTGGGGTAGTTCCTATTACAGTACATTTTTTTTCAATAAGCTATTAAATTATCTGTTACTGTCTCTTTCTTGGAAACTGCAAAGAAATTAATATAATTCTCAGTGGCTTTTAATAAAAATTGAAGAATGATGATTATGGTTTTTAAGTACTTGTACTATAGCCCAGCACACCACTTAGGTAATTGCAATGTGTGTGCTTTGTTCATGTTTTGATTAAGAGGTGACTCTGCAATGCTCATACTGTTGAACTTAGTGCAATAAATTGGATTGGTCTTGGAAAATGGCATAAGCTTTCTTTTTATTGAGGTTTTTTATTTTTATTTTTATTGAGTTTTTTTAATTGAGTGTTTTCTGCTACCATACTGAAAAGGCTGTCCATAGGGATTCTTATATAAACAGCATTATACAGGGATATGTCCCATGAGATCTGGACTAACGTGTAGCTCTCCAGATACTAACTGTTGTTACAAGTTCAAACACAGATTAGGAACCTTAGAAATTCTTTTTTTCCATGACTTAGCACCTGGCTATGAGTGAGCAGGCAGTGTTATATGAGTAGGTATTGAAATAACAGTCAATTCATAGAATTGCACAGTTTTGACACAAAGCCCATTGATTATTATTTCACTTCTCTGTAATTGTCCAAATATCACCTCACCTGATGTTCAAAGTAAGTTTTGGTGCTATGTGTCCAGATGAAGTAAAAATTAAAAACTCTGGTCACATATTTATGGGGTAAAACTTCTATGCCTCGTCATAAGAAATTAAATGAATTAGTATACTTTAGATGAGTAATATTTTTCTTACATTTCAGGGCTTGTGCAAATAGCTCTTTTTAAATTGTCCCTGTTGTGCTTTGAGAAGGGTGAGAAACCTGCTGTGCACTGGCCAGAGCCCAGCGTTAAGCACCTCGCAGTGCCAGGTCTATCTTGGACCCCCATCTGTCTAGCCCAGTGTCCCAATCCAAACAAGAGCCCTCAGGGAGAAGACTACAGCAGAGCAGATGTCTAATAAGACCACTTGTTCAGTCTCTGGAGATTAGCCACTCAGGAACTTCCTGCACCTGATGTGTCTTTCTGAGCAAATTTAAGAGATTAAGAAGAAATTCTTTCAGTAATTATATCCCCAACAGACTTTCTAGACGTCTGTTTGAAAAGGC
Source organism: Aramus guarauna (assembly GCA_013400195.1). Taxonomy (NCBI): domain Eukaryota; kingdom Metazoa; phylum Chordata; class Aves; order Gruiformes; family Aramidae; genus Aramus; species Aramus guarauna. The sequence continues at coordinate 164,262 of VXBL01001980.1, read as the reverse complement.
AGGTAATGTTCATAGTCAAAGGTGGGGTATAGGTCAAGATGAATCAGTGGTCTAACTTGGTTTGAAAATTTTGTATTGTGGCTCTGGCTTTCTTCAGCTACGTCTTCACCTCCACAGTCTGCAAGCAGATCTGTCCTCATATTGGTATACTTAATAGTATATTTTAAAGTATATTTTAAAGAACATTTGATGTTCTGTTTGGTTTTACCAAAGAAAGAACATATATCTAAAATAACTATATTTTAAATGAGGGGAAATTAAGGAAACCAGTGATGGAGGGAGGGAACAAGTAAGATAAGGAAAGTAAGCAGGGGAAAAAGCAAAGGCCATTTTTTCTATGTGTTCAGCTGAATTGGTATATATAGTTTTAATAATGCAACAAATATCTGATAAATAGCTAGGAGAATTAGCATTAGTCACAACAGGTGTGGTTTTGACAAATTTTGCACTGCTTTTGCTCTTCCATTCATGTCCATAAACTTCCCGTTAGTTACACTTGAGTATAACTAAAGTATACATTTAGGATGTATTTTCAGAATGAGCAGGGGATTTTGTGTCTTTTTTTTTAACCCCTATAAACAAGCTGGTTTATGAGATCTTTGCTGTTTTTATCTTTACCTAAATATACCTCAGATGAGTTAGAAGATGAGCCGAATCTATAGCTTTGAAGTTATTACTGTTCAGTAAATGAGATTTCTACTTAATCTTTTCACTGAATTAGTGAGGATAATTAATTGATGAACCAACTTGTTTCCAGCAAGGAATTGCTAAGCATATACATTAAGTACAGTGGGAATCAGATATTAAGACACTAACTTGATTTGAAAGTGCAGCACTTTGCGATATACTGAACTCAGTACAGCCCCTGGCATTTAATTAGTATTACAGATATCATAACAGCTAGCATTACACTAAGATTATAAAGATATATTGATACAATACAAATTTAATAGAATGAAACCTAAAACGAAGGCAATGCAATTTGTTCATTGATTTCATATTGAACTGTGAGGCAAAATATGTTTCACACCTTGTTTTTATTTTGATAAAGAAACTTTTGTTTCTGGTTTCCTCCAAACTTCTAAGAAATACTGAAAGATATAATTTCCTTACACGAGTATTGCGGAAGGATCTGTCAGACAATATGCCTGCTTGAGGTTGTATTGATCTGATTGCTGTGGGCAATTTTTTTCACAAGCATAGATAGCTCTGGTTTTTAAAGCCCTCTCCTCCCTCGTTCTTAGGAGTCAGGTTGTTTTCAGTGCATCCCAGGAAACAGGTACTCCTTTACTTCTATATTACTTTTTCTTTCTCTGGAATGAGTAGTTTGTATTTCAGACTTACTGTCCACAGCACATCTGGGCTGAACAACTAATGAAAGAAAAAAAGGGGACAAACCCAAAAGCATGTGAAACACACCTCTCATTTTGCCTCCATTTCTGTTTTCACAGCAATCTGAGTTTGCCCATGCCTCTGCCTTATTTTCTCTGCTGGAGGCTGGTGCTGTGCTAGTAATGCACATAAACCAGACTTTCGGAGGTCTGCAAGGTCTGCTACTTTGAGAAAAAAGATGTCAGGAGCACGCACTTCTCATCAGATAGAAATTCACTGTAAATAATGGAGTACTTTTTCTCAGCAGATGTTCCTTTCCAACAGAAGAAAGATTCTTTCTCTTGCTGAGGGCCAGCAGATTCAAATTGTCTAGCTTTGTCTGCTTTCCTTTGTCCCTCTGCACTGGAGATGTGAGCTCTGCAGATGATACGGTGTGCTTCCCATGCGTCCTCCCTGCAGTCTAGGAGGGTGAATTCCTGTTACGTGTTATTGCAGTGAACCGCCCTGCACCAGATTTACTCCTTAGACAGATTTACCCCTGTTGGGGGTTGGTATAAAAGAGTCCAGTCATACCAAATGTTAAATAAATTGTATTTCAATGCTTAGGAAACAGGGCAGCTATCAAGACAACACTGGTCCCCACGCAGGATCAGGGCCTAAATATGTGTACTTGGTTAGAGGGTATTTCTAGGATCTTATTTCATTTCACCTTTAAACGAAATACAAAGGTTTAAATAAATATCAGTGCCGATTGTTTACAGCTTTCTCCTCAGCATGGCTTTAAACATTTATTATTCTGACTCTTTTAAAATACGTTGGCAGCTTTTTATGGCTATATTAAGAAAACCTTCAGGGCAGCAGACAAGACAGGATATTATTCTGAGATTAAGGAAGGAAAATGAGAAAGAGGGATGTGAACAAAAGGCAGATTGGAGAGGAAGAGGATCACACTCGCTTTCCACTGCTGGAGAAAACCGCAGCCCCTATTGTGTACGCTCTGAAAGTGATTATCTCCAGTCACTGGTTCTCTCAGAGTCTAATCTGCTGATTCACTGGCTTTTTCTCATCAGGGCTGGAAAGGAGACCTCAAAAAGCATTAATAACCATTATAACAAAGATCGACAGCAAAGGGACCATTAGCTAATCTGCATTAAAATATTTGTTGGATATTTTTTTTTTTCCCAAACACATTTTGAGGTGGTTATTTACTCACTCGTAATACTTTCATTTTTGCAGGGCGCTTGACAGCTATTGTGGAAATGAAATGTAGCTGGCACAGCAACTCTGTGTGCTATCACTTTGATTCCATGCATCCGAAGATTATGATTTTGAAACCACAGATGTCTGGGACTTGGTTAATAACAGACCGGATTGTCAGCTGCCCTGTGTCAAGGATAACCACTTCTCCCTGGGAATCAGAGACTGAAGCGCTAGAGTTACGTCCTCACACTGTGAGGTCTCTAATTAACTGCAGCACCCAAAGCGGATCAGACTGAAATCAATATATTAGGCCTTTGTTAATGCCAAAAAACCCCCCATCCTGAAACCCACTACTAATTTAGAAACGAGAGCCATATATGAGTATTAGAATACTATGTTTTATCATCTCAGAGAGGCTGTTCAGTGCTTTTCCAAGATTTTCATAGGAGTAATTTTTGTTTCTCTGTATTTCACAGAACTCTACTACCATGCCTCTCCATTTATCTATTATATTGAAGTACTTGCTTAAGTGATTATGCTGTGTAACAACAGTGCCTGATGTGCCTAATAGCAGTGTAGAGAACACAATACAACAGTACAGCACAATACTAGGTTTTAGTCAGTTTTTGAGTAGCGCTGACTGGGCTGTCCAAAGTGTCACACCAAGGCTCAGTGCTTCTCTCTGCTACATGGAGTGCATTCCACCACCACAGCCTATGGTAGCAACCACGTGTGCTTCCTTTGGTCACCTCTCCAACCGTCTCATAGCACTGAGAAGCCCAGGCAGGTTTCTCAGTTCCTCTTTATCCCAAGCTTATGTCTGCCATCAGGTCAGGCACTTGTGGGCACGATAATGCAAGGAACTTGCCAAAAATCTTTTGCAAGTCGGACCTTTTGGTTAAAGGGTCCCAAATACCTACTCAAATGCTAAGTTGGATAAAAAAGTAAGTCACCAATACCAGATCTGATTGTGCTCTGGATCATTCATTCTCTGTGAAAACTCAATTCATGGCTGAGAAGACAGCACCTGTGCTTCTGGTCATACTTGGCACTCAGGTGCACATCACACTTTCCTGGCTGAGCCTCTCAGGTACAATTAACTGTAAGGAATACAGTTTCTCCCTGGAAGGACAGTAAAAACGTTTGCTACATCTAAATCCATGACGATTGCAGAAAGTAGCCATGGACATGGCTTACTCTTCTGTTGTTTTATTAATAGATTCTTCAAGAGTGTGGTTGGATAATTCCAATGAACCTGAGTGCAGATTGCAGTTGGCAACGTAGCGTGGAGCCTTGGCTACATTTTTTGCTAGCCCATTTACAATCAGGTCTAGATAAAGAATGTAACAACTGGACAGAGGAGAACCAGGCAGGGAAAACAAATACTTTGAATTTCTTTACTGTTTCATTATTCTGACTTTGGGTTTCTAGTTCTTTCTACACCGTTGGTGTTCATCTGAATTCATCAGTGCTGTGATTGCTGTGTAGCTGAACAGTTCCTGCATTTGAGTGCAAGGTAACTTTACCATTTTAGATTTCTATTTCTTGATGCATTACATATACCTGGTATCTGAGCACTACACACACAAAAAACCCATAGCTGTATCCTGAATGTGGTAGTCTGATTACTTAGCCACATAGGCTGCCACTGTGAACATCTCAGCCAGTGACTCTGCTCTGTGCAATAGATTTCCATTTAATTTGTGTTTGAGATAAATTTGAGTGTAGGTTTTAAAGTTGTTAGTAGGATCAGTTCTAGCTCAATGAGAGATCACCTTTCTATGCCGGTCAATGGCCCACTCCGTGTCAGTGATATCCCACTAGATCACGATCACTTGTGTCACTGAGCACGGTGTTGAAGACAAAACCTTTCCCAGGAGAAGTTTCCTGTGGAACAGCTTCTCTGGAAAAAAGAATAACCTGACCATTTTCAGAACTAAATGCATAATTAGTTTATTTCATTTAAGATCTCCTTAAGCAAGATTTTTCATTCCTTTCCCATCTATAGGAGGGGCAGGAGATATGAGTCTTATACCACGTGCTGTCACCACATACTGTCTTGTACACTGATGCACAAAGCATGTGCACACCTGTGCGTCAATCAACCTATATACTAAGATGACAGAAAACACTGCTATAGTGCTAAAATGCCAGTTGGAGATAGTTGTGAAATTGTTAAAGTTGCAGTGGCAGAGTACACAAGTAGATGGTAACACCCAATTATGTATGTGTAAATCAGATGTGTAATATTCATATTCTATTTATTCATTGGGCTACTTATTAAAAATTGAAAAAATGTAAAATTGTATATGCAGAATTAGGTGATCTTTTAATATGAATGTCATAATAGTTATTATAGAAGTCCATTTCTAGGAGAAACTGTATTTCTTATTAATAGGGTATATAAAACTCGTAGGACACTGCTCTGATTGCTCTTCTGTCACTAAAAAAAAAGTTAGGTCAGAGGAAAAAAACAAAAATTTCAATTACATTTACAGCAGCAGCTGAAGGGGAACAAAATCAATGAAAGGAGCATACTTATTAGAGACCTGCAGTTGCCATAAAACTGAAAGTAAATCACACTGACAGTGTCTGAACTTCAGATAAATTGCTTTGAATTCAGAATGGGAGCCTGGAGAAATAATGGAAATGATATTGCAGTTGTTGAAGAAAGGGATAAAACTTTTTATATCCATCGCCTCCCTAGATTTTGTTGGTATTTCAGGGATCAAACACTGATTTGTTATCTGTTTTATTATTAGTTTTTGTATAGGGACTCCTATTGTTTCTCTAACAGATGAAACAGTGCTGTCAGTCGCCTTGGCACTGACTGGTTAGAGAATTATGTGGGTTTTAGGGATGAGATATTTCTTCTTGGTAGCCATCCAAGGTGACCCATAGCTAAGTCTCAGTTCTTCTAAAAAAAAACCCCAAAACAAAAATGCAAGAGAGGGAAACAGACACAATAAGATAACCAGTTCTAACTTACTCAATAACTCATCTAGCAATTCAGTTCATTTTCTGTGACGTCTGCACTGAATGAAATCCTCTGCTGTTTCTTGTGAATATCTTTACCAAGGGCATCTGGGCTTTCTATTTCACTGTAACTGTCTGATGGTTTGGTTCAGAAAGACTCAATATTTAGCTGTAACTCCATAGTTTACTTTTTGAAACATCCCTGATAAAAGCTGTTCCAGGCTCGATTTTATTTTTTTTTTTTATTATTATTATTCTTTGGTTCCATGTTGGATGGATATTGCTTTTGTGGACATTGCTCATGAGTCTCCTCAGAGACCACCGGGTAATAGGCCAACTGGTATTCTCAAGAGCCTTACAATTACATGTACAGAGGAGATAAGGAAGACTGGGAAACTTCCAGACTGCATTGTGACAGAAGTTGCACCAAAGCCTACGTAATAATGGTATGTATGTAACCCTTTATATCAGCATTGTGACCTTAGCGCTGTACTGTCCAGATTATATACAGTATTGTTGCTTCATTTTAAAGGATATGATTTGTTAATTATTATATATTTTTTCCAGTTTTGTAGAGTGCATTGTAGATGTTGATAATTCTATAAAATATATATATTCTATATATTCTATGAAATATATATAGATGTTTATAGAAGCATGCATTGGTGATAACACCAATGTGTTACACCACTTTATTGACGTAGAAATAATTCATCCAAGGTTACAGATGGACTTCATACAACATCTGTGTGGAAAGAAGGAACCTAAACTCCGAAGTAAAATCCTAGCCACTCTACACTGAAAAGAAATTTAAAATGCTACTTCGTGTACCAAGGGAATGGAAAAACAGTTTATATGCAACTTGTGATATAAAAGCAATGGGACTAAAAACTACTTTTATAAATTGGTTGACTGTAGCACCTCTTTTTATTAAACAGGTAGTACTGGAAAGCAAAACAAAAGGAGATTAGGTATTTCAGCAGGCCCACTGAGGTACAAATTGCCTGTGTGTGTGTGTGTGTGTGTGTGTGTGAGTGCACACGTGTGTGTGCTGGGGATTCAGGAGAGATGGTAAATACGAAGCTTGTCCTTCCATTTGATTTCGTTCAAGTGTTCAGAAAGATCTGGGTGCAGGATGGCATTTTTCACCCACTACTTCAAGGAAAAGAGCTTTTAAATCATCTTTATTTCAGCCTGAAATTCAGTATCACAGACCACCCACTGTAATCTAATGTTTATTTGTATTCCTGTCTTAAGATAATTCTGCAGTTTAAAAGTCTTTCCAACCAAAGGTCTCTCTTGGTATCAATTTTCCATGACAAATGGGGAGAAGTATACCAGTCTGCTGTGTTCCTAAATTTTCACACACTTAGTAATTTTTTCAGAGCCAAAAAATAACGATTGTTTCAGCAGTAAATATGAACTGTTTCATCATATGGTTTCAATAAAATTACTAAATCATACATGTAAAGTATTGACACAAAAATTGGGTAGGGAGGTATCACTGAGACTGTAAATTCATTCACAGGATTAATTCATGCATCTACCTTGTGGGTCATTTTCTTGAATTTTTCTTCTCAGAATAGTTGATTATATGCTTTTAATGTGTATTGCACCATTTGTGCCAGTAAAGTTATAGAAAGTGAAGTTAGATTTCTATAAATTTTGCTTAAGATATACATGTATATAAGTAGCATCCCATGCAAACAATGCAGTCTCTTTGCTGAAGGAAAGACTATTTAGAAGAGTTGTGTAAGGCCCTGGCTCATGCGAGATGGTGATTTAACTGTGTTGAAGCACTGTCTGCAGATTGGTATGTGTGGGTGTTTGCGTACCTATATGTTGAACAGTTTGCCTACGGGTGTGTATATTCACATAAAGTAGTTATCAATTTACTGGAAGAAATACACAATTTGATTACTCTGAAAAATGTGCTACTCTTTTTATTTAATGGAAATCAATATGCAGACATTCAGGACTCTTTCAACTGGAATTAAATTCAAACCTCTGTTTTTCTTATGTAACTTTGATTCCTCAAGTTCTGCCAGATCATGATCCATGTTCTGATGTAATTTTCAGATCTTTTACGCTCCAAATGAGTTCAAGCCTGAACTCTGGAATAGAGTCTCCTTTGTAATTATATACAGACATGGTTAGGCATGTGTTTGATTTTTTAATTTTATTTTTTTTATGTTTTACAATTCTTCTGTATACTTACAAATGAATTTGAATAGTAACATATTTCATCAACAATCTTTCAAGCAGATACATTTTATCTCCTTTAAAGGAGGATTGTTGACAGCTTTAAAGAGATTGTTTAAAGAGGTGCATTCCAGGGTCAGATTAAAAAAAATGAATTAAAATTCCTTACAAAAGGAAGATATTTATGTGGTTTGAAAAAGTTCGGATCTATCTGTATTTATTGTGTCCCTCAGAAGAAAATAACAGTAGTACCCACACTGATATCCTTTATATTTTTCTGAGCTTTTCTTGTATTCTTCACGTCTTCCCCATACTGTTTCCATTCCTCATCTGGCAGCAATGAAACGTAATAATAAACTATTGGCATTTGTAGTTATGCACTGAAGAACACAGCCATGAGGTTATTCAAGAGTAGATTTTAGTAGACTGACCTACACTGAAAGCTAGTCTTTCTTAATAGCCTGCACAGGTTGAGGGAAATGTTGAAGTTAATTTTCCATCTGGAATCCATAGCTGAGATATTGCTAGAAGCAAGTACTCCTCAACATGCACAACAGAGAGGAGAGGAGAATAGAGGCAGCAGGAGAGGGAGTGGGAGAGGGGAAGGGAAGGGAAGGGAAGGGAAGGGAAGGGAAAAGTACTTTGTCTTCTGTGACTTACACATGGAATCTGCCATGACTTTTTTTTTCCATTCACATTCTCAAGGGTCTGGTTCATTTATATCACAGCTGGTCAGAAAGAAATTTCTGATTCTATTGCTGGAAAGGAAACCGATATGTAGTGGCTCATTATGACTAACACTGGTGTTAGAAAGTTTATGCTAAAATGAAAAATATCCCTTTGGTATGAACACCAACCCCATAACTCCACTATAATATAGAATGAAGAGAGACTAGTGAAATCTCTGTAGATCACCATCAGTGGAAGCAATTTCAGGTTGTAATGAACCCTGAAATGCTATTTGGCTTGCCATGTGAAGTGGTTTTGGGCACTTAAAAAAAAAAAATCTAAGTATCCACAATGCTTCAGAGACTAGAGGATGCCTCAGGCCATGCTTTATTCTTGCTAGCCACACACTATTCATGAGATCTTACCATTTAATGTTAAGTAATGCATCCAATGGATAACGGTAAAATTCATTAAGGATATTGCTATATTGTTTCTCCTCTCAGTGATCATAACAAAGCCTGATAGTTTGAAGAAACACAAGAAAAAGCTGCTTTGATTTTAACTTCTGTTGATGCCTGAAATGGATCACAGGGTAAGTAGAAACTTTTGGTTGAAGACCTTTATTAGAAGAATTAAAAATAATCACTCATTCCAGTAAGGTTCCACTAAAGTGTTTTTTAAGATGGATTACAAGAGTGGAGTGAGTAATAATCTATTGTAAGGAAAATATATGTGAGAGGATTTTACATGGCAAATGTGTGAATGAAACTTAAATGTTAATTATCTTAATCAAAAATTGCTTCTAAGCATAGTTGCAGTATAATACAGTGTAGGAAGGGTTGGATGTCTTTCAGCATCATACAGATCTTCTTAGTCAGATGAGACATACACTGACTTCACAACACATTTTTGTACTCCTTCTCCTGAAGTGCAGCTATCTGAAGTAATTATCTAAACATTTAATATATGACTTTGAGTACAGTAAGTTGAACCAAATTAACACTTCAGTCATGTTTTCATATCTGGCCAAATGGAAAGTATTTTCCAGTTATCCCACAGCCCCTTCCTTTAATGGGTCAAGCTGAGAATGGCTAAAATAAGTGAGGAATTTCTATATTCCTTTGGCTACTTTCTAAGAAAATTCTATCTTCTTCATCAGATACAAAGAAAAATTAAAATTAGGCTTAAGGAGCCGATTAGAAANTCAAAGGCAAGACATAAGTTACTGCATTGCATGAACAAGCCATTCAAAGGAAGTGGATGATCAGTTAAAACCTGGAAGACAAGGAGACTGGCATAGGTGACAATGCTGCAAAATACAGATGCAAACAGTTCTGATTAACACCTGCTTCATAACTTAGCTGAAACCTATGCTGACAAACATTGGTTGGCACAAAGCCAAAATAAAGAGGTGTGGAAAGGACGCATGTATTTATGAAAGTGTATAGGTACGGGTAGTATTTATGTGATAAACTGCTGAATTGCAGGATGAGCAATCTTATTAATTTATCATGCAGTCTTAACTGCCTTTTTACTCTGGCTCATTTATCTACCTTGTCTGGATTTGTTCACATGGTTGCAAGCTAAAGCTGGAGCACGATTTCAGATGTTATTATTGTCTGCCTAGTGAGATGCAGCAACTCATTGCATGACAAAATAAAATGGGTTCATTTAAGCTGCCCACGACTTGAATCTCACAGATTAATCTCAAGATATTTCTGTGCGTAAAGAAGCTCTGAAAGAATGTCTAGTTGGTCTCTGGGGACCTGCCTTTCAATATTGTTTACACACCTAATGATACAGACAGACATCTGGTGGGATTTTCTTTGGCTCTGAGGCATCAAAATGAAAGGATTTAGGTGTCTGAACACTGCTGCAAATTCTGCAGCCCTTATCTGTCCTTACCTACATGTTCAGCAACAAAACTTTTCAGTTTTAAAAGTATTTAGAAAAGTACTTCGCTTCACAGTAAGACAGAAAAATAGTGCCAGTAAGTGAGGTGGGAGAAAAAAACAGGTGGTGTTCATATTAAATGATATTTATCAAACAAGTAATTCTACATCTTCCAAAGACTCATTGATAATGTCTTCCTATTGCTTTGCTGAAGTACCCTGTTTATAAAATAGGATATACAATACTTCATTCTTTGTCCCTGCTTGAGGGTGGCCTCAGCTTGCAATTTCTACTGCACTGTACTGAGGACTCAACCTGATGGAGGAAGTGGAAACTAAAGGTAGATGTCACACTGGTGTATAACATATGTGTGCAGCCTCATCTTTAGTTAATGAAAACTTGTCATTGGTGCCTGCTGATTTAAACCAGCTAAGTATGTTTGTTTATGTGATGTTAGTGATTTCACTCTAGGCAATATATGCTGAATTTGGAAAGTTGTTCAGCCAAGGTTGTTCAGCGAAAAAGTCTTGAAACTTACATGACAAAAACAATTGCTCTCACACTCAAATAAATGCATCAACAAAAGAGGCTAGTTTGAGAAAGTATCAGTTTAGAGAATTCCTTTTTTCCTGTTTTGTGTTTGTACCTCAAAAGTTTTTGGGTATTTTTACTACTGAAGTTGCCACCAGGCAACCATTATAATGAAAGAAGTCATCATGAAGGGTAAGTTTTTTCTCATAGTCTGAAACACAAAGACCTACAGTCAACATCTTTCTTTCTTATGATTTAACAATTTTCTGTTGTTTATTTCAAAAGCCAATTTTACATTTCATTAGGTAGAACAATATACCATCAGTCTTATAGGCAATTACAAGCTCCAGTGATAGCATATAGCGCATACAGGCTAAACATACAATGCAGAAAGTAACAAAAAAGTAAAATATGTGTCTGTTGAATATTTTTTTCCCCTGCATGGATATATAATGACATTATAATATGAGGCAACATAAAGCCCAAACCAGTACATTAACAAAACCTGTACTTTCTCCAAGAAAAATGTAAATTCTCCCAAAATTGGGGGATAGTTACAGCACTTGCTAGACATCCCTTCTGTATCTTGACTTTGGGTAAGGACAAGAATTCTGGACTATGTGAAAACTGTATGAGATCTCAGGATCTCTGTTCTTTTCTTTCTATCACTTTGCAGGGACAGAAATCCAAAGGCATTTTTTAAAAAAAAAAATTATCTTGAACTCATCTTTAACTTCTTGAATATCAGACCTGAATCTAGGTATGTATTGAACTTAGATGTAAACCAAAATGCCCACTTATTGTTCCCTCTCATAAACAGTCTGCATCTGTATTACTGCAATTAGTCTATTCTAAACAGAAAAGTATACTGGTATTACTCCGTTGTTAACATTGTACTACTGCCATTTCCTTTGAGGACACTGAGATACAACACAGCCAGGGGTGCTGGTGAAGTACCACCAATCCCTATTTTAGAAACATAAAATACGGAAATGTCCATATTGCTTCAGGCTATGGACCTCTAAAGAGCCAGATTCTGTCTCTGATGGTGTTTGGAATAGGAAGGTTAAAACCAGGGTAAATATGTCTGATACTTCACTCTGACAATTTTTTAGGCTCCAGTTCTATCCACCACAGGGCATTTCCCAGCCATGGTGTGTTTTGCCTACTGAATACTGTAAAAAGAAACGACAAGTGCCTGTAGTGGGTGACTCTCTGTTAAAGGGCACTGGGGTTCCCATCTGCTGACCTGACAGGGAATCACGAGAGGTATGCTGCCTTCTGGTAGCTAAGATCTGAGACATTACTGAGAAGGTGCCACAACTTGTCAAGAGCACAGACGACTATCCACTGTTACTCTTTCATGTGGGCATGAATGACACTGCAAGCCGGAACCTGGGCAGAATCAAGAAAGGCTGTAAAGCCCTGGGGGAACCAGTGGAAAAAATTGGTACCCAAGTTATCTTTTCCTGTATTTTACCAGTTGGAGGAAAGGGGTCAGCCAGAAATAGATCTATAATGCATATCAACAAGTGGCTACATGGCTGGTGCCATCACAAGGGTTTTGGCTTTTATAACAACAGGACATTCTTTGATGACTTTTACCTGTTAGGGAGGGATGGAATCCACCTGCCTAGAAGAGGCAAGTGAATCTTTGGCAGTAGGCTGGCCAACTTGATGAGGCAGGCTTTAAACTGAAGGACTTGGGGGGTGGGGTCCCGCATGGCAATGCTCATGGCATTGCATTCAACTGGGGAACAAGCCAGGCCAAGCTTTGGGAGGTACTTTGTCAAAATCCCTTAGGAAATCCAGGCAGAATATAACAACTGGACAACTTCATGAATATGCTTGTTGACCCCTTGAAAAAAATTCTAAAACATTTGTAAAGCTGTATTTCTGTTTAGAAAAGTAATGTTGACTATTTGAAATAAAACATACTTATCTAGACATCTACTAGTTCTGTTTTTTAGTGGTGGCTACAGATTTTGTTTCCTCTTCTTTTAATTTTTGTAATTTGAATGCCACATTTCTAAAACTTTTTGATGAATTTGTTTCAGTTTGTTTGCTGACTGCATACAAGAAAAGGATAAATTGTCAATCTTATTCTGTGAGATCTGGTGTGGGTTTGGTTTTGGTTTGGGTTTTTTTGGTTGTGTTTTGGTTTTTTTTCTTTTTTTTTTTTAATCATCTTATTAACACAGCTTGGGTATTTTTTTCTTAAATATTAAAAAAAAGGTTATGTACAAAATTCTGCCTTTTTGCAGAATCCCACAAAGAACACTGTGGGCAATGGCTGTTTAATCATAGAAGTCTAAACTCTGTCATTTGACAGTTAAGTTCACATATTGAACTTGCAATTGGAAGTGGAATTCTGAATAATCTTTGTGTGAAGTTGTTTGATTTTATTTAGTTACGTATATTTTTTCTAGTTTCCTGTCTCTCATCTGGCACTCATTTATCACATGACATCATATGACATCACATCACACTCAACTTAACAGGAGTAATTTCAAGGCAGAAACACAGCTTTACCTGTTTTGGGGGCATATTTTGTGTTTGAAAATGTTTAAGGTTAATAATAAAGGATATATAGTCACACTATTTTGTTCATATTGAGGAATGTGATACGAAAGCAGTTCCATCACTGATGGGAAAATTATGTATGGCAGAGAGGAACAAGAGCATATTTCATATATACTACTCCTTTTTCAGAAATATCTTGAACACCTCTCATAAAATACAATATATTTAAATGGCAGTTAATATTTACAGGTTATTTATTACTACTAAAAGGACATTTTTTCATCAAGATTGTTGGATAGCAAAAATGCCTTCAAGATCCATATAGAATCAGTAGCATTCAGCTTTTCCACTTAGTTACTGCACTAACTTTGAAAAGCCCAACTGAAGGAATGCTCATAATTCTTAAAGGCCAGTGAAAGGGGTAGGCCATTTCCTTTGCAATTGCAAATGGAATTATATCTTTATTTTTCACTTGAATTAAAAAAGAAGTAGTGAAGAACATGCACTCTGCCAAAGCAGGGAATTCTTCTAGTATGTGTACGACTGCCTTTGAGAGAGGTCAGCTTCTTACCTTTTGGAAATTAGAAATATTTCCCGCACCCCCACCCCCCCCACCCCCAGTTTCTTGGCCTATTTGAAATCACAGTACAATTAAAAAAATTTAAAAAAAAGAAGAATTTATCAGTATGGTCTTATAGTGCTGTACTAAAACAATTGGAATATTTTCCACATTAACCATATTTCCTGAAGTGCTATTATGCTTTAGCAGTTCTTTCTGTTGTAGCTGTCTGCTCAGACATTATCCTTACTTTCTTATTTCTTTCTAAATTTTTACATTACTCCCTTTACCAATAACATGGCTACTACTTTTACATATTCCTTTGCCAAGTTATGTTAAAATTAATAAAATTAAATTTACTAAAATTAAAATGGAGGTATCTTGAATGGTGTTGACTGTTGTTTTGTAAAAAAACCCAAAACCTCAGACTGTCTTTTGTCAGTCCAAGGAGTTCTTCAAAGAACTTATTTAAATGGAATTATTCATCATAGAAAGGTACTGTTTACTGCAAATAAAACTTGCAGTATCATTTTTAAGTGTGTGAGTAATGAGGTGAGAAATCTCACTGAAATGAAGCGTGTGCTTCAGGTGTTTTTCTGAACATAGGTTTTATAAAGTTAATTAAAAATATTTGGTTTTCCTTCTGTATCTCCTGTATCAAATTGTACATAATTTTTATTCTAAAAGTAAAGACATTGAGACATATTCTCAAAGAAATTTAGTAGACCTAAACTACTTGGATATTTTTGAGTACTTCATAAGATGCTGTCTCCAAGTATTTATACACTTTGAAAATCTCCATCCTCCATAGAAAAATATGTTTATTATTTGATAGCTCAAATAGGCATTACTCTTTTCTGACTATGAAGAAGCCCATATAACAGTAAGGCTCCAGTGCAGGATACATGTGTTTAGTAACAGTACCGCACATATTTTTATTTGCTTAAAATATAGCTGCCTGAAGTAATACCTAAATAAAAAAAAATATTAAAAAAGGAAGAAAAAGCATTCCAGTACAGAGAAAAATGGCAACTGATTTAGTTAATCTCACATTAAATAGAGGGAATGAAAGCTACAAGGATGACAATCACAGTAAAGGAAACTTTCAGGTCGGTTCATCATACTCTTGACTGTCCTGTCCCATCTGGCTGGTCTGCTGAAACTCCAAAAGGTGCTCTTTTATTGGGCAAGCACTCCTAAGCACAGCCCAGAGTAGTTATAAATTCAGCAGGCTTGCTGTAGGCAGAAGTGGGAGGCTCCATG
This sequence comes from Aramus guarauna, assembly GCA_013400195.1. NCBI lineage: Eukaryota > Metazoa > Chordata > Aves > Gruiformes > Aramidae > Aramus > Aramus guarauna. The sequence continues at coordinate 149,114 of VXBL01001980.1, read as the reverse complement.
AGCAAGCCGTGGTAGATAGGGTCCTTATGCTGGGTTGTACTTGGAGGTGAGATCTCCAATGCTCCTGGCAGAGCTTGGACCTTATACAGACTAATGACCCTTGAAGTCACATTAGAGGCTATTCTCACTCTTGTCCAGCTAAAGAGAGAAGAAAGGTGNTTCTCTTCTCCTCTCCTCTCCTCTCCTCTCCTCTCCTCTCCCACCTTTCAGTTTTCCTCAGCACTTTGCTCTGCAGAGGCTTAAGTATTATATCAACTGAAATTAAGCAAACCATTTTCCAAATTTATAGGCGGTAGAGCATATCTATTGCTCAGAAAGGGACAGGTTTTGTATCCTTCCTGTGGTTCTATTTAAATATGTCAGGAACAGGCAATGAAAATTAGCTCTGGCACCTTCCTTGACTGTTATAAAAAGGGTAGAAACCCATAATGAACCAAAGCACACACAACAGCTTTTGCCATCTGCAGAGCTTCCAGACCTTTCTTAATTTTATGGAGATTGGCCAAAGACTAGGGAAGCCAGCATTCCAATTGAAAACACACATCTATCCATGCACCAGAAAGAAAGTATGTTTTAAGTGAGGATGCTTAGAAAGTAGTCAGTGAAAAACATAAAACAATCAAGAAAATTCAACAAATATAAACTAGGATACATAACAATTCTGTGGATAAAAAAATGAGGCAGGGACAGATAAGAATGGTCTTGTCGAAAAGAGGCACAATTGTCTGTAATACAAATTTCTTTAAGGCAGAAAAACTTCAAAACCAGAATGACGCTACCCTGCTATAAAACTTTTAAACTTTCCTGCTAAGAGCTGCTTCTTCCTCTCTCCCAGTACTTTGTCAAGATGGATGAATCATGGTGATCTTACTCCAGATAAAATAAACCTTGAATTTTAGAGCTTCAGTACTTCCACATTTTTTCCTCCTGGATTGTCAAATGGTAAGATTTATTCTTACTGAGATTAATGTGCAACCAAACTCAAGTATTCATTGCTAAATATTTGTCATTTTGAAAAAATTGTAAATAACCAGCAAGGTAAATGCATCTTTGTAGCCTTTCAGGCTAATGGTTTTGGTCCTACTTTTTATTTTAAATGAGTGGGATGTAGCTGCATGGTAGCAAAATTACATGGGCATCTAAATGGTCATACAGTATCAAACTGAATTTTCTCTCTGATGCAAACACAAGATAATAGGAGGTGAAAGGTGGCTGTTGTTAATGCTTGAATAAATTAGAACAATGTATTTGAAAAGAAAAAGAAAGAAAAATAACAGTGGCAACTTAAGAACTAGACATTAAGTAAACCAGTTATTTTCTATTTTGACTGAAAAGTTGGGGGGGGGGGGAAGGAGGTAAACTCTGGAAGAAATCAGCCACATGAAAGAGGATACATTTGGCTTGGCTCTCAGGTTACGGAATAAAAAGAGTCCCTAAAGCAAGTGTAAAAATACTCCTTAATACAGTCCCTTTGACAATTCTGTTACAGTGATCATGCCAAGTGCAAGAGCCTGTATGAAAATCTGGACTAATGAGAAATTCTTCTGGAGGCTTGGGCCAAGTCTTCAAGCAGGCTTGTATGGTGTCTGTCAACAGACAGTTTCTCTTCTGATTGCTTGTAGGATACCACCACAGCTGGCCATCTTCAGAAAAATGCAATAACAGTGTTAACAGGCTACCAGCCCTGGGAGGTCTGAGATCCCACTGTGGACCTCAGCACTAGCGGAGAGCACTACACGGAGTTAGAGATGCCCTGGAGGATGCAGAAACAGGCTTGCCCAGGGTCTTCTGGGCAGGTCTGTGACTGCTGATCGCTTGGGGACTACAAGGACACATGCCTGCAGCAATACATCACCAGAATGTGAAAAACATCTCAGTGGTGGCTTTTCCAGTACGCTTGTCAATGAATTAGTGTTTGCCCTGGTCAGGGATTAATGCTGAGCTAAACCAAGGGGCAGCATACCACTGTGCTACCACAGTAGGCTGATTTCCTCTGAGAAGGAAATCAAACATGAAACAAGGTGCTTGTTGCATCATTGCAACTAGTCAGGTGTGGATGCAGAAGAACCTGCTTTTCTGCCTGTGCAGATGAGGTTTATATCCGCATGATAGAGAAGACAGTTCTACACTCAGAAGTTTTTCAGAAATAAAAAGACTTACAGGGAAAGGACCTGTGTTTTAGGGTGCCACGGCGTTAGCACATCCTCCTACGTACATATTCACAAGGCAGATCTGCCTCACTTGTGTTATGCTACACAAGAGAAAAAGATCTAGAACTAATTCTACTATGAATGCTACCAGAGCAGATATTTTTCCTTGTGATATCTAATATCCCAGAAAACTTAATCATGCAGGCAGTGTAAGCTATTTTCTGAATTGAAAAGGAATACAAGGTAACTATGTTGTTACCACAGATTTGTTTCTATCAGCTGCATGTGTTATTTAAAGCTAGGTTGTGTGTAAAGAGCTGGGCGTGAAAGGGTATGACAAACAAAACTTGATTATATGTCAGACCTTTAAATAAAATAAATTCTGCTCAGTTGAAATGTGCACATGCGATTAGTCATTTGGTATTTAAGTTTAACTAACATAGTAATCAATTTAAAGACTCCAGACATTTGAGATTTTATTTATCCATTTATTTCCTACTGCCCATCTGGTGTGCATGCCAGAAATGGTAATGTTCTACAAGCCAAATGAGGAAAGTAAAAAAAAGCCAGACTCACTCTATAAGGTTTGCTCTATCAAGTCTCCACTCCAGTACCTATAAAATTGAATTCAAAGCCATTGGTTAATTTTTAAATATGATAGGGATAAAAATACATTATGTTAGATTATTTAGGAAATATTCAAAGATTCTGGAGATTATTCCAGTAAAGTGCATGTGGCATTCTTGTCTGCTTATCATAACATATCAGCTTGACCTAGGAACGTTTATATATGTAACTGTAACTAATTGTGAGACTAATCTCTTCATATTAAGTGTCCATGGCTCTTATTCCAAGCAATAGAACTAAAGATGGATAGCAATTTGCAGGATTTTGCCCTGTTCTTCTAAAATTAGTTACTGAAACTCAAAACCAGTGAGCAGGATGTGAGTGCAGTGACACTTATTTTAAAAAAAACCAAACCAAAACAACAAACAAATAAAACACCAAATACCAAAACATAGCCAATGGAGTAGTGCTCCACTTTACAGTAGCTTAATAGCTGGAGCACTTGTCTAACACTGCTGTTGGAGACTGCTTATATTTTGCATTAAGCAATAAGATAACACCCTGAAACAGTCCTCAGAGCAGGTTTAGGAAGGTATATGCTGTGGTTTAATCCAGCAGGCAGCTAAAACAACCACACAGTCGTTTGCTCACACCTTCCCCCCGCAGTGGAATGCGGGAGACAATCAAAAAGAAAGAGGTAAAACTCATGGGTTGAGCTAAAAACAGTTTAATAGGACAGAAAAGGAAGATAACAACAACAACAATAATAATAGAATGTACAAACCAATTGATACACAGCACAATTGCTCACCACCTGCTGACTGATGCTCAGCTAGCTCCCAAGCCATGTTGACTCCCAGCCAGCCCTCAGTTATACACTGAGCATGATGTCATATGGTACAGAATATCCCTTTGGCCAGTTGGGGTCAGCTGTCCTGGCTGTGTCCCTTCCCAGCTTCTTGGGCACCCCCCACCTTCTCGTTGGCAGGATAGTATGGGAAGCTGAAAAGTCCTTGACTACTTGGCAACAACTGAAAACATCCACATGTTATCAGCATTATTATCATCCTAAATCCAAAACACAGCACTATACCAGCTGCTAGGAAGAAAATTAATTCTATACCAGGTAAAACCAGGACAGTATGTCAGCCTGCTGCCAGCCAAATGCCAAGGGAACCAAATGCCTCTTGTATCCCCTCTGTTGTTCAATCAGCAAATGCTTAACCAGTCTGTTCTAAATGGCAGTTCCAGCCTCAGGAGAATGGATGGAAAACACTTTCTTTCAGATAAATTAGCCTTTGGTTATGCTTTGAGAAAGACACAAAGGATTGACATACCACAAAAAGAAATGAGTGCAGTTTTTCATTTCATGTCTACAATACTCAACGTTGTCCAGTACTGAGTAGAAGTACTGAGCTATAGGATGAAGGTTAGAGGAATGACAACTGTATTTTCCTAAAAATGTTATCGCTACTTTGTTTTTGAGGAGAAAACAGTTGTGAATCCTGTGTGCAAGCTGTGCTTTCCAGTTATAGTGAATGAGGTATCTGAGTCATTGAAAAGAATGAAGTTTGATTTGCATAACTGTCCTATGTATTTTTTATCATCTAACATAGGAACTTCTGTGTTCAGGCAGACACTTTTAAATTGGTCTGTGAAAGTACGCTTGCTTTGTGAGTACCACTTTGTTATGCCCAGACCACCTTGGGTGCAGTGTATGGCAAGTAGCATTTAACTTGAGGTCATGTATTTTGCTCTGATGGTCAAGTACCTTACTCCATTTGTAGCTGAGTGCCAAGTTTTCAAAGAAAGATATGCAAAAGCTGTTTCACATGAAAAGAAACTGTGGGACAGAAATTTTTTTACGATGTTTGTCTGTGAAAAATAGAGGAATATAAGCAAAAATCAGCTAATGAGTAGCTTCTGTTAATCAGACTTGATTGTAGTCCTTGTAGTTTCAGAACAGCCTAGCAACTATTGCCAAGAAGAAACAGGCACCTCTATTTTGTACCAGAACCTCAAAGATGTAGTAAAGCTTTTTCACAATTCTTTGTCTCCTTTATTTATCAGAAAGTTTGCTAATCTGAGGGACTGGAAAGACTTGAAATTGTTCAATGAATAATGAATATAAAAGCAAATTATGAACTATGATGTTACCCATATTTTCCTTCTCATTGCATGCATTTTCTTCCTAAATCAAAAACCTAATACTGTCTCTTATTGTTATACATAAATTCAACAAACATAAATTAGAATCTTTGAAATACATTTTAAAGATTGTTATAGACCTTCATTGTTGTTCTTTAGAAATTTTCTAATTTCTATAGGTTGCTACTCACTTTCTCTATTGACTAATGTCATACAGGACAGCTGTATCATAATTTTATGTAATGCAATGCATCTTGTTAAGAGAGGTGTTCATGGCTTTACAGCTGGAGAATAGAAGATAATTGTGCACAAGGCAAAGGTACAAGGCACTTTGTGGAATGTGAGGAGCCTTGGACAACCTGCACACTTTATAGAATCATAGAATTGATTTGGCTGGAAAAGAGCTTTAAGATCATGAAGTCCAACCATTAAACGTCCATCACTAAACCATGTCTGTAAGCACCGCATCTACATGTCCTTTAAATACCTCCAGGGATGGTGATTCAACTACTTCCCTGGGCAGCCTGTTCCAATGATTGACAACCCATTCAGTGAAGAAGTATTTCCTAATATCCAACTGAAACCTCCCCTGGCAAAACTTTGGCCATTTCCTCTTATCCTATTGCTTGTTACTTGGGAGAAGAGGTGGACACCCACCTGGCTACAGCCTCCTGTCAGGTAGTAGCAGAGTGCGATAAGGTCTGCCCTCAGCCTCCTGATCTCCAGACTAAATGACCCCAGGTCCCTCAGCCACTCCTCATAAGACTTGTGCTCTAGACCCTTCACCAGCTTA